>VWZL01001858.1:144374-538994 GCA_013396915.1 Stercorarius parasiticus
TGGGGGGTGGGGGGGTGTGTGTGTGTGGAACGGAAGCCCTTGGGAGTTGTTACACAAGTCTTAAATTCATTATTAACAATGTAAAACTGCTAATTGTAGAATTGTAATGTAGAATTTGGTAATTGCTTACTATACAAACACTTTAACAACTTAAAGAACACATCTAATTACTGGCTTTTGACAGAAAGGGGCTTGAAATAAGTCCAAGGCTGGTAAAGTGAGTGGCTCAGCAGCTCACAGAGTGTTTGCAGATGAAGTTACAAGACAAGGCTAAGCAGGTCCACCAGCTGGTACCACTGAAAGGGGAAATCTTGCTCAGCCACCTCTTTCTCATCCTGCTTCCACTTCTGGCTGTGCTGCATTTCTTCTGTAGTAAAGGGCTGAAGGAGATGCCAGGAGTCATTTGTTGGTACCATTTTCTGGCATTCGTGGGAGTTTAACTTCAAAATTAATCCAAGAACAGCCTATTTTTTTACTAATCACATGGAAGATTATGGAGTAGCTGTATGTGAATCACCCATCATGCTGGTTTTGGCTGGGATAGAGTTGATTTTCCTCATAGGCCCTTGCCCGGTGCCATGTTTGGGATCTGTGCTGGAACTAGTGCTGACAGCACAGGGGTGTGTTAGTCGCTGCTGAGCAGCGCTTGCTTGGCCCTGGGGGCCGCTCTGCTCCTCAGCCCCTGCCACTGATGGGCTGGGGGTGCAGGGCAAGTTGGGAGCGAACACGGCCAGGATAGCTGACTGCAACTGACCAAAGGATGTCCCAAACCACATGGCGCCATGCTCAGCAATAAAAGCTGGGGAAGGAGGAGAAAGGGGGACACTGGGAGTGCCGGCGTTTGTCTTCCCAAGTCACCGTCACATGTGATGGAGCCCAGCTGTCCTGGGGATGGCTGAACACCTGCCTGCCCATGAGGAGCAGTGGATGAATTCCTAATTTTGCTCTTATTGTAGGCAGCTTTTGCTTTGCCTGTTGAACTGTCTTTGTCTCAATGCACCATTTGTCTCACTTTTACCCTCCCGATTCTCTCCCCACTCCTCGGGGGTGAGAGAGCGGCTGGGTGGGTGAGAGAGCGGGTGGGTGGGCGAGCTGCCCACTGAGGTGAGACCACGACAGCCGACACGTCAAGGCTGCCCGCCTGCATGTGCCCCAGTGCTGGGCTGGTGGCTGGAGGTGCACCGCACCACAGCACAAGCTGATTATAGCTATTGACAGCACACTGACCTTGTCACCGCCCCGACACTCCTGCGCCTGGCTCGCAGCAGTGGGGACACAGCCTGTAGGCACAGCCAGCATCCCTGCTGTTCCCGGGGTCCCTGGGGCAGGTGCCAGGGTCCCGCCGGCCCCAAGCACAGCCCTTGGCCCCGATGGCTGCTTGGTGGGAGCCGGCGGCAGCTCATCCCCCCCAGCAGGGTGGCAGGAGAGGCTCGGGGAGCGTGGAGCCCCTGTCCCGGCTGCGGTCTGGGCCGGGAGCTGCCGCTGCCGTGAGCATATGGTGTCGGAGGTGTCTGCCTCGGCGCACACCAAGGAAGCAGCAGAGCCGTATTTGGCCAGCAGGGTAGCTTTACACATTTTTAATTAAACCTATGTTAAATATGGAAATACTGCAGAAATGAGACTTGGTATTTCATGTGTGAGCTCTTTTGCACATTTTGGTGTTTCTCATGTTTGGAGATAAAAATGGGATTGACAAAACTCTCTTCTGGAAATGTACTTAGGTTTACTGAATTGCCATGATACGTTTGCTTTAAAAACTAACCTAAAATCAGATAGAGATAATTAAATCTCCAGAAATGCCTTTCCAGTCTGATGAGCAAGGTAAAAGATTTTTTTTTTTCTTCTTCTGTTTTTTTTTTGTTTGGTTGGGTTTTTTTTGTTTTGTTTTGGTTTTGGGTTTTTTTTTGGAGAAAGAAAATGAATTCATTGTTGTTGTTTCAGAGTTGGAGCTCTCCTTGAAATGCGGCTTTCTTGGATGTGACCAGCAATAAAATCCTGTCCTGGACTGAGCCAGTGGTTCAACAAACTTGTCTCAGAAATGAAGATATTCTTCATACATGGAGCAGATTTTCAGTTCTACTGATTGAGAGCATCTTAGCCATGAGTATCTCTTGTTTTCCAGAAGGCAAAAAGCTTTTCTGGCAGCAGCTTCTTTTGCTACTTAGTTTGAAATTGGAGAGGGGAGTGATGAGAGAGAAAGTTAAATGGAGACAATAGTATCTATTTCTTTATTGTATATGAGGTCTTTCTGTTGGAATGAATAAAGATAAAAATCCCACTAGAATATCAAAAAATGCCTTTCTGAAATCTAGCTGAGCACTGCTTTATTTAGGTTCCTCCACAAAAGGAAGAATTTGAGTGAAGTTGTCCCAAATGGATGAACAGTTTTAAAGAGAACATAAGGAGTGAGAAAACCTGCAAAGAGTGGGGGAAAAAAAAGATTATCCACCAAAGGGAACTACATCTTGGAGACAGTGAAAATCTTGGAGAAAGCAAAGACTTCTGGAAGAAAAGTAAAAAGAGGTCTTTGCAAAGCTTATAGAATACCACACACAGGGTCCATCAGCCGCAGAGAGGAGAGGAAGGTTATGTGTTAGGGTTGGGGCGAAGACTAAAGGAAATCTGCGCAAGGCACAGACCAAGGGGCTAATTCACTTTATGGTTACGGTTTTGGTAAGGCTGTGGTGTTGGACACTGCTGCAGACAGGTGAGGGGAAGGGAAAGGAGTTTATGGAGACGGAGGCTATGGAAATGGATGAGGATAAGAAGCAGCTCAGACCACTGAGTTTCCTATGCACAGAAACAAGGTCTTCGTCCCAGGTACTGTTGTGAGAGACCAGAAGAGAGGATTTTAATAACTGTCAAACTGGGAATCGTATCATCAGGTGGGGAAAAGACCCGCACGTGTTCCTGTATTTTAAGAAAGAGGGGGCTGAAGTGAGACAGGAAAACAGGAATCTTTAGGTTAGTCCTCAGCAGTGTGCAAAGTTGAGAAGAAACAGCAGCTGAAGACGAATGGATGGGGGTAATTTAGGATTCAATCAAGCCAGGTTTCAGAGTGGCAAATTGCAGCAGAGTTCCCCAGCCAGTAACATTTTCTTAATGACTGACTCCTTGGGCAGGAGGCGGCTACCCAGTAATGTACGGACCTAATGCACGGGCTTTGGGAGGGAAAATATTGATTTAAACATGGCAGGATGGAGACATGTCTGATAACCGCTGGGCCAGGAGGGGCTGGCTGCGTGGGAGGGCACGGGTGGCTTGCGGGAAGGCCTACGGTTAGCCCCTCAGAGGGGACTGCAGAGCCACCACCCTCTGTCTGCGAGAGAAGCTGTCACAAGGAACTGAAGGCACGAGCAGAGCTTGGAGAGGACAGCAGCAGGGAGTAACTCAACAGAGACAGAGGTCCTAACACAGAAAAACGGTCTCCGTATCCATTAGGGAACAACAATGTGAGCAGACATGAGCCTTACCGTAAACGCAGCTCCCAGTCTTGGCACTTTTCTGCTCCCTGCCAGTCTTGTGTGATGGATGGGGAGGTAAACGTGGTGACACACTCCTCCGCCCGCCCAGCGCTGAGCCATGGGGACGCAGGCTCTCCGTGGCACCCCTGCACCTGCTGCAGGGCCAACAGGGACTTGTGACACTGACACGGAAAAAAGTACCTGAGATTTTATTGCTG
This sequence comes from Stercorarius parasiticus, assembly GCA_013396915.1. NCBI lineage: Eukaryota > Metazoa > Chordata > Aves > Charadriiformes > Stercorariidae > Stercorarius > Stercorarius parasiticus. The sequence continues at coordinate 148,057 of VWZL01001858.1, forward strand.
AGCGATCAAGTGGGTGAGCACCAGAGGAGTCTCTTGGTGGGTATATAAAGAAAAGTGCTAGAGCAGGCAAAAGAGAGCCTGCCTCGGGTGCTCCTGTGCCATCTCTCTGCCATACCTGCAAACAGGGAGCATGTGGCCAACAGGGAGCACCTGTGGGGCTTTATTTAGAAGAGAAATCTAGGGGAAATCCAAGGGTGTGCCTTCTCAAAGCAGAGGAAACCAGAATGCCCCCCAGATGTGCCCCCCACCGGCCGTGCGAAATGTGGGCAAACCCCTGCTTGCCCCCAGCACCTTGATGGACGGGCTGCCTGGGCTGCGGGAGGGCGGCACGCCAATAAGCTGAGCAGGGATTTTTGTGCTGTGTTCACGTTGCAGCTGCCGGCAGCCTTGAGCTCCCTCCTACCCAGAAATCAGGTAAGCAGATTTTCAGGTCAGCGTCAAGCGACAGCTCCTAATCAGAGGAGAGCTGAGAGCAGGCTGGAGCTGCTGCCCACGGGAAGATGCTCTTCATTAAGATGTCTGCCATTGGCAATGCAGAATGCACACTGAGCTGCAGAAACTCATACAGATCTCTGCGAGCGGAGAGGCTGAGATGGGGAGACTCTGCTACGGCAGGGAAGTCTCTCGGTAATGGGAAAGGCATTTCTGAAGGGTATTATATCTTACGCAGAGGGGAGTGTTTCCAGAACTGCCTTTTACTCAGTGCATAGGGACAACTGCTGCTTGGTCATTGCCATGTAAAGGACATTTTCGGGAGAGATAGTTCCCATTTCCTGTATAATTTCATGTTCCTATACACACTGAATGCGTATTCACATTGCATATTCACATTGCTCACTGACTTCATAAGGGCACTGCATCTTTGCAATCTTGCCTTCTAAGTCTGTAAAATAACAGTGGTGGAGGATGCTTTTAAGAAGCCAGAGCACCTCATTAGGTGTTCGGCATTCACACACTTCCTTCTGGAGAGCAGAGCCGGGCGAGACAGGCAGCTTTGCTGGGCGGGCAGGGAAGGAGGCGTGTGGGGAGGAGGATGATGCTCAGGGAGGATGGTGGTGGCTCCGGTCCTCGCTGGCAGCTGGGATCAGGCCAGTGTGGGCACCTGGCTGCGGGGAGCAGACCCCGAGCATGGGAAGGGGCTGATCCCCGCCCGGGTGCAGGGGGTCCCTGGCTCCTGGGCTCTGTGCCGGTGCATCGGGGCTGCAGGCAGCCCAGCGTGGGGAGGCAGCCGTCTGCGGGGCTGGGTGCAAGGAGAGCCCTGCGAGGTCCGTCCATCGCAGTGAGGCAACACCTGGAAGCCCCTGGCTTCTCCCTGAGCTCAGGCAGCGGTTCCCAAGAAGCCTCCTCAAAGAGGCTGGGATGGCTGGGATGACCCCCGGCCGTGGGGGTGTCCCCTGGCAGTCAGCACCACACCTTTCAGAGGGACCGAAGTGCCCCAGAGCGAGGTCTTGCCGTGCAGGGCTGCGGTACCAAAGCAAACCCATTTCCCAAAGGGCACGATGGTGTGACCCTGGTGCAGTCTGGCAGCACTGACACAAGGGGAAAATTGTCTGATAACTAATTTCCTCTGATTTGCAGTTTCTCAACCTTTTCAGATGACCAACCCCTTCTTTACAGCCACATTTTCTCCAGTCTGTGGGGCAGTATCAGCAATGCCTTCATTCTCCAGCGTCCCTTGGGTGAATTTCCAGAACTGGCAGACGCATGACCTTGCAGGGCAGAGCGGCTTATGAGTGGGAAGAGAGGGGGTTTTGGCTGGAGATGGCACTACTGTCCTTAATATCTCCTGATCCCTTCCTGTTATCCCATGGCCATTCACAGCACACCAGCAAACGCTACCCAGTTCTTTAGAAACATTTCTCTTCAGGGGCTAGACATTAAAAAAAAGAAAAAAACCCCAAACGTCTGGAAGCTACAGTAGGAAACTTAAAAGTAGAAGATGCACATTTTTAACAAGGATGGTAAGTCATTGGAGCGACTTACCCAAGAGGCTGTTCAAATTTTGTCTATTGACTGGGGATCATACACCTGCATATTTTCCTTAAGAAAAAAAAATCCCCGTTTGCCACCATTGAAAGAGCCCTGGCATGAAGCACTTGAACCTGCTTCTGCTGTCTGAGCACGGTGCTCTGGTGCTTGAGACTTCGCTGGACCCAGGCCTTAAACCCCAAGACAGCCGATCCCTGAAGCCTTGCAAATCCCTCAAGGGTTTTGACATGGGTTTCTGAAGTTCACCTTCCCCTGCAACTTCCATAACGTGAGAAGATCTGGGGGCTTTGATGGTGAAGAAGAGTTAATACATTACGGTAAGTCTGACTGCCATTGTGTGATGGAAAGCCAGGCTCCGGCTCATGGCCTTCAGAGAGCCTGGAAAAGCCACGTCCCTTGGGCTGATGGGCGCCCATTGGGCTTCTTTAGCACTCAGACATAGGCAGTTAGTTCTTTCGACGTGACGGTCATCAAAGGTCTTGCAAATCTTCGCACAGGTACCATCCTTGGATTTCCACCAGTGGTGTCCAAAAGACAGGGATGAGTGCACCTCTCCTGCCCCACAGCTGCTGTCAGCCCCTGCTTCTCACAAACGTGGCATGGGCTGTGCAAGTGCATCCCTTGAGTTGCAGACATCTCAGAAGCTTTCTTTAATCATGCTGCACGTGTCAAGTCTCCCGTGTTCAGGTGGTGGAAACCTGAGCTTGCAGGTCATGAGAGGATGTGGAGAACGAGCCTCGTGCTCGTCCAGGAGCCGGAGCAGCCAGAATCCCGCTCCACAGCCGTGGCCCTTGTCCCCTGTGCAAAGGGCTCCCCACTCCCACAGCGTCAGACCCACCTCTCTGGCGACCCGCCCAAGGGCAACGCCGTCGGGCTCCCAGGGCTTGGTGCGCCTATGGCTCCCAAGGAAGTCACGTCAGGCTCCCTGCCTACGGACCACACAGGCCACGTGCGCAGCTGTGGAGGGTGACAAGTTATTCCCATTCCATTATTCATTATTGTGAATAAGATTTTCCCTCTGCGCCAGTTACCATCTTTAATTCCTCTTCAGCTTTCTGGGTTGGTGTAGACTTCATGGTCCCTGTTTTTCAGACGCCTGGCAGCCACAGGCACAAGCAGAGACATGTGTGCAGCAGCCGGGATTACACAGTTTCCTAAGGTGGGAAGGCATCCATCAGGGTTTGGGAAACCTGGGTGTTCACAGAAGTGGGGAGGGAGAGGAGATGAGCTCCAAAGCTCCCTGCAGCCTCCACGCAGCACTCGTGCCTCTCATTGACATGATAGCACTTGCTCCTTTCTGTACACTATAAGATGTAAATGTTTATTTACAGCACTAAAGTTCTATAAGAGATAACGTGCAATTTTAGTGAACATTTTTTTATTTCATGGTGCTTTAGCATTTCAGTGTGAAAAATTTTACGTTCAGTATCCCACGAGGTATTTGGAAGAAGTCCCTCTGGCTCGTTGGTGAGGTTCTTTTGGGACAGTATGCAGAGATGATCATCCCCACCTTGTCTCCGGCACTGAGCATGGACAAGCTGAAAGCATGTCCTTTGCCAGGCCTCCAGCATCCGTGCTTTCCCTGCATAGAGTTGTGCAGCCGCCTGCTGGTGCACCCCTGCTGCACATCTCCTGTTGTTGGGGTGTTCGTCCCATAGATATTGGTGACTCCGCATGCAGGTATTGCCACTATAAACCTGCAGCTTTAGTTGAAATTTTTTCTTCTTGGCTGGCTCAGGCCTGCTTCCCCAAGTCTGCTTTGAAGATCTCATCTTCCCTCTGCCTCCTCACTGCAATCCCAAACATCTGAGTATGAGTCCCTCTGCGCCACCACCATCTGTTAGACCTTCACTTAACTTCACCTGTCCTCTTCTCCATGCCTTTTTTCATGTTAATAAGGTAAACTTTGATTTTATACTATTCAAACATCGCCTTGTTTGAATTTTTATTTTTTTATGTTAAGTATCTCTTACACCTGTAGCATTTTTGGAATAATTACATTTCTGGTAATTTCACAAATAGTTGCAAATTAAAGGAGCACATGCTGAAGTCAGAGCAGATGGGCTGAATAAATTTATTGATTTGGGAAGAATACCAACAGAAATAACCTCCCTTTATAGGGCAGGGAAGAAAAGAAAGGACAAGTAAAATTAATAGAATAGTTCAGTTTTCTTCAGAAAAAATGGCATCATAAACTCAGTAGTGGCTGATGGGCTGGCAGCTGTGGGAACAAAGAGATGAGAGAAAGCCAGGCAGGGAGGTTACATTACAAAGGCAATATGGGCATATATGGTGTATGCACACACACGTGTGTGTGTGTATGTATGAATGCAAGCCCACAGACCCTCATATGTATGAATAACAGAATGGTTTGCGTGGGAAGGGACACTAAAGACCATCTAGTTCCACCCCCCTGCCCTGGGCAGGGACACCTCCCACCAGACCAGGTTGCTCCAAGCCCCACCCAACCTGGCCCTGAACACCCCCAGGGATGGGGCAGCCACAGCTTCTCTGGGGAAAGGAGAAGAAAGGGGAAAGGGGGAAAGAAAGGGAAAGGAAAGGACGGGAAAGGAGGGGAAAGGGGGGTAAGGAGGGGAAGGGAGGGGGTGGAAAGGGAAGGAAAGGCACCTGTCCCAAACCTGGGCAGAAAACCCTAAAGAGCCTAATTAGGCCAGTAGTTGGAGTGGAAGCAGCTTCCCTGCACTTCACACACCTGTGCCCCGTTGCTGGGGTTATTTAGTTCCCCTAGGGCCAGGGGCAGCTTCTGGAGGTGAGCAGCTAGGGCTCTTCCCTCTCCTGTTAGTGCAAGTGCAGTCGTAGCTCTGCGATGGGCAGCCTTGAGGACCCTGTGCCCGTGGGACAGCCCTGGTTCCTTTGTCCCTGGTGATGCTTGGCTGATGCAGGTGAGCTCTGAGGGTGGTGGCTCTGTGCTCTTCTAAGAGTTCTTGCTTTATGCTTTGAAACATCACATCTTTAAATCTTCCCTTTGACAGCTTCTGTCTGATGAATGCTTTTTAGACTAGAGCTGAGAGAATACTTCTTTTTCAGTTTTACATTTGTTCCTATGCTGCTTCTGTTCTTCTGCTCAAGCAATATTCATCTCCTCAGTATTTTCCCATTTCCAGGCAGCCATCATATCCATAATATCACACAAAAAATAGTCAAAGTGAACCGTGTACAATGGGGAAAATACTGTCTGCTCAGCCTTTCCCAAACGCACTGGGGGATGAGGCATTTTGGAAGCTGGTGGGTTCATCTTCTGTTTGCCCAGATAATGGCTGCTGGGGGGGCCCAGGGGCCAGCCCACCTGGGAGGAAAATGGCAAATTTCCATGTTTTCCTTTAGCATCTAGGCTCTGATACACAACTGCTTTTGGAGGTTTTTCATACCAACTATCAAAGCTCCAAAGCATCCATTAGGTGTAGTTACCTTTATGAAAGTTAACCCTTCCAGTTCCACACTGTGGCCCATACAGTGCCCAGGAGAGGTGGGGTGCCGCCAGGTGACTGTGAAGGGACATCTCACCTAGTCCCTTTTAGATGTAAGGATGTGTGGACTATTTCCTGGTCTCAAGGATCAAAGACTTTCTGTATTTCTATACAACAGAAGCTCGAGGAGAAATCGAGGTGTTCAGCTCCTCTTTCTTTCCTTGATCACTCTGGTCATTTGCTGTCATCTTGAAATGCTTCACCTGGGCAGGCAGAGTGAACCACTCCTGCAACTTAGCGAGACTGCAGGAGCTGTCTGTTTCCCTTGCAGGTCTCTCTGGCATTTATTACATAGAACTGTAGACATTAAATTGGCAAATTACTGCAGTGCTCCAGCCAGACTAGTGACTGGATCTATGCATTAATTTTCAAGTTCATTAGGTAACTGCTTAAATCTGGAACAGATGAGGTCAGAAAAGGAATGAAATATAGAATATAGGTATCATGAAAAATGTCTTTTAAATGCTGCTATTAAAGCATTTCTTCAAGGGTTTAGTAGCAGACTGCCAGTGGGCATAGATGGATTTTTTTTTTTTAAAAATCTACAAAACAGGTTAAGAATTTGAATTGAGCGTACTTAATCTTTCCATTATACACTCAGAAAACAGGATGGTTCTTTTTGTTGGCTACAAGTGAATACAGTATGCAGATTGCTTATGGTTTTGTCTAATGCTTTAAAATAGATTTCTAAATTCTGTAGTCTGGCTATAGAAACATACGAGTACGGACTGTGGTGGGGCTGGGCTGCGGGGGGTGTACATATAGATGCACAAAGAGAAGGACATGTGCATATGGAGAACATGCCAGACATGTTTTTTTGGAAGGTGCAAACTGCTTTTTTGCACAATGTCTGTGAAACTGAAGCACCCCAGTCACATACTTAAGAGCATCAAATGACTTCCGCATATAATATTTTCAGAGAATAAGGCAGTTCAGATGTATCCATGAATTTTGAGGGCAGGTTAGCTGTCTTGCCGAGCAGAGAGAGTCAGGGAGTTCTATTTTGCTTTTCAATTTAATGCTATCCTTTTTTTAGAAGTTAACACTGTACAGATTTCAGTTCCCATATTAACTTTGTGGATTAGAAGCACAGAAAGAGCCACTGTGTCAGGGAGCTTGATCTCCTGCAGCACTCCAATACCTGCTGCCCTTTGGGCAGAAGTCTGCTTTGAGTGACTCTTTTAAACTGGTTAAGCATAGTTGATACCAGTTCAGTGATCTATATCAGATCTTGACACGGGCAGGATGCATGTAGCTGTGCAATGCTGTCACTGTCCTCATGCAGACTGATGAACAGCAGATTGATGTGCTGAGATAATCTCCTGGTGATGGAGACTTTGTCACCAGCCCAAAGCACTAAGAGTGGAAGAGAGAAGGTCTACCTGCCGCCTTCTGCTGCACAAGCTGGGCCAGGATGCTGTGTAGCACTTGCTACAAGACCTAACTCAGGTCCATTTGGTTCACAGCACCAGGCTGCTCCAGCCTTTACTGGATAAAAACTTTCTAAATTCTATATAATCTATTCAATATTAATCCAGTGATGTACCAATGCAGCTGTGATCAATCTATGATGGATAAAAAGCCACTCAGCTTCTGATGATCGTTTCAATATTGCAGTGGTGGTAATATCAATGATAGGACTCTGGTTACACAAATGTAAAAGAAGCTCCTGAGCTGCTCTAACGCATTTTTATATGTTCCAGAATGTTTATGTTTGTATGTTGCTATTCCCAGAAGACAAATTTATGAGTATGTTACTATATATGGTCCTTTTCTAAGTTTTGTTTCCTGTAAAGTCTTTTTTCTGAGGGTGGAAACAGAAATCAAGAGTACAAAAGAGAGCACTTAGTAAAGTAAATAGTGACTGGGTTGCAGTGGAGCTCCTGTGGGAAGGAGCACTGTGTCTGTGGCACTTACACCTGGGTCACCGAGGTTGTGTTGTTCAAGATTTGCTTTGCTCTTCTTAAATGTCAAGAGTGCTGAGGGCTTTCCCACACCTTCACAACACTTGTATCTCCCTAGTTTTGGGACAATACGTAATGTCAGATTTAATCTGAAATAAATATTAGTTCCCTGGGTCAAGTGGGAAGATATCCCACTGCATAGTTTCTTGAAGAGATTATGTGGGGTAGGAAATCTCTAAAATCGAATTAAAAGCCTTCAGACCTCCTCCTGGTGATCTCTGAGGTTTTCATGGCTGTGGTCGCCCCTATGAAAAACACAGTGGGCGCTGGCGTACAGGTACGGTCTCTGTCAGTCTGTGTCTAGCTGAAAATAAAATACAGCAGACTGCCCTCCTTTTTGCCCTCATATTGTGTGAAATAAATGGGGCTCAACTAGATGAACTATTGCTGTGTGCTCTCCCCCACTCAATTAGAGTACTCACTTAACAGAAAAGTTGACAGAGCAACTGGATAAAATAAGAAAAAAACAAGAACAGAAAAAGAAAAAAAAAACAAACCAAAAGAAACTCTTACTGTATGTGCTGCTACAGTGGAGTGCAGTCCTTTTTGTAAGAAAAAGACCTGTTTGGAAGACTTATTCCAATAATAAGTCCCCACTTCGTACAGCCCTGGGCTGTCCCAATACTTTCTCTTGGGCTTGCTGCTGCACAGTAGGAGTCATCCTCATGGTCCCATGCGCAGGATCAACCATCTGATACTCATGGGTCTCAGCAGAAAAAACCCCAAACCACTCCTTGGTTATGGAGAGATTTACTGAGGCATTGTGCTAGAAACAGCGCATGAAACATTGCCATTTAATGGTGAGTGGGAGGAAAAGCTTCAGTGTTCTTGGGTCACTTCTGCTTAGGCTACGGCGTCTTTCACAAGAAAATATTCTTAGGAAATATGTTTAATTTCAAAAAGCATTTTTTCCTCACGTTTTCCTCATTAAATTGTTCACAAAAAATTAACAAATGAGACTATTTGTCAGAAAAATTGTGCAGCTGGTGTTCTTTAATGCTAGTCTGTGTTGCTGGAGGATGCCATATTGCTAACTGCTCATAGATGGCTTTGAATGCTACCTCCTTCCTGGCAATACATGAGGCTCTTGCTGAGCTTCTCCTGAACTCTTCCCTTATTTTATTTTTTTCTTTCCCTTTTTTAAATCTGTGCATGGACCTTATGCCTCCCTTCCTGATAATTGTATGCAGATGCCTCCCTGCACCTGAGAGGAACATATGGTTTGGCATTCAAGGCCCAATGGCAGAGCCCTCCTATGGGGAAGGGAACATCTGCTGGCTCTTATGGGCTGTCATCAACCCTACAGAAGCAGCCCATAGGAGGGTCGTGTCACTAAAAGTGGCAAATTTACATCCTGAGGCAAGGGACTTTGCTTGTGTCAGGCTATTCACTCAATGTGGGGCTTAAATATTGTGCTTGCACCCAACAGTACTCTGCAGTCGGTGGTCATAACCTCGGTATTTGGAAGGAGAATCGAGCCCATTAATAGTAAAAAGATGCTCACAAGGGCTGGCCTGGAGTCCCACCAGGCTTGGCCCGACCTAGGAAGACCTGAATTCTTCCCCTGTGTCTATGGGAATCTCATGGGCACCTACAGGTATGCTGTGGGGCTTCATAATGCCAAAAAAACAGAAAGGTGACTTTCCTAATTTTTATGTGGAGGGTCATACAACTGTATGAAATGATTTAGGAGGACATTTCCCATCCTAAGTTCCTACCTGATGCAATGGCGGAGTTGTCATGCCTTGCTGTAGGTGGTCCAGTCCACCTCTAACTCACCTCAGCAGGGTGATAGAAACAGTTGGAGAGTTATAGATTCCCACCAAATATAATTCCTGGTTAAGACTTTTCCTTTTAGCACTTTCTTGCTGGAAAGCAAGCTAAGCGCAGAGCTCAGGCTGTGACTCAGCAGACAATGCACAGGAAGTCAGCAATGGAACATTTCTGGGTTTGATGTGGGGGCAGTTCTAGAGCCAGGCTGTCTGACTGCATACCCTACAAAAGGGGGAGAGGGACACCAAGTGTGCAGGGCCGGCCTGCTTCTCTCTTGAAGCAGCGGAAATGTGCATTGAATCAAAACGCTGTTGTAAAGGGAAAGGCACATATTTGTCCATGGAATATGAGCCGGAAGGGGCTGTTTCTGTCATGTCCTTGCTCTGGGTTATATATGAGCAGAAGGCAAAACCTTTCAAGGCATTAGGAGTACTAGCTCAAGCAGATGCAGTGAGACAGCTCCTTACCTCCTCCTCCCCATAGTCATCTGTGAAATTAGTCCCTTGGGTGAGTTGTAACCAGATATGGAAACATTTTCTTTTCAATTTATTTCAACTATATTAGCAAGAATGCTTGAATTTCTTTTTACTTATCCTTTACTTTTCATCCTGGTATGGTGTAGGAGCCACTGCAAATGTAATACTTGCCACCCCTTTCCACCTCCTAAATTAAATGCAGGGAAAACTGTAGCTATCTCAGATAATACTGCCCCAGCAGCTGCTGACTTTGGTCATGTACATTTTAGGAGATGGCCCAGCTCGTATTCCTGTCGTGCAGTGCACTGCTCGGAGATTAGAGTGGAGCACCAGAAGGGAAGTTTGGAGGGGACAGGGAGGGCTGTTCTGTGCACTGAGCTGTAATTCTGCGTTGCTCACACGCATCACCTTCTGGCAGCACATGGGCAAAGGCGATCTCTGCACAAAGAGCACACAAAAGGCTGTGGATGTTGTTTCAAAGCTGCAGCCATCTCAGATTGCAAGCCCATGTTGATCCAGGACACCATTCCAAAGGTGTCCTGCCATGGCAGCAGTCCCTGACATGCTCAGCTGGGGCTGCAGACATGTGGGGGGATCGCAGGAGGTGACATCTGGGGAGGAGGTCCCTGCCTTGTAGCCTCCCGTTCCCTTGCGGAGATGCTGCCTTAACATGTGGCTGAGCAGGCTTCAGAGGTGTTGGGACTGCTCCTGTTTCAGGGCACCCTGATGTAAAGGAAATGGAGCTGTAGGGGAATTTGGAGAAAGCCCAGCTTTTGCTTCCACACCCACCACGGCTCAGCAAGGCAGCGATGCTCACACTGAGCTCCACACTGTGGTGTGGTGGCACCAAGCTCCCGGGGCACCCGTCAGGGACATCAGTACCAGCTCCCAACGGCCTTGACGGAGACGAGGCCCCTCTGGGACTTAAGTTCTTTGGGAAACTTTGCTCCTAGTGGCTAAGGATGTTCAAAATGCCTGAGCGAGTTATGGTAACAGTTTACATTTGGACTTTCAAGACCCCTTTAGATACTTTTTTTAAAAAACTGAGCCCTCTAGCAGCAAATGAATAGATTTCAAGGGACTGCACTGAAAACTTGCTCAGGCGAGGGTAGGAAAACCCAATGTTTTTCTAAAACCATTCACCCACGGCTTTTAAACATAGAAAATTTCAAGCCACGATGAGATTTTTATATACCAAATATCGTGGACTAGACTATTTTTCGTTTAAAAGGAAACACAACTTACAAAAGCTGTATCTTTGAATTACTGTTCTACAGCCTTGTTCTAACATCATCTACCTCCGCTATGAACAGGCAAAATCTGTGTGAAGGTACCAATTATATCTGGAATTGCCATCAACATGGGGATTCTCCTTTTTGTTTCCTCTCAGAGCTTTAGATGCTGCTATGTGTCTTGATGCTGTCTTACATAGGATAGGACATTCAATAATGCAGTAACAGTACGTTATTGTACTCCACATTTTTAATATATTCTATCTTTTCTGACACAACTTGACAGCATAAATACGTTTGAATAGACGTTAACCCTTGGTCTGCACTGCATCGTCCAAGAGGAAAGCCTCAGGTCGGGGAACAGCAGGCAGACGAGGGCTGTAGCAGCCAGGGGTTTGCTCAGCTGAGGGAACTGACAGACTGTGCCCTGCTGATTTTAAGGCATGATGTATTGACGCTGCTGCTGCTGTTTGAGCCCCTTCATGACAGAGCAGAGATGGACATGCCTTCAGCTCACTGGAGGATAAAACTAAAGCCTCTCTTAAGACTTAAATCTGGTTTCTGTTCAAAGGTTCTTAGTATCAATGAGTCAGCCGAGCCTCGTGGTAAGTAGTTGTTGATGGTAATTATCTTGGTAATTGCAGTTGGATTGTACAAAACGGTTTCTTTTTTTTGTCTGAGATGATTCCTACAGTAAAGTTTCCTTTAGTGGAAAATCATAAGAGGGAATGGGCAAGATGTTTCACTTGTCCTTATTTCCCTTCTGCCTATGAAGTGCAAGCCTTGTACCACTTTGATGCCAAGTGACCAGTGTCTTCTACTGCAGAGTTGTCCATACTTTCCTCCTGACTATAGATTGAACATGAACGTTGGGTCTTTAACTCTTTAACAAGCTGGGACACGCGAAAATGCTTTGGGGATGTTTTTGCATAGATTCCCATTTATTTTTCTTCTTGGGATAGGCGCAGTGATGAGAAGATTTTTATTCCTTCGAGGTACTAGATCAACCCTTTTGACTAGTTCTCAAAGATGTGGCAATTAGGTCTTTTTTTATTAAGATTTAGGAGACTACACACGCTCATTAGAGCTGCTGGAAGCAGTTTTTTCCCCCAATGCCCTGAGCTCTCCCGTACGCGAGCTGTGGCTCTGCTGCACCCTCTGTGGCAGGACCAGATCTGCATCTCTGACCTCCTCGGTGGGGTCACAGCCAGGTTCTGTGCCTGGAGCATCGTTAGTGACAATCCTGCCTGACCAAATTGAGGTGCTGGGACCAGGGGGATGGTGTTCAAATGTGGCACCTGCCCAACAGAGGAGTCTATGTGAGTTTTGATGTATTATCTCTGTATTTCCTCTTTTCAAGTAATTCTCCCCTTCATCCTTTGTACCTCCCAGGGAGGCTTCAGGCTAGACCACACATACTTTAATACAAAAAATGTATACTTTTAGTAACTCGTGAGTTTAGTGAATCTATTTTTAGAAGAAAAGCTTCCAAGAATCTATTCTCCAGGTGAACCATGTCCAGCTCTCCCCTGGGAGTCGCTGATCCCCTGCTGCTTTCCCAGCGATGGGGTTGCTGCATGGACAGTTTCCTCCTAATAAACTACAGCATGCTGGACATGGCGCTCAGAAAAAATAGCCCATGTTATCATGCAATTAGCAACTGCAAATTTCTCCATGTGAGAAGGGGGATAAAGGTGAGAAGTCATTCGGTTACTTTTATCCTTTTTTTGGGTGGATGCAGGGGTGGCTGGTGGTTCAGGGCTCCTTCCTGATCCAGTTATTGTTATCTACAATACCAACAATTAAATGAACGAAAGTGATCTTGCACATCCAATTTAATTGGTGTCTTCATGTAATCTCTGGGCTTAACAGGAAAGCTTCCTTCGTCAAAAGTCAATGCAAATGCAATTCTGAGTCGATGAGGAAGTAACTGATGTATTGGTAATGAATTAAATTAATTTTCACAAAACAAGCTGATGGCAGGATTTCCATGAATTAGGGTGGCTTTATGCTGGACCTGCTGTTAGAGCACATATGAATTGTTTCCTTGCCACTGAGCTAAAAATGAGTGTTGGCAGACAACAAGAACCAGCTTTGTTTCAAGTATAGTGCTAAATGCTACATTAAAACAAGTTCCTAAAATGTCTAAGGAAATGGTTTATGAAAGGGCTTATGAAAGGTGCTGATGAGTGATGCTTAATTAAACCACCATCAGTGTTTTTTGACAGTGTGTTCAGATCCAAAACTCAGTTACCTGGCTCTGCTAAGTAGCTCTACTGAAACCAATGAGATTATTTGCATGAGTATCGACAGCAGAAATATTTTCTCTATTTGCACAAGAAAAGTAATTTTAGAAAAATTTGGAGTTTATGACCATAGTTGACACAATCAATGCTAAATTCATAGTATAAGTATTTGGTTTTTCTATAATCAGTTTTAAAAAGTGTAGAGAAACGTTGTTGGAAGGGGAGAGGTAATTGTAGGTCAGATAAAGTACTTAGGGTTTTTTCCAACTTTAATATTTTTATTTTTTTAGATAGATTTATTTTTTAAATAGTGTGTGTTGTGGTTTGGGGTTTTCTGGAATTTTAAACCACTTGCAAGAAACATCACCTTTTTCTGTCCAGCAAAAAAATGTTGGAATGCAATGTTAGGGGTATTTCCAAACTTACAACCAAAATATTTTCCTGAAGTGAAGGGGAATGGTGCTGTTAAAGCTGGCTGAGCTCTGAGGGCGGTAGGGAGAGCACCCTGTTATCAGGGGCATGAGCAGGGGGTGCTGCCCGCTCCCTTCCTGGGGAGTCACCCGGGTGGCTGCAGGCTGCTCTGATGGCTCATTTCATCAGCTCGCCTCTGGCAGCTGTCACCACCTGCAGTCTTTATTTTCTCTGACTTTTCCCTTCCAAATGAAATCAGCTGGAGATGAATCTGGGCTGCGTTTGTCTCAAAGGAGCGGTCGCAGCCCCGCTCCCGGAGGACAGGGCACTGCAGGGTGAGCAATGCCACGAGGCTGGGGCTGCAGCATCTCAACAGCCCTGGTTTGAATCCGTGCTTGGAGCAGCAGCAAGAAATGGCCCATCAGTGTTTCAGAAATGCCTTTCAAATATGCTGGATAATGGAAGCGCAGTAATTAATTTTTTAAGGAGTCCTAAAATATAATTTTATATTTGTTCATCATTTCAGTCATTGCTTTTCCACTACCAGACAGAGTTTCTCTTGTTATTGTAAGGACAAGCAAGACCTGAATCTCTGCTCGCATAGCTCTTGGGAGCAGTACCATCAGGATAAATCCAGGAAACTCAGCTTTATTTAGCTCACTGACTGCTGAAGGTTTCAAAATTAATATTACAAGCCTGAAGTTTTTTCTTTCCCCTCCCTAAAGAAGTGGGAGGCACTGAATAGACTCATCGCTGCTCTGTACGAACAGAGCAGGCCGCAAACATGAACAGAAAAGGCCCTTGAGAGTCCAGCTCTTGGCAGAGCCTACCTGGGCTTTAAAGCAGAAATGTGGATGCCTTGGAAAGAATTGTTCCTCAGGCTTAGTTTTGATTGCTTTATAAGAGACAAAGGAGACAAGTGGTAATGGTGTAGGAAGTTTGGATTTGATATCTCAAGAAAAAAATAAAAAAAAATCATTAGGGAAAAGTTATCGTTAGGGATCCACAGAACACGTAATTAAAGCAAATTCCAGAAGAAAATTCAAGAGGAGATAGTCTGAGGTATTTAGAGCTATGCAGAGAGGGTGCAAAATGGACTGTTTGAGGAAAAACAGTGATTAGCAAAGCAAAGGTGCGGTGGCACTGGCCGGTGAAGGTGGCAGCGGTGTGTCTGTGTGGGATGGGCAGGGACAGGTCCTGGCTCCCTGCCGAGGCTCTCCTCGGTGTGGCTTTGCTCGGACAGCGGGGATGTTCTTGTGACTCTTCTCGCCTTGTCCTCCCACCATGACCCTGGGGAGCAGCTCTTCCTGCTCCCACCACTTCGGCAGCCCTGGCAGCAGGCGGTGATATCTGGCAGGGCTTTGGTAGGGTGCAAGGTGTGCTGTGCACAAATGTCCCTAAATAGGTTCATTTCCATGCATATGGATGTGTCACCAGCTGTGTGTGCTTGGGCAGGGGGCTCTGCAAGGATAGGACAAGAGGAAACGGCCTCAAGTTGTGCCAGGGCAGGTTTAGGATGGATAGTAGGAAAAATTTCTTTACTGAAAGGATTATCAAACATTGGAAGAGGCTGCCATCCCTGGAGGGAGTCGCCATCCCTGGAGGGATTTAAAAGCCAGGCAGACGTGGTGCTGAGGGACGTGGGTTAATGGTGGCCTTGGCAGTGCTGGGTTAATGGTTGGACTTGATGATCTCAAAGGTCTCTTGCAAACAAAATGATTCTGTGATTCTCTGCAGAGATCACATCCTGAAGTGGGCAGAGTGGGAGGAGCGGGCTCTCTGCTTGAGGAGCCTCTTACCAAGCAAACCCAAAGCTTAGTCCTGCAGGAAGCCCTGGGCTCCACAGAAGGGCAAAACAATTGCTGAACAGCAATTTCTTCCTGATCCTTTTTTCTGAAGGCTGTAAAGAAGGCTTTTGCTTTCTCCTAAGACTTTTCTTTACTGCAGTGCAATATTCAAATGCTGCAGACAGGCTGTGTGCTCGCCCTGGAGGAACTGTTCCTTCTGCCCGTGACAATGCTGCCTCTGGGCTTGGGAGAAAGGACTGCTCCAGGCAGGGAGCATGCTGCCATGCAGCCTTCCTGGGGGCAACGGTGGAGTAATCATTAATCCAAGAGTTGTTCTCCTTTGGGTAGAAATCCCTGTGCAATCTGGGGCAGCCAGGTCCCCGAGCTCAGAGGGTCTGGGGGCTGCCGAAGCTCTCCTGCATCTCTCTTCCGTCACTACCAGCCCATGCACCTTGGCCATGTCCCTACTTGGCGTTTGCTCGCAAATACATTTAGTTTCTCCTAACTTGTTGTGCTGATGTTTTACATATGCCAGTGCAGAGCTGGGATGTTCAAACGCTGAAAATCCATGGGCAATTCTATAGATCAGAAGGTTCTAGCAAAAGAGAAAGAAAACATCATTTTGGCTTTGCTTTTGTTCAGTGAACATTTTGAGCTTGCTGATATCACAGCACTGCAGCCTTGGGAACTGAAAGCAGGAGCCGGCTGGGGACTGAGGGAGGTTATCCATAAAAAACATGACAAACTTTTTGGTGGGTGCAAAGGGAATTTTTAACTTTTTTTTTTTAAACTTTTCAATGTCATATCTTCACTCAGACCACTTAATCTCGGCAACATGGTCTATTTAATTTCATTGTACTTTAACACTTTTTTATTAAATATGTGATGGTCATATAAGTGAAAATAATATTGAACCTGAAACTGTTCCTAATGCTTTGACGTCCTCTAATTTTTACCCCCAAGTTATTTGTCTTGTAGGAAAAATCTCAAATGATGCTTTGCTTTATGATTTATATTCCTCTTCTCATTCCTTGCTTTTCTCAGAATTTCCCTTGGAACTGAATTTTCAAACCACAGCTGGCTTTGCTAAAAACACACTTGTTGAAACCTTTGGATTTCAGTTAAATATATTATATGCTCCACTGTCTTTAGGCGCAGGGATTTTCTGTAAAACACCAAATATTGGGAGAAACGGAGACTCTGCAGGGGGATGCTCCTGCACTTACACTCTTTACCGTGGGGTTGGTACGAAGGAGCAGGTGCTGTGTGAGCCCAGGAGGCATTTCAGTCCGGCACAAGCACTTTAGCCAGCAGTTAAACCAGGTAGAAAAAGTTAAGGAAAAAAGCTGAACTGATCATGAAAAGGTGGAGTGCAGAACGGTCCCGGGGTGTTGGTGCTCAGGGTACAACAGGAAGGTTGGAAGTTGAAGAGGTTCAGCATTTGGGCCTGTCTGTCCTGGGAGGGCTGAGCCCTCCTGCCCTCTGGGAGCTTCACCATGGCGGGAGCATCCCCAGGTCCCGCAGAAACCACCGGGGCTGAGCCCAGGTGGGCACATCACAGGTTGGAAACTTACAGACTCCTACCAACGTCCCCATAAACACCCTCTGGGGTTTGGTGTCTCTTCCACAGTGCGTGACTTGTTTGCTACCTAAAAATGGTGAAAAATGTTTCTGTGCATTAGTATGCATTTGTGTTGATTTATCTGTTGGGCAGTTAAATATTTATTGAACACATTGTCTTTTGTGCGGCTTTGCTGTCTGTAAGTGAATTGTGTGGATGGGGCCCTTCAAACAGGAGCATATTCTGTGGTGATCAGGTCCTAAATGAAAGCATGAACTCCTCTGAATGTGGTAGGCACAGGGAATTTTCTTCATGCTTATAATTAGATATGAATTCCTTAAATTTTTGAACCCTGGAAGAGGTGGAGAACATGCGCAAGTAAATACCACGGGTTTTGGTGATGCCTTGATTCTGGTTGCTCATAGGCTGTCTGGGCTGGAAGAAAATATCTGTGACTTACTTGCAGATGATAAAAAAAAAAAATTATAGGATTGTAAATAACACTGGGACCAGGTCAGTTGGGCATATGGATGTGGACTAGACCATGAGATAAGCTTGTTTGAAAAATATGGGTGTATTAACACAGTTAAATGGAGAGATGCCTCTTGAGTAGCCAAAATAGCTGACATTTACATGAGGGATGGAGGTCTGTAAACCTAAAAGATCGTAGCAGAGGCTTCAACGTGAGCTCTCAATATGATGCCGAAAGTGAAAAGGCAGCCACAATTGCTGGGGGTGCAAGTGATGTATGTGGGGCAGGAGGAGGGACTGAATGTGGCTTTGAGATGAAATATCTAAGCCCAAAAGTGCTGATCCTCAATATGGACATGCACAAAAATCTTTACTTGTCGACAACCCTGAGCATCTTTCTTCTGCTTCGAGCTTCAGCTGATGAACTCTTATTGACAATGCTCACCACTGGTGCAGGCGCTGTGGCCTGTGAGCAGGGCTGGGTGCAAGCCCGTAGGACAGGTCGTCCACCACCTTTTGTGTTTCACAGAACAGCAATAAAGCTTTTCGTTTAAATGAGGAATGGCAAGATTGCAAATGCTTTGGTTTACCGCGCTAGCATGCCATGCAGGTAGAATGCACTGAAAATTCAGATACGGTATAAAACCCCAAGATGAACTATTTTGTGAGTGTAGTGTCAATAAACTGTTAGGAATTTTTTGATATTTACCCACATGGCTCTATTAAGTGATTATTATTGAAAGCACACTTTCTACTAGTCAGATGAAGGAATATATGCCATTAAAAAGTTAACTCTAATTTCCAATGTAATATTGTCATTAAATTTCTGTAAATTAAAATGATACTCCCTCAGGATTTTAAAGAGATTGTATCTCAGGGAGAAGACACTGCAGTGAATAAAGCCTGCATCTGTTTAGCCAATATAATCAGGATCTTAAAATTTAAATACACTGCCATAATTCTGCATAGTTTCTATTTCTTTGGAATATGTTATACTTCGTGTGTGTAGTAAGAAATCATTAGACAATGGGTGAGAATGGATAGAATTTTTGTGGAAGCATTTAGAGAAGATGACCTTATTAATACTTAAAGAAAAAGTGTAGTAGGCCCAAGCCTGTAAGGTGGGTTGTGCCTGGATGTTGCTGTGGTGCGTGTGATGTGGTCCAGGAGGTGGGTGATGCTCGGCGGTGCCGATGGAGTTGGGCAGGGACCTGGCCCCATTCTCTTGCCCTGCCCTGCCCAGGGCACCTGCTGATGCCTGCAGGAAGGGGGTTGAAGTGCTTCAGCTGTCCCACCTGCCTGGTGCAGTCTCTGTGTGACCAGTCTTTGCTCTGACCTTCATCTGGGGAACAGAAGGGTCATGTGGAACCACCTAGGAGACTGTGGGTCTTTCCATAATGCATTTTAAGCTTTTGATGTCGTCTATTGCTGTATCCATCCTGTTCCTCTTGTCACAGACAAAAGCAGAGAGAAATAGCACAACCTGGCAGAGATGGAGTCCTTGTCCTCCCCAAGACCCTCAGCCCATGACTCTGGGCATTTTAATCCCTTAACCTCCTCCAGCCATCCTGCTGGGAACAGCATCTGCAAGTGGATGCTGCTTCATGTTGCATTGGTCTCCAAGCCAAGAGCCCAACGCAGCCACCAAGAGCACACATGAGGACAAATCCTGCCTCTGCCAGGGCTGGTGAGAGGCAGTTTTGGAGGAGAGGCTAGAGAATTGCCCCGGCCGTGGGGAACAGAGGACACCTAGAGAAGAGACGACTTGGGGGATGCAGATTTTCCTGCTGTGGGCCTTCATGGGGTGGGGGAGAATTTGTTGTTTCTCAGGACCTCTGAATATTTAAAATACAGTGGGATGGGACAAAACTCACCCAAGATCTTCCTGTGCCATAATCCACCACGGTCTGGTGTGACAAACTTCTCCCAGAAATCTTCCGTTTCTCTGGAAAGTGTAGCCATGGCTGGGAACACTGCAAATAGCATTACGGGGAGAATTAATGTATCTTTATCTTTTCTGAACACATTTTCTGTACTGATTTGGAAATGTATTGTCTGACTTCAGCTGGAAACAGTACATATGTTAGAAGAAAAAGGCAAATTCATCCATGTATAACTCGTGTCAATGCTGCCACTGACATGAAAAACCCCAGTTATGTAGACAATCACAGCTGGGCTGCTGTAAAACATTCCACTTTATGATGCTCCAAAAATTTGGCATGGAATTAAGTAAATACTGTCTTTCATCTGCTAAGGGTCTAAATATTTCAGAGGGTTACAGTCCACACAATCACGTTTTGGCACACAGCTGGCCAAGACTTACTTTTGACTGATGGAAGTTTTGTCAAGCTGCGAAGAGGCAGTGCCATCAGACAAAGTCTGGACATAAAATGTTTTAATTAGCAGACTCCAGCTCCTGCTGTTCTGCCCTCAAACTCTTATCAATGTGAGCAGCTGGGAAGCAATGCTAGACCCAAACTTTGACCTTATATGCAGAGAGGAGCGTTTGTCCTGTAGCTCCGGCAATAGATGGGAGCTCAGTCTGTACGTTCAGGAAGTTGTGCAACTTTTCATTGTCTCTCAGTCCTTGACAAGGAAGATGGTCCTTCCCTTACCCTTCACTCTGTGTTGTCTGTTCCCGTTGTGGGCCAGAGGACTACCAGGACAGTGGGGTCAGGTTATTGTGCCCTTGTCTCATAGCATGGAAGTGCTTTCTAAGTGGGGCACAACTCTCAAAGGTCACCTGTGCATCAGCCTGGGAGGGCTCTTGTCAACTCTGAAACCTCTGGAGGCCTACAGAGAGGTGTGGGGTTTGGAACTACCACCATCCATCATTCAGTGTGGGGGCTTCAGTGAGCCAAGGAGGACGGGACCATGGTGTGAGATGGGAAGGACACAGGGACTCAAGGGCGGGTGTACTCAAATTGGATGAAGGTAGCTGTAATGGGTTTATGAATGAGAAGGGCAGTTGAAGTGTCCCACCACGGACGGTAAGGCTGCAGGGACAGAACCAGATGGATTCAGCATGCGTCTGTGTGGAGGTCCTGGGGAATGCAGGATCTCCTCCAGGAGCAGAAGGACCTGCTGAGGTTCACCACCCTCCCTCCCCACCCCTTTGTCTGATGGGCAACTGCTTGGTTTTGCTGGTCCAGGCTCTGAAGCTATTAGTGGAGATGCCTTCCCGGGCCCCCTGGAGCAGTCCCAACAGGATGAAGTTGAGCTGGATTTCTAGTTCAACTCACAACTAGAGGTAGTAAAAATGAATAATGAATCAGCTCCTCAGAAGACTGCGTGTGGAGTCGGAGACCTCTGAGATCACAGCAGACATCTATAAAGTGACTCTCATCTTCCTACAGTGTCTGGAGCTAATTGGAGAGGGAGGTCAGATAGGGCTGAGTTAGGAGGGTAATTTTTGAATATACAATTCTGTAATTGCTTTACTCTTGTGGTTTGAGACATTATTATCAGAATTCAACAATGGAATTACATCCTTATTAATTTAAGCACATTGTGGGGAAGGAGATGAGATGATTGTCTGTCTTTGGGGGTGATGAGAGAACTCCTGATGCAGTGTGCTCTCGGTCATCCCCCGATGGCAGAGCCGTCGGGGAACATGCATGGTCTCCTTTCTAGCTTCAGAGGTGTTTCTGTTCCTGGCTGCAGTCCTTGTCTCGAATGTAGGGAATAGTGGAATTGATTAAAATTAGAGTGTTTTTTTTAAGTGATATCTTTATAGCATACTGTAAACACAGCTTCTGTAGGATGTTTTACATCACATCGTTAACAATGCATCATTCATTCGCTCCTCCAGTCAACAAACAACCAAACTGGGGGGTCTGTAGTCACCTCCATGGAGATGCCCACAGTAGATCTGGGAAGAAAGCCGGGGGCATCGGTCATGGGCATTGAAGCTGTGCATGGTCTGCTTTGAGTAGCAGCAGAACGAGGTCCTGTTTGTCACCCAGCCCCGCCTCGGGAGGATGCCGAGATGCCGGGGTGTGCAGCTCTGGTGCTGGCTGGGGCAGGCAGGGGGTTCCTCCCGGCACACGGCGTGCCTGGCTGGGTGATCTGGGGATGGAGCCTTGCAGGAATGGGACACGGAGCCAGCAGTGCGCTGGTACCGAGTGGGGCTGCGTGCTTGCCTAGCACCTTGGAATTACTCCTAAAGCAAAGTCTAATCTTTATTTGAAAATGAGCCTTTTCCTACTTGAAATGCAAAGCTGAGAAGCTAGGTTTGCAAAGCAGATGTAAGGAAGCGAAGTAATAACATATGTTTATTAGCTAGCTATACTTGGGCTGATTCCCCCGGTCTCCCCCAGATTTCAAGCTTGCTAGAGCTGGGATCTGAGGCCCCAGGCGAGCCGTGCCCCAGAGCTACATCCCCGTGCTGGAGCTGGGGAAAACCGGTCTGCCTGACCCCGCCGCCTCACTGGGGCCCTTTCCATGTGCAAATACCTCCCGGGGGCGGGGGGGCCTTCTGCAACCTGATGCTCTGATAATTGAATTGATTAGGATGTCGATTGATTAGCCTCCTGCTAATGAAGTGTTGGCTGATGCCGCAGCAGCTTTTGATATCCAGAACTCTCCTCAAGCACAGCCTCGTCCCAGGCAGCTCCGCTGTCAACAGACAGCTCGTACTTGCCACCCAAAAGCACCCTTGCTGGGTGAAGTGATGCCGAACTACCTCGAAGGCTTCACCAGTCACCACTTGGTGAGGAAAATGTAAAATATAACTGTAGAGCATCATAGATGGGCATCTAAGCGCAGTGTTCCACAGCTGCAGCTTCCAGTCCCCCGTGAGACAGTGCAGGTCTAGGACAGCTGCTTTCTCACAGCTTGTGATTTGCGTAGTGTGTTTGCATTTATTGTTTGGAAGAAATGAGGATGCATATCCTCAGCATGCAGTCAGCTCAAATGTACCCAAAAATACCCAACCAGCATGTTCTCAGCTGTGTTTCCCCCGTCTGGTAAAGCCTGTGCTATGTCTCTTGTGATACCTGCACTCCAAGGGTGCAAATCCACACTGCACGTCGGGGCATCTCACAGCAACGAGCAGCAAACCAGCAGGACAGGGGTGTCCAGGTACCCTATTTGTATGTTTTAGAGATAAATAGATTGATCTACACATTAAATATGCTCGCACCCACATTGTGTATGAAAAATGAATTCTTCTTGCATAGTTGGCAGTGGAATTAGAAACCAGCTTCTTGAAGTCAAGAATGAGGAATGGTTTAATTTTTTTCTGGTGGAAGAAGTTAAAAATGGAAATGGAAGCTACTCTACATTTTTTCCCAATTATGAATGTTCAAGCTGTTTACGAGGCAAGATGACAACAAACTTACTTTCCATTTAATGAGCTAAAGATAACTGTAATTGGTATATGAGTCAGTCTGTAGAGCCATTAAAACAAGGGTATTGCACCTGCATTTTTAATGGTCCACAATACGGTGGTACCAAGGATGGCTTTCCCTGCATTTTTATAGGTTCATGGGCATCACTCTGATAATGCAATTACCCACATTTTTAATTTAAAATGAATACTTGAGTTTATCCCTATCCAGCAGAACTTGCAATTACTTTTATAAGTCCCACAGAACCACTGGATCTGAAACAGCATTTGAAGGATTTGGTTTTGCTGTAGAAGGATGGATGTGAGTCTGTATATAAAGCAAACGATGCACTTAAGCAGTTAGCTGAACTTAGTATTAAAGATGGGCTTATTAAACAGTTTTTACTCTTCGTGTTTTTAGGTAATATGAAGTGTTCAAAGTCTGCATGATTCAAACTTTATAGCATCTGTAAAAGGTATGCTAGTAACAGAATGAAAAGGTCCTTAAGGTTTTTGTCCTCAAAGGAGAATTAACTTTAAAGCACGCATTGCATGAGGACCACCAGAAGTAGGACACTTTCTAAATAACCACTTACTCGCATTTATTTTGTGTTTGCCAGCTCTGATTTGGGATATCGGATAATAAAAGGATGACTCCCTCTTCCCAGTGGGATGCTCGTGCTGCCCGTGCCAGCTGCGGTGCTGCTTCCGCCAGTTCCGGGAGAGCCTCGGCCAGGGTGGGACGTGGGTCGGGATGAAGCAGGGCAGCTTTCCCTGCGGACACCCGCACGGTCAGTGCTGGCGGATCTGCTGCGGCAGCCCTGGCGAGCTGGTGATGAGAGATGAGTTCGCAAAAGGCACCGCAAAGGGACTAATTAAGGTGAGCAATTTCCCTTTGTTTCCATTCCTCACAGCAGCCTAATTGGAAGGCAGAGGCATTTTCAGTTGGAGAAGTATTAATTTTAACTGATAAATACCCTGGTCTCAAATAATTTTCTGTAGCCTACTGCGGTGACATTATTCAGGAAGAAGATGGCTCAGACTGCAGCCCAGCAAGGCACTTACACGTGAATCTGAGTTTCAACATCCAAGTAGCTTGATTAATAAGAAATACTTAAGTTAGCAGAAGCTGAAGAAGCTTCTTGGCTCAGAGTTTTGCTCCGCTAATCCTCAGTTGAATTCTCCGGAGCTGTCCAGAAAAGCAGTGTCCTTCTATAGGAAACATTAAGAAATATGATTAAGGGTATGATGGACCAAGCTGATGCAGAACAGGCATTAAAATGCCCTTGGATGTCCTTGCAATGTGCTCCTGTAAATAGGTAAAGAAACTACTTCTGATCCTGCTCACGAATAATGTGAGCATTTTCTCAAGCCGGTGAGAGGCCTGGGAACATCTTGGTGGATTTTGGCCGAGGGGAGCTGTGCCATCCACCATGGCCTCTGGCGCGCAGCAGGTGCTGGCTTCGGGATGCGTCTCTGGTGCTCGGTCACTGTGGGGCATCCATTGCACAGGGGAAACTGTCCTTCCCTTTACCCCTCAGCAGGACTCCCCGACAGCATGATGGGGTGAAAGTACTTGGTATTATGGAACCGGTGGCTCTGATCTTGCACAGGCTGGCAGGCAGGTGCGTTACAGCCAGGGTGCTTTGTGGTGATCATAAAATGAATGAGGAATGGAGGCATGGTGTGATGGTGAGCCCCTGCAGTGCTCCCGAAGGTTTGCCTCTCTGCAAGGACAGGGGAGAGGAACGGCAGGGTGAGTCTGCCTCTGCCCTGCAGTGGTACTGAGCTGTCCTTGTCCCTGTGCCATCCAAGGCCTCCCCACTCCGTTGCTCTGCCAGGACATAACGCTGCACTGGCTGCACATCTCTAACAAATGATGGGTAGCACGGTGTTTCCAGGCCATCTGCAAGATGAAATCCTCGGATATTTTACTGTTCCATCATCATCACCTCTGTGTTTTATGAGAAATCTTTATTTGGTTTTTTTAAATTTTATGTCATGCAGAGAAGGAAAAAGCTTTTGTTGTTTTACTGCCTGAGATTATGTTTAATCTTTAAGAAGCTGGCGTTCCCTTTATGACCAGTTTTTGATTTATCTGACTGGTTTTGCAAAGCACAGTTTGTTTGGGCAACTCATAGCTTAGGGATGTGTAGTTGGAGAGCCTGTACTATACACGTTGCATTACTGGTCTGTACTGGTACCTTCTCAACTCGTGAAGTAGGAAACCAGGAGCAGCGCTGCAGAACTGGGGGCAGTCAGTGCTGGAGGCTGGAGATGGACTCCGGAGGTGTTGGGTGTGTCTCCTGCTCTAGGATAAGGCCAAAGCCAGGCAGGCTGCCCAGGACTGGTCTAGTTCCATATTGAACATCTCCAGGGATGGAGATGCCACATCTTCAGTGGGCCCTTCTACTGGCATTTGACACTCTCAGGAGGAAGAATTTCTTTCCAATATCTAAAGGGAGTTGCTCTCACTGCAGCCTGTGCCTCTTCTGCCAAGAAGAGCCTGTCTCCATCCCTCCCACAGTGCAGTTGTAGGACACAACGGGCCCCTTCACTGCCTCCTTTCCTGGTGGCACAACCGCCTCGGCCTCTCCTCTCCTGTCCTAGCTCTGGCCCTGACCGCCTCTGTGCTCCCATGGGGTTTGCACCATTGCATCGGGCTGTCTGGTACCGGAGACCAAACAGGACCAGTGCCCAGATGGGGCCTCACCAGTGCAAGACAGAGGAGAGCATCCTCCCCATCTTGTCCATATCTCTCCAGTTTGGCTAATAAGGGTTGATCAGGCACAACTTCTCCTTAGCAAATCTGTACTGGCTGTTCCCATCGTCTCTTTGTGCTTCATGTGGCTGGACGTGGCTTTGGGGAGGGTCTGCTCCATCTGTCTCTCTGGGGGTAGACATTGCCTCTTGAGGAGGTGCTCTGGTCAGTAAGCTGTGTTGATATGATAGAACCAACTCAACTAAAACTTTACTGTGACTTATCTCGTCCGTTCTGACCACTTCACCTTCTTTCCCCTCAGACAGAGATGATGTATGGACTTTCATTCCCAACTAAGTCGGATATTGATGCACAAGAGTTTTGAAAAATATAATCATTTTTAATAGTCTGTGATGCATTCAAGCTGTGTCCCTATACTTGTCTGAAGCAACAAGCAAGGTCGGAATAACATGCTGAAAACTTCCAATAATGGTTTGTGCAAAAGGAACAACTAGCTAATTCCATGCTGTAATAACTGGAAATGCTGCATGCTTCTTGTAAGAACAAATACCTAAGATGCTTAAAATTGCCAGGCTTCCATGTGTTGAGCAATTTCTCAGTAATAGTGAAGAATTTTAAGTAGCTTTTGCACACAATGATCAAGTTTGCAGAGAACTGTGTTGGATACTGCTTAAAAAATTAAAGAAAAATAAAGAATTTGAAAAGCAAGGAAGGCAGAGGACAGAAGTCGTCCTCTTCCGCTTAAAACAATTTTCTGGAATCACTAAAAGTGACTGAAGTTCAGATTTCCCAAGCTCCAAGATGGAAGCCCCGCAGAAGTGCCGTTCTCTGCCATGCACATAGGCAGCTCTCAGAAAGGTTCCCAAATTAATCCAAAATCAATTTTTTCTTTTATATGCAAATCCTGGTCATGACTTTTAAAAGCAGCTGACTGCAAGATGTACACCTGTGGTCTGTAGGGATTTTGTCCCCTGACTTCACCATTTCAATTGAATTTGTAAGTGTGTAAGGATTTCCTTAGGTGGAATATGCTTGGATGACAGTGTAGATTTCATCCAACACCCAACTCATTGCACTTTTCCTGGGTCAGGTGGCAAGGCTGATAACTAAATGGTACCACTCCATGCTGTAAAATATGGCCAGTATTTGTTCAGGTGTTTTGGGGGGTTTTTTGTTGTTTTTTTTTAAGACTGCACATAGCACACCAGGTTTGGTGGGACTGTACTGGTCCCAGAGCTGCAGTAGCAACTGGAATGAAGGAGTTGGTACCAAAAAAAAGGAAAAATGGGGATGTTTCTGAGGGGAGATTGAAGATGCCATGCCTATTACACTAATCAAAATACTAATAGATGTGGAAATAAAGGAAATGTGTTGTACTTCAGTCAACAGTACTGTGGTACTCCTGATCCAGGGTGACTTCCTAGTTCTGTCCTTGTAGGGCCCCATATCTTTCTTTAGTCTAAGAAGAACATTTTTGGACTTGTCCCCTTTAAAGAAAACTGTCCTTTACATAGTGCATGTGCATAACCTGTGGAGCCCTGTGCCCTTGGACATCAGAAAGACTAGATAGATTTGTAAAAGAAAAATAATCAAAAAAACCCAAGCCCCAATCAGATATGGATGGTTAGTCAGACCCGGCTATCCAACACAACTTTCCAAGGAAAAAGTTTTTTTTTTTTTCTTCTTCCTGGCTTTAAACATAAAATTGGCTTTTTTCTTTCTTTTTTTTTTTTCTCTTAGTGAGAAGTTAATGGAAAAGCTGTCTCCTGCAGTTTCCCGTATAAGCACCAAACACAATTTCAGACCGATTTGGCTGAAGGCGTGTGTTTGACAGAAAAGCACAGTTGTAATTTCTCAGGCCTAGCTAGAGATGCCAAATAAATCTATATCTTCTTGACAATTATACCTTTACAAAAGCTTTTGAAAGAACAGCTAAAAAGTGAACTTATTGACAAGCTTTCTTATTAGAGGAAAGTCCTTTGGCAAGGCCCAGAAATGCAGAATTTCATGATGGATCTCTCAGAAGAAGCAGCTGTGGGAGGCTGGTTAGAAACAGCTTTTTATTGACAAACTTTTATTTTAGAGGAAATTCTTCTAACAAAGCCTTAGCTTGAGTCATTTCATGGTGGATCTGTGCAAACACATACAAAGTATATGTAATTTTTCTTGAGTCAAACCACAAAGTAAATTGGCTTAAATGTTTGTGCTGGTGGCACGTTAGCACCGGCACAGGAAGGTTTGTGGGAGGTGGTGGATGTGAACACATACTGAGCAGCTCTGCATTTCTGACCACAGCAGGGGATCACGGGACGGGGGTGATGGATATCAGAGCTCATCATGTCAGTGCTGCTTCCAGGGAGCTGCCCCTTTCCTGCGACTCCTGCCCCTGCCGACGGCTGCTGAGGGCTTGGCGTGTCCTGGGAAATCAATGACTGGTAAGAGCAACTGGTGACCGGGGGAGAGCAGGGCTTAGTAACAACTCCCAGGAGTAACACTACAAGCCAAACGGGAAGTATTTCCAAAGTCAAATATGAGATTAATTAACGTTACATGTGATCCGGTTACTCGGGAGAGCAAAAGCCTCCGATGTTACTGCTTGTTCCGTGTTCGTGACTCCCCTGTAGCCAGGCTGTCAGAAAGGACGAACGTAGCTTAATTCAGTTTGCTATTTAGGACGCCTATATATAAATACAGGAATATAGGATGTGACCCTTGGGGGGGACGTTTATCCACTCCTCCTCTATTTGCCCTACTTCTGGTAATTATGTTTTCCGAATAGGTGCTTATTCATGAAACTCCTCTTATAGTGAACATCTGTAAATTCTGCAAAATGTGTTTTCTGGTGTTTTGTTAAAGGCATTCTTAAACCTGAGGAGACGACTATTACCTGCCAGCAGTACAGAAATGTAGTTCCTCTCTGTCAAATGCTTTCAAATTTCCTGTGCTTTGAACAGGACCCTGTTAGGGCTGAAGTCTTCTCAATGTCCTCTTAGGAATTTCCTACACACTGATAGGGAATTTTTTGATTATTCTCAGCCTCGGTGAAGTTCTTTCATAGTCTTATTGCAATTTACCAGGGACTGAGCTGGAGAAAGGAGGGAGGTCACCTGCCCAGAGGACCTTACAGAAAACGCAGCCTCCAAGTTCTGGGGAAAACAAAACAAATAAAAAATAAAATCATTTCAAAGCTGGAAGAAAACCTGGCAGGATCCAGGCAGTGGTGAGCACCAGGCAGCAGCTGGCCTGCTGGGTGGGGAATATCGAAGCAACAATCAAAGTAACACTCAGAGAAGCTGTGAGCAATAGATGAGCTGTCTGAATGACACAGCGCCGGTGGGGCTGGGAGGAAGAACAGCCTTGGAATAACAGAGGCAGAGCAAAGCGGAGGGAGGGAAGTCTATTTTTTGAGCAGGAAGCAAGAAAATTCGTAGAATCATAGAATGGTTTGGGTTGGAAGGGACCTTAAAGACCATCTCGTTCCAACCCGCTGCCCTGGGCAGGGACACCTCCCACCAGACCAGGTTGCTCCAAGCCCCGTCCAACCTGGCCTTGAACCCCTCCAGGGATGGGGCAGCCACAGCTTCTCTGGGCAACCTGGGCCAGGGGCTCACCACCCTCACAGCAATGAATTTCTGCCTCAGATCTCACCTAAATCTCCTCTCTTTCAGTGTAAAACCGTTCTCCCTCGTCCCATGGCTCCCCTCCCTGCTCCAGAGTCCCTCCCCAGCTTTCCTGGAGCCCCTTTAGGGACTGGAAGGGGCTGGAAGGTCTCCCCGGAGCCTTCTCTTCTCCAGGCTGAACCCCCCCAGCTCTCTCAGCCTGTCCTCCCAGCAGAGGGGCTCCAGCCCTCCCAGCATCTCCGGGGCCTCCTCTGGCCCCGCTCCAACAGCTCCGTGTCCTTCTGATGTTGGGGGCCCCAGAGCCCCGCTGGCCACAGTGCTGTGTGGCTTTCTGGGCTGCCAGTGCATGTTGCTGCCTCATGTTGAGCTTCTCATCCACCAACATCCCGAAGTCCTTCTCCTCAGGGCTGCTCTCCATCCATTCTCCACCCAGCCTGGATATGTGCTTGGGATTGCCCCGACCTACGTGCAGAACCTTGCATTTGGCCTCATCATAGTGGAATGTGAACATCCGCCTAGGGATGGAAATGCAACCAAATGCATGGTGGGTTCAATCGGTGTTTAAAAGAAAGCAGGCAAAGCTTTGCAAACTTTGTGCTGGCCCAGGTTAGATGGCGTGGGGGGTGTGAAGGCCTTTTTGTAGCTGCGGTGGTGGAGGGTAAAAGTGATGGAGGCTTTGCTTGGCTGAGCCCTTGCAGCAGAGAGAGCTCGAGGTGGATGGAGTGATGCGATGGATGCATCCGACAGCAGGTGGGGGCAGAGACCACAGGGAACCTGCAGCAGCTGATCAAACCAACCTACAGCCCTGGTAAAGTAGATCCTGCTGAAGTGCAGTGACATGGTATCTTGTAAAAAAGCAGAATCAAATATACAACTAGCTCTATCTGTTTGCCTCAGCATTCTGTGGCTTGAAATCCCATGCTCAAAAGGGAAAATCATACTCTAGTTTTGATTTTTTGACCAGGATGATATCTGGGACTGTAAAATGCTAAAGAGGATTAGAGGGATTGCAAGGATTTAAAAGAAGTAATAAAAGATTTCAGTTATTTACCAGTGTCACACACAGGCTACATTTTTAGATGCAATAAACAATTGGTATTTGTTGAAGAAAATAAAAGAGAAAAGCAACTGTAATTTAGTCACGAGCAGCATGAAGATGGAGCTATAGGTAAAGCACATTGTGATACAGACCTAAAGCATACTTGTAAAACATATGTGTGATACTAATACTTAACTTTAGAAGAAGAGATATATAACATGGAGTAAGATAATTGAGGGATCAGATAACGCAGCAGCAATCCTTGTGGAAAACAGATATCACATGGGATATACCACGCAGGAGGACCAGAGTATCTTGTGCCCATCAAGGAGCGCTCTCAGGACACGCTCCCCTTTCATGTCTCCTTCCAGCTCTGCTCCCATGAGAGCCCTGTGTTCCAAAAGAAAGCAAAAATGAAAAGTGCATATCCTTCCTAAAGGAGGGAAATAGAGAGGAGTAGAAGCACTAGCTAATTACTGCAGATTTGCACTTAATAGGTCTCAAAAATTTCCTGGGGAACAACAGGCAAGGGAACTAATAAAAACTTATATTATGGGGATCGGAATTGAGGTGCAACAGAAACTCGAGGCCAACAGGGGAAGCGAGCAGGAAAGCTTGATGAGTTCTTTGTGACAAATGCTCTGGGAGAGGTGAGGCTTCAGCCCCGCAGCTGCTCGCTGCTGACAGGGAGGCTGGGACTGCCTCACCTAAAGCTCCTCCAGAGCCCTTTGAGAGCGAGCTGAGAGGACAGCGAGCTGTACATTGGCCCAGCCTGCGCTTCTTGCCTGCTGTACGGAGAACTCCTCGGGTGTACGGGATGGGAAGCATCCCGCGAGTTCTTTGGGAGTACTTCCCATTTCTATTGATGTTCTGCTGGCACTTCCCCTGTTTTGCTCAGTAAAGCGTGCCTCTTTCCTTGTCTCCTGTCACACTGAAGCTTTTTCTTTACTTTTCTCTTTCCTGCAGCTTTTAGCGTGGCAGCGGAATCAGTAATACGTGATTTAGTGCGGCCCCCACAGCTCCCACTTTCCTTCTTGATCTCCAACTGGTTTTGCTCTTAACCGAGCAAGCATGGCAGTGGACTATCAGAAGCATTGGCAGCGTCACAGACCAGGGCTGTCCATCGATCAGAGGAGGTGGAGCTGCTCTGCGGGGTCTAAACATCTCACTGACGCCTGAGGGGACACTCGGAGTTGCCCAATACAGCCCCCTTGTTGGAAGAAGGGGTGGGAGAAGGGACCACCTCACACTACTGACAAGGTGAGCATCCTCTGGCTAGTTTATTTCTTCTCAAGATTGGTTCTTATTTTGATTTTTCTCTTATGTACTATGCAACGTGGTCTGAAATGGTCCCTGCTGTAAAAGAAGGTCTGCCAGGCTATTTTATTTTTTGGGTGCATATCTGAAATATTTCTGCTCTCGGGACCTTTCACTGTCCCATGTTTGTAGCTCCCTGTCTGAGCTGTTTTGGGAAGCTTGGATGACTACTGGCTATATGAGATACCTGCATACTTGTCAGCCTTTAGATCTTGGCAAAACAAAAGTGTGATGCGGTTATCCCCATGTTAAAGACCGAGAAGATGCCTGCAGAGTTAGGTCCTCCTTGCCCACCGGTTGTCTCACCAGCTGCCCAGAGCCTGGACAAGCAGAGGATGGCGGCAAGGCACAGAGTTTGGCCCTTGGGTAGGGCGGACATCATGAGCTTCACCACACTTTATAGAAACCTGAGGCCCAAAGGCTTTTTAAAGTTATTTGGATGCTGCTTCATTCAGGAATGCCAGCTAAAGGGTTTGGATGGGTAATACCCGCTTTTAAAAGTGACTCTGGCACCAAGACCTGGAGCTGCAAATCAGCTTGTAAACACCTGCAAAACCTTAGCCTGAATTTCCCCTTGTTACCCAGAAAAGCAGCAAGGGGAAATTTGCTGGGGGAGAGAGCCGAGCCCTGTTCCTGGGGCCAGCGTCAGGCCCTGCCGCTGGGGGGGAGCACCCCAGGAGGGCACACAGCTCCCTCCCAGGGCTCCCCGTGAAACCTGTAACCTCTGAGCGAGGGCATCTCTTCAGACATGGTCGTTTAATTAAGTCTTCAAATGATAGAGAATCTGCTCCATATTAGGTTAGCTGCTTCGCTGCTTAATTAACTTTATTCCTACTCTGGATTTGTTTAGTTTCACCTTGCAGCCTTTGGCTCTCATTATGACTTTTTTTGCTAAATTAAAGAGCTGCCTGGTATCAGAATCACCTCCCCGAGATGGCACTAAAGAACACATGAAATTGGCTGTTATTCTTCCCTTGGATAAATTAAAAAGGTCAAGTGCCTGTAACCTGTCTCTCTGTATAAAACTGGCTTTGCAGGCTTCAAATCACTCTCATGAGCCTCTGAACTTGGTCAGGTTGCATCCTGGTGCTCCAGGGCTGGCCGTATGGTCTTCGTACTGCAGTACCTCCCCTGCTCCCTCAGCATCCCCCGCTTCCATTTCTCACCAGACACAGCCACCCCGTCCTGTCTGGCACATGCCTGCGGTTGGTATTCACCCCGCTGCTTCAGTTCTTCCTGAGGATCACAGCTCCCTGAAAAAAACAGCATCATGAATAAACATCATGAATAATTTTCTGAGGAAAAGCATAACTTTATCACTGACTGTAAGGAGAGGGGCAGGATGAGAGCACTGATTAGAATATTTATGCAAACCAGTCTTGATGAGATCCATCTTGACAAAATAGTCATAGGTCGATCCATTTTAATTTCATGTAAATGCCTTGTTTTCCGGAGCGGCTCAGTGCAGTTAATTGCAGATGCTGACCCGTGTCCTCCAGCTCTGCAGACCTTCTCTCGGGTTGAGGGGTGCGAGGGTTCCCTTTCTGCTGCGGCTCACAGAGGAGGAGGAGGAGGAGGATGGCTCCTGTGCCTGTGCAGAGCTCTCGTCTGCAGCCTGCGGGTCACTGGGACTTAGAATCATCGAATGATCTAGGTTGGAAGGGACCTTTCAGATCATCGAGTCCAACCATCAACCCAACACTGTAAAACCACCACTACCCCACGTCCCTCAGCACCACGTCTGCCCGGCTTTTAAATCCCTCCAGGGATGGCGACTCCACCACTGCCCCGGGCAGCCTCTTCCAATGCTTGACAAACCTTTTGGTGAAGAAATTTTTCCTGCTATCCATCCTAAACCTGCCCTGGCACATCTTGAGGCCGTTTCCTCTTGTCCCATCATCTGTTCCTCGGGAGAAGAGACCATTTCCCCCCTCGCTATAACCTCCTTTCAGATAATTGCAGAGACTTGGTGGTG
The DNA here is from genome assembly GCA_013396915.1 of Stercorarius parasiticus. Classification (NCBI taxonomy): domain Eukaryota; kingdom Metazoa; phylum Chordata; class Aves; order Charadriiformes; family Stercorariidae; genus Stercorarius; species Stercorarius parasiticus. The sequence continues at coordinate 181,457 of VWZL01001858.1, forward strand.
CTGAGCAGGACAGCTGTATTGGCTGAGGCTTGGGAAAGCACTTTTAATATCAGTCTGGTGGGTCTGAAAAAGTCTGAAAAAATCCAAAGAGGATTGTAGAGAAATGACAAGGAGGAGGCACCTAGTGTGCTTGTCTCCAGCTCAGGCTCCTTCCCTTCTCCATCAAGTTCTTAAAAGCAGATCTTGCATCTGCTTTTAAATAATCTCAGTGCAAACGCAAAAGGGAGAGAGTAGTTGGTGCAAGGGGCCACAGAACTGCGGAGATTGCTTGCCTCTGCCGGATTGATGGAGCTGAGAACGTGCCAGCTCAGTGCACCTTGGCTTACATGCAACGGTCGTTTATTTCACGCTCTTCTCTATCTAGATGTACGATCCAGAAAGAAGGAAAAAGTAGTTGAGGTTTAAATTCCTATCAATAAAGTGAGTCTCCCTCTACATTAAAAACCTATCCAGACATTGTAACAGGAATGGGTTCAGTTCTTATGTCATAAATTTGTGTGTATAGAAAAAAGACTTATTGGTGAATTTAGCAGTATTTTTCGTTGAACTGGCAGTTGCTAACCGTTACACCAGTATTTATTTGATTCTTAAAGAGCACAAAAGCATGGACTACAAATAAAGATATTTCTGTTTGCTTTCTCCTCTAAAGGGTTAATTCTATTTCATTTTACTTCTAACCTTTTTTCACCAAAAAGGTTTTTTTTCGCCAAAACTTTTGAGGCTGGTAGGAACACGTTTGTGTTGTGGTAGTCTTTGGAAACCCTCATGAAAAGCATGAGAGGCTCTCTGGGCAGAACCAGGCGGGCCCTTCAGGGAGGATCAGTGCCATGTGGTGAACGGTGGGTGCCCAGGCTGTCCCCGGGGCACCGGGACAGTGATGGGCATCTGCTGCCTCGGTGGCAGGTTCCATCCGCCACTGCACACGTGGGACCGGCGCTGGGAAAGCAATTCTGTGCATCCCACTGCAGACAAGTGACCTGTGCTCTGTTTCTGCAAGCATAAATGCAGGTTAGGTACGTGAGTGGATTTTAATAATATTCATCACGAGCGTGTGGGTGGGTGTTTGCTGGGTGAGGAGCGGGCGTAATTGTAGGGGACTGAGGGGACAAAAGTGCTTCTGCAGTTGTCTCTGTCATCTGTGCCCATTAACTTCCGTTGTCTGGAGAAAACGCAGAGATGGTAATTGTTTCTGCAGTTTAGCCAGATGTGCAATGCTGAGGTTTCCCTTCTGTAACCAAAGGCGCAGCCCTGCCATACGGGCCACCGAATCACCCTGCTCTGAGGGCAGACGTGCCCAGTCGGTGAAAGAAGGGAGCCCTCTACGAAGCCGGAATGCCTGCTCGGCTCCTCAGCCTCTCTCCGGCAGTTTTGGATATTTTTTTGCGAACTGTAAAAAAAACCAAACAAACCCAACACTATACATTTTTAAACCTGTCATGTCCCTGATTTCAATAAAATTTTGTAGCGAAGGATTAGAAGTAATTATATGTTTTAGGGAAAATAATCATTTTGTTGCCCTGAGTTTGTCACCTTTTTGATTAAATGATTTTCTCATTTATTTGCACTCCCTCATTTATTTTCTTCCTATTCTTTAGACTCATTTTTAAGTTGTTATTCTTCTGACTAGGGCATTTTATATTCTGGTAGTGCCAGGTGTCCCAATCAAAGTCTGGTACTGAGAGAACACCCATAGGTTTAAAAATTTACAGTTTAAGGATCCAAAGAAAAGCAATCTTTGTTTAGAAATATGCAAGAAGAATAAGTGTGGAAGACGACTACCTCTGCATTTTGAGGTACTTAGTCACTGGAGATAAACGTACAAAAATAAATCTGGTCAGATGAATATATGTGAGGAGAGCAGAAGCATGACGGAGATGAACTGCCCGTGTTACCGTTGGCCATCGCTGCAGAGGTGAAGCTGAACAGAAGTGGCAATACAAGGCTGCGTCTGTGCACGCTGCGTCATGTCTTCTGGCCGAGAGACCAAGGGGTCTCTTGCTGTCTGAAGAACTGTCTCATGGAGAGGTTCCCTGTTTGTATTCTCTCTGCTTTTTTATAAAAATCTGTCTTTTCTGTCTTTTTCTGAGCGCCTTTTCAAGTCTCTAGTTATTTCTGCTGAAATCTCTGACCCTCCTGTTAGAAAGGAGAGTGCGCAGGTAGGATGCTGAGGGCTGGACACGGTGTTGGGATGATGGTACTGGATTTACTGGCATTTATGTTATGAAAACAGCAATCTTCACTCTCGCTGTGATTGGTTCGGTGTCTGCAGGGCATGTGAGAATTGGGGTTGTTCAGCCTGGAGAAGAGAAGGCTCCGGGGAGACCTCAGAGCCCCTTCCAGTCCCTAAAGGGGCTCCAGGAAAGCTGGGCAGGGACTCTGGATCAGGGAGGGGAGCCATGGGACGAGGGAGAACGGTTTTACACTGAAAGAGGGGAGATTGAGATGAGATCTGAGGCAGAAATTCTTTGCTGTGAGGGTGGTGAGCCCCTGGCCCAGGTTGCCCAGAGAAGCTGTGGCTGCCCCATCCCTGGAGGGCTTCAAGGCCAGGTTGGACGGGGCTTGGAGCAACCTGGTCTAGTGGTCTGCTCTTATGGCCTGGCCAGGAGGAGACTGCAGCAAGGCCCATGCCGCTGTTAGTGCCTCTGCAATTTCTGCTTGTGCGCATGAAGTATTTTTCTATGAAAAATTGCTGTGTTCCTGGTTATTGTGACTCATGCTTTAAATGGGCAAAGTAACAGAGAAATGGCCAACAAGCTAGATGCATAAGAAGAGAGTAAATCTGCTAGGAAAGAAAAGATATACCTTATTTGCTCTCCGAAATAAATCAGCTGGGAAAACGCTGAGTCAAGGAAGTTCACTTTCTGCAAGCATTCTTCTTTCTGGTCAGGAGATATATTGCTTGTATGTTAATTGGGACTCTAATTGTCCTCTCTCAGCTGCAGCGTCTGCCTTTTGAATTCTGCTAGTAGCACTGTCTGCCATTTCTTTGCCTCTTTATGTCTTTCTTTTACAGGAATAGTAGCTGAAAAAGGCCGAAAGTGTTCAATATATGCAGAGGAGTTTTGCTGTGCATCAGCAGTTGACTGTTCCAATACAGGCAGGGCTTCAAGCCCACTTTTGGTCATTCTTCTGCCAGGTGTCTGGAAGCCTCAGTCTCTGTTACTTTCCATCATTTTTGTAAAGGTAGAAAAAACAAGTGGTTCTGGTGTCGCACTAGTATTCCCAACACATTTTCGGCTATATAATGAAACAGAACAAGGCTTGGCAGGAGTTTAGTTTCTCTGCTAATTAAGATTAAAAGTGGAAGTGGTCCATTACAGGGAAAGCAACTCTTAATGAAAATTTAGAAAGAGTTGAGAAAGAAGGAAAAAACATTTTTTTTTTACTTAAAGAACCAGAAGAAATGCAGTGCCTTCCTAACGGCACATGGTATTTTGTTGTGTGATATCTATGATTAATCTTGAAAATAAGACCTGTTGACACAGGACTTGCCAGTCAGAGTTCACTGTGTGCAGCCTGGAATGACAATTTTGTGTGTTCTTTGGCTTCTCCGATTCTCTAGGGATCTTCACAGCAAACTCAAGGTGTTGATTTTGGGCTTGGTGGGAAGCGCAGCAGCAGAGTTAGCAAAAGGTTGCATGAGTCATCTCCCAGAAAAACAAACATGGAGTTTTAGAGCTCAAAGAAGGTGGTGAATACAGTTTTACCTCAGTTAGAAGTGTTGATTTAGGTCTCCGTGGGCAGCCAGCCAGCTGAAGGCTGTCCCAGCTCCTCACTGAATGTTGGATGCAGTTTGAGGTAAGTGACAAGGGTAAGTTCAGCTGTGCAAAGTGGGGGCTGTCTTGGACTTCAGGCCTCCTATAGATCTATCTGTTGGATTTAATTTTGCCCATCATTCAACCCTTCATGTGGCTGTTGAGAGGGAAGGAATGGGAGGTACATGGCGCTGTCTGGCAGGTCTCCCTTTCAAACACAGGGTTCCCCATGGCACGACACTGGGAATGCTAGAGCCGTACAAAAACTGGGGATACTAGGGGAGGAGTTTGGTGGAAGTGGCTTAAAGGACTGTGGGGACTATCTCAACAGATGGAAGGAAATCTGACTGCAATGTGATCCAGAGAGAAGAGGAGGAGAGAGATCTGCGAGCGCAGACAAAGTACTTGGACTTCCTAGAGAAATGGGAAAGATGTAGGTATGATGGGCAGTTGCTATAAAGTGCATAATAACATCAATAATACCATCAGTTGTGTGAACACCGCCTACCTGGGTCTACCTAAATTTGCAGTAACAAAATGCTATATTCCAGTCCTGTACTCTCCAAAATCAGCTGTGGGTTTGTACTGGTGGATTGGTACCATCTTGTGTGTAACGCGCTTTAGCTACTTGAGTTCAAAGTGAATTTGCAAGTAATCTAGTTAAGCAGGGAAGGTTTCAGTACAAACAGGTGTGCGCTTTCATGTGAAGTTTTGCTCTGAACACATCCAGCAGGATCTATATTTCTGTCTTCCCAAATTCCTGGATGCAGTCTTTGCAGAGAGAGCCCTTTGCTGCTCCCAGCAGGCTCCTGTGGCACAGCCAGGTTGCTCCAAAGAGCTCACCCAGCTCCTCCCGGGAGCTGCGGGGCTGGTGTGGGTCCTGTGCTGCTGCCCAAGCCCAGTCTTCTTTCCTTAAAACTTTCATTATTAGCTCTGAATTAATCCTGTCCTCAAGCATTGCCTTTAGCGCTGTCTCAGGCGGACGGCAGGGTGGGTGGTGCTCCCAGGACCCTAAGTCCGACATCTCAGTCATGGGTCTGTTGTCATACCCATCTGCAGCTGCTGCAAGGGATGACTTCAGGTCCCCCGTGTAGCAGGTCACCTACCTACAGACTCCAGCTTCTCCAGTGTTCAAGAAAACTCATCAACAAAAATGGAAAATGCAGCTTTCACCTTCCCACGGGTATGGTACAATAAAGAAACTGTTCTCACAGGCTCTTTTGGATATTTTCTGCTGGGAATATTTTGTTCCAAGCTGCACAAGAGCGCTCCACTGAAGAACAAATCATGCTATTAGACTTGCACTTTAATCTTCCCTTTGGGAACACAGAGCTTCCTAATGTAATCTTGATGGTACCGAAAAGCATTATTATAATTTTAATGCACATAACAAATTACCATTGTCCCCTATTTGCAAAGGTGAAGGGAGATATCTTTTATGCATATGCTAGAATGAATGTAGGAAATTCTGTTCTTGTTTATCCTGGTTCAGACCTAGCCCTGCTGCAGTGAAACCTGTTTTTTAAAGTAGATGTGCTCTGGATGATCTCCGTGAATTATAAACTTTAAATATGCTCCTGCAGGTTAATTGGGGGACAGCTAGCTGTATTTTCTGTGTTATCAGGGACTTCATGACAAAAGAAGCTCAAACTGGATTTCCAGGCTGTGCTGAAAAGCCTAATCTGCACGCTGATTCAAAAGTTAGCATGTCTGTCCTGGTTTGAGTGACACAGGACTAATTTCTCTTCTAATGCTTGGGAAAACTGCAGTTTTAGAAGACACTGGTGTCTGAATTTGTGAAAATATTTACTTTATAGCCAGCTCTGGTGTGGGGATTTCAAGGTCTTGGTGGTTTTGAGCTCACCGGGTTCAGGGACGAGGAGAAGCAAGACCCGGGCGCTTGACCCAGGATGCCAACAGGATTCTCTCATACCATGAATGGCACATTCAATATAAATTATAAAGTTTGCTGAGGAGTTCTCTCTCTCTCCCTTGCTGGCTGCCATCCTGAGCACTCCTCGCTCCTGTGCCGGAGCCCTGAGCCCTTCCCTTCCTCCCACAGCCGTGGCGCTCCCAGGGTCCCACATCGGCTGTCCCTGTGGGGAGTGCATGGCTTCCTATGGTAGAATGGGCTGGGGATAGTCCTTGTGTATTTTATATTGGTGTTGGGATCAATATGGGTTCTTTAGTGTTATTAATGTTAATTGTCTAGTCTTATTCTGTTGAATCTGTTTATATTTCAACCCTCGGGTTTCCTTGTTTTTTCCCAATTCCCTTTCATGGGTGGGAAGGGGTCATCAGGTGAGAGAATAATTGTCTAAACAACAATAAATTGTTGTGGGTTCCTCAAACCATAACCGTGTCCCATCCGGATGCTGATGCTCAGTTCTTGCAGACGTCTCCAAGCACCTCCCTGCCTCAGATTTCCCCTCTCTGCCAGCAGAAAGACACAGGACCCTGGTGTTTGAATGCCTTTGCAGATTTACCCTGAATGCTGGGAAATGCCCTCATTTCCCTGCTCCTGCTGCATTCCAAAGCACGGTGGCGCCGGGCTTCTTCCTGGCCACAGAGCCAGCATGGGCAAGGCAGTTGCAGCCAAGTTGTTGCTTCTCCGCTGGGAAGACCATCAATGGTCGCAGCCTGGGAAAAGCCTCTGGGGGACGGGTTTGCTGACTGTGGGCAGAGGATGGTGACCCACAGCATCCACACCCCCAGGGCACAAACAATTTTCATATTGTCAGCCTATGAGGAGCAAATGAGAGAAAAGGATCACCGGGAGATTCTTGTATCGATACAGAAATACCTCACTGAGACGGGAAAATGTTTGTACTTTATGTGGTGTTATTCTGCGCAGTTGCCATAAGCATCCTGTAGCCTCTGGTGGGTAGGTAAAAACGTGCATTATAAAAGTGCTGGCTTTGAAAATTTGCTGATGTGAACCTCTCGTGCAGCTGAGGCAGCAGTCCAGTTGGGGACTGGAGTGGAGCTTTGCTCTGATTCAATCTTTTTTATGCTAAATATGCATGTTTATGTTGCGTCCAAACTGCAGGGCACTTAGTGGGAAAGAGCCATGCCCTGAGCACTATTTCTATTTTTAAAAGCTCATGTAACTGCACTAAACCTGACGGATTTTAGCTCCTGTTGCTTTGCTGTCCTCAGACTTTCTCACAAGTGAAACTTCGCAGGAGCAGAGGGAGGAGTGAAAAGAGCAGAGGATCCAGGGGAATTCCCGCTGCCCTCAGGTCTGTGCTGGCAAAATTGCCACCAGCGCAAGGAAAGGGAATGACAAAAAACACCGTGAATTACTGAGCTACAAAAAGAAGGGTAAGTAGGTATTAAGACCTTTCTCCTAACTACTCCTCTTTCCTCTCTAACACCTGCACAGAAGAAGAGGGAAAAGCAAGCAGTGAGCATGCTGCAGTGTGCAAATAATGCAAACTGGCAGCAAGAAATGGATGGGAACTCTATAAACATACACTTATGAAATATGATCCAACTCCGTCTTTATTTTGGCCATATCTTTCATCTTCAAAGAAAAAAATCTATATTTTTGACCATGACTTTTATGTTTAGGTTCGGTCATTTTTTTAAATAAGCAAAGTTACAAAAAACAGTGTTCTATCAGTGATGCCTTTTGTGGAAAAAGGTGGCTTTTTTAAGAAAAAACTCACCACCACCCCACAATGCACTATATATCAGGCTTCGAGATGGGAATTTGAAGTCTAGCTTAGCTCAGACCTGCACTGAGAGATGTTCGCGATGAGAGGAACTGCCTTCAGAACAGCTTGGGGAAGGTCTGCAGCGGTTGCTCAGCTGCAGGTGTTCTAAAGTAAAGGATGGATGTTCCTCTGAGAGTTGTGCACTGTTCCAAACAGCCCGTGATTTAAAAAGGTTGTATGGTCTGGATAATTGTCTGTTCTGAACCTGTGATTTATTAACCTACAGTTACAGGAAAGACTGGGGATATTTGTGGGTCAGTTCTGGATGCTCTCGGTTGCCTGGAGAGCATCTCCCTCCCTGTCTGTTTTTCTGGGAGGAAGGGAAAGGTGCTCCCCAGTGGAAGGATGATGGGAGGAAACATGTTGCCAGATATGTGCGCTCTTTGTAATGTCTTGTATGTTGTGAAATACATCCCTAAGAGGAAATCACTGATCCTGCATCGCTGTAGCTGTTGCCGACTGGCCTGATAAAGCCTGGTTAGAAATGGCTCAGGGAACAGCCCTGCCCTGGTATCCCTGGTAATTAGAGATGGGGTATGTGGAAATTTAATTGGATCAGCTAATCTGTGGTTCTTAGATTCTCTCCAGGTATGCTGTCCTAATACATGTCTTTTCTGTCCCACACGACCGTTCAGGAAACCATCCTCTCTGGGCCAATTTACTTCTTGCTAGCAGAGCTGGCACTTCATCATTTATCTCACCTGTAATTGCTCTGTGTGGCTTTGGGGTGCCACCAGTATCTCAGGGCCTTAAGTACCAGGGTCCTCAAGAGCACTGAGGACCTATTGAGCCTCTGTATCAAAACTAAAAAAAATACTAAGGAAATACAGAAAGAAAAACTGTAAGTGTGTCCACAGAAGGTGGAGACCTCTTTTGCCTGAGGTTGAATTGTGTGCTGGTGGGGTGAACCTTCAGCAGCCCTTTAATAGCATGGATTTGACATTCAGGAGACTGGGGGAGACTTCTTCACCTCCTGGAATGGGTTGGGGCACCAGTGCAGGACAGAATGGGATGGAGATCATCTCCTTCTGTAACCTCCCACAGCCATGCCGGCAGTTTGGGGAGGTGTGATTAAGGAAAGGAAAGCACCAGTGGGCAATGTCGTTTGCTGCTGTGAGATGGCACGGGAAGCAAGAGGCAGCTTATCTCCCTCACGCAGGTACAGGAGTGCAGCCTGCCGTACACCCACTCATAACTGAGGGAGCACGTCGGAATGCCCGGACGTGAACCAGTCATGCATGGTGTTGCACCACAAAAATACCACTGCATAATGTCAATGAAGCACCTCAGAGTGGGTTAAAAGCTGGGTAGAAGGCAGATCTCAAAAAAAAAAAAGGAAATGTATTGGTGAGGGATAATTTTAGGATTCTTACCCATTTTAGGGCTCTTGTGGATTTCCTTTGCTGGCCTGGATGCACACATGCTGTCACACGATAGACATAAGGCAATGAAAGGAATCCTGCAAGCTGCAAAGTGCTTCAGGAGACCAGCCGGTCCCCCGTGCCGTCTGAGGCAGGACGAGGTATAATTAGACCATGTCTGACAGGTACCAAACCATGTCACAGCTCTCTCAAAACTCACAAACGAGAAGCTCTCCATTTACTCCCTAATTAAGTTCTTTCACAACTTTTCAGAGAGTTAACACTTCTGCCCCCTAGCCAGTCTGATCGCTGGTCTCAGCATTGGCCAGCCGTGGCTCTGTGTCCCCCATGTCCCCCAGCCCTTCCTGCTACCCCAGCTTCTTCCAGCTCTCGTGCAAGACCACAGTCCCACATCTCCCAGGCTTTGGCCTTTCTCCAACACCCGTACCCTTCCCGAGATGTGGTGCCCTCACGTGTTATCAGCCCCCAGGAGAGCAGGAGCGTTTCTTTGCATATTTGACACGTTACACCAGCTCTTGTGTATTACTTCTGTGACAAGATGACATTATTAACTCACGTTTGGTTTGTTTTCAGCTGTCACTATTGCTGCTTTTTTCAATTCTGCTGCCTAGTAGGCGATCCCTATTCCGATATTTGAATATTTGTTTTTCTCTCATTTGTATGTGCACTTGTCTCTATTGAATTTTGTCTCTTTGATTTCAGATCATTTTCCAATTTATCAAGATCACTTTGAATTCTAATCCTATCTGCCAAAGCACTTGTAATCATTCCCATACTGATGTCATTCACAGTTCCCTCACTTGTATTGCTGAAATCACTAATATTTAATAGAAGAACAACCAGTAGGGTCCCTGCTTGGTAGTATTTAATATGTCCTTTGCCAGAGAATTGTTTGTAGCAGCTTTTTGTGTGTGTTTCTGGGTCCCTAATCTGTTCTCACAACCAACTGCTAATGAATCAGATAAGGCTTTGATTAACTTAGTATTTTATGATAAATTTAGGTCATTGACAGTAGCCTCAGGCTGGTTTCTCTAAGGTGTTTTTCCTACTCAATCCTGTGCTGCCATCCTTCTAAAACAAACACTCTTCATCTTGGTCCCAGATGGAAAAACACATTCCGTCTTTTCTATGACATTTGATGTGCAACTTCTTTGTTAACGGATAACTTTACGCTTTGTTATTCCCCCTTGCTATTTGTAAGTCCTGTACCTTAGCCTTTGAATTTTGGCCTCCTACTGGTCACCCTCAGCCGTGCGTCCCTGCGGTCACAGGCCGCCTGCCCCAGAGGTGGCTGCATGGTAGGTATGGAATTAAATGATGGAAAGGAAGCAAAATGCACTTCAGAACTTGCACAGCTGCAAATGAATCCGTGCTCACAGGAGAGGGGGCCAAGCCTTGCAGGGCACTACGTTGGCAGTGGGTTGGCTGTTGGGGCAGACAAATCAATCCTGGTCCCAAATAAGCTGTAATCATCCCAGATGTTATCATCAGGGAAGCACATACAGCGGTAAGGGGGGATTTACATCTGTGCATGGTGCTAGTGAGACACGGACTGAAATACCGTACTCTGATGTCACTTTATGCTTCTCGAAATTGCATTTAGGGTGGCACAGAGCCTTACTGGGAAGCAGCTCTTGGGCAAAGCCTTGAGAAATGGATGATTTTTCCTCCTGATCAACAGCTGCACGGAATCACAGAATTTCAGAGTTGGAAGGGACCTCTAGAGATCATCTAGTCCAACTCCCCTGCTAAAGCAGGATTACCCAGAGCACATTACTCAGGACTGCATCCAGGCGGGTCTTGAAACTCTCCAGAGAAGGGACTCCACAACCCCCCTGGGCAGCCTGTTCCAGTGCTCTGTCACCCTCACCGTAAAGAAGTTTTTCCTCATGTTTGATCGGAACTTCCTGTGTTCCAGCTTGTGCCCGTTACCCCTCGTCCTGTTACTGGGAACCACTGAAAAGAGTCTGGCTCCATCCTCCTTAAACCCACCCTTTAGATACTTGTAAACATTAATAAGGTCTCCCCTCAGCCTTCTCTTCTCCAGGCTAAAGAGTCCCAGCTCTCTCAGCCTTTCCTCACAAGGGAGATGCTCCAGTCCCTCAATCATCTTTGCTGCCTTACGCTGGACTCTCTCCAGTAGTTCCCTGTCTCTCTTGAANCTTGTTGAACCTCATTAGGTTCTTCTCTGCCCAGTTCTCCAGCCTGTCTAGGTCACGCTGGATGGCAGCACGGCCCACCCAGTTTTGGTATCATCAGCGAACTTGCTGAGCATACCCTCTGTCCCCTCGTCCAGGTCTTTGATGAATATGTTAAACAATACTGGTCCAAGTATTGACCCCTGGGGGACACCACTGGTTACAGGCCTCCAACTCGACCCTGCTCCATTGATCACATCCCTCTGAGTCCTGTCACACAGCCAGCTCTTAATCCACCTCACTGTCCCCTCGTCTAGTCCACACTACCTCAGTTTCCTAAGGAGGATGTTATGAGAGACAGTGTCAAAAGCCTTGCTCAAGTCAAGGTAAATCACATCTGCTGCTCTGCCCTCATCCAGCCAACCAGTTATAACATCATAGAAGGCTATGAGATTGGTCAAGCATGATTTACCCTTCGTAAATCCATGTTGGCCACTTCCAATAACCTCCTGCTCCTGAACGTGCTTGGATATGACATCCAGAATGAGTCGCTCCATTACCTTCCCAGGGACGGAGGTGAGACTAACCAGTCTGTAGTTCCCTGGGTCCTCCTTCCTGCCCTTTCTGAAGACGGGAGTGATATTGGCCTTCCTCCAGTCCTCAGGCACCTCTCTTGTTCTCCATGACCTTTGCAGTAGTAAATATCCTGATCCACAGCAGCTGTGTGGTAGTGCCATGGGACCCTGGTTAAGACATGTAGCAGAGCCCGGAGGTGCTGCAGGCATTGTGGTTCCGGATGCATGGCGAGATGCTGCATGCTGGGTCTGGGTGTGCCCCAGGTGCTGGGGGATGTGCTCAGGCACGGGGGGTGCCAGCACTGCCTCTCCTGGGTGGGCAACCCAGGGGAAAATGAGGTGGACAGAAGCTTCATTGGGTCCTGTCCTCTTTTCCCACTTGAGCACTGAGGAGGGTGTGACATCCTCACGCCTTGTGATGAGAAAAAGGACTTTCTTTTTCCTTTTCAGTGTATTCTTAATCCATGCACACAAGAAGGAATTGTTTCTTTTTTCCCTTTAAAATCCACCAATACTTCTGACTGTTGCACGATTTCCTTTCACAACTCGTTGAGAAATTACAAGATAAGGTTTTGAAAAGCGACGCTTAACCCACATTCAGTTTCAATATTTGAATTCGGGTTATTTTCATCGGACCATCTTGCAGGTTCCCGTTGAGGCTTTTCAGCCCGAGAGCCGCTCGCACTGCAGCATCGCAGCACTGACACGTGCCGCCGTCCGGGGCTCGTAGGTCTCAGCACACACCCAACTATTGCCAGAGGATGCTCATTATAGCTGGTGGAAAAGCTCAGCTTCTCTCCGATACAAGAGTACAACTTAGTGTTTCTTTTCATGCTGGACTGGAAAAGAAACTCACATTTCTCAACTGTTTGGGGAATTTCTTCAATATTTTTGCATTAGGAGCGTCACATCATTCAGTGATTGATGAAGCTTGGATGTTAAAGTGTGAGTTAAAGTTGACCACCATAAAAGTTGAATTAAAATTAAGTAAAATTTAATAAATTTAATTTAAGCTCTTTGCTGCTATGAAACCAGGAACTGGTGTTAGTTTTTTCAGTGTTTTAATCTAAATATGTTGGTTACACTGATATTGTCCATCCAAACATCTTTCCTTGGGCTGTTGGGCAAACTGCAGTCTTTCTGGTTTTCCCAGACAGGTCTTTTCTGTCATCTTGGTAAGTTTTGTGACTGGCAGCTGCCTCTCTTGCTGCTGCAGCCACAGCCTGGTCTCTAATTATATCCCAGCCTCTTCCAAGCAGTGAAGGAGAAAGATAAAAAAAAAAAATTGTTTTGGGGAGGGACTCTTTATCAGTGAGTGTAGTCATAAGACGAAGGGTAATGGCTCCAAACTGAGAGGGCGGATTTAGATTGGACATCAGGAAGAATTTTTTTGCTGTGAGGGTGGTGAGCCCCTGGCCCAGGTTGCCCAGAGAAGCTGTGGCTGCCCCATCCCTGGAGGGGTTCAAGGCCAGGTTGGACGGGGCTTGGAGCAACCTGGGCTGGTGGGAGGTGTCCCTGCCCAGGGCAGGGGGTGGAACGAGATGGTCTTTAATGTCCCTTCCAACTCTAACCATTCTGTGACTCTATGGTCATAGGCACAGGTGGGAGAGGACAGAATGTGTCTGAAAGGCTGGTCCAGCCTTTTTTTGTTTGCCACATGCACCCAGTGCAGAGCACTGGGCACAGCGACCTGCCTGCAGCACCTGTGGGTGCCATGCTCCTTGGCAGCAACACCCCAGGGGAGGCCAGGGCCCTTCATCCCCCAGCACTTCCCAGCCAACGACCAGCTTGGTGTTACCTTGATTGTGCCAAAGAGCCTGAGAAAAAAGTAAGAGAACTTTTTGCCCAAAAAGCAGAGTACATTTTCATTACCAGTTGAGAGAGTGCTGTTCATCCCACGCCATATGTTGACACCAGTGAACCAAATCCGCACAGCCGGCACCTGAGGTTATTGAAGAGAGCGGTAGTTTGCTCTGATAGCAAAGGTGAATCTGCAGAAAGGTGAAAACTAATCAGTTTTATAATATTCACTGGGAACATTAACTAATTTTAGGATGGGTATTTTGCAGAGTAAAATGAATAGCTAATGACTTTACTATTTTAATTACTTTAGGAAAGGTTGCCCTGTAGGTTATCTAAAGGAGTTTGCCTGGTTAGATGAATATTACAGCTGAGACTGGAGAAGTATTATTATTACCATCTATCACAAAATGGATGTGATGTGACCAGGTAAGTACATGCCTCCAATTTTATTAACTGTATTTCAGTATAACTGATGAGGTTCCAACCATTTTGAATAACACCTTTGTCTTTGATGGGGTTGCGTGTGTCTTTAATGTTTCATAACGCAAAGCCGATTGACAGCATTGGCAGGAGAGGTTGAGTTTTGCAGGCAATATCATGAGGCCATGGGCTGTGGCTTGCAGTATACGTTCTGTTCTTTTTGGTATACCAATGGCTTTGGCCATTGCCGTCCCTGAAGAGCTGGCTGGGTGAAGAAGGAAGGAAAGGGCCTTGGTGTGGCTGGAATCTAAAGTTTCAGTGTATTTTTCTTCAAAAAAGAGAACAAGAAAACACCCAAAAAGTGGAAAAAATACCCCAAAACTAACAAAAAAATCCCAATCTAAAAGCACCACAAAATCTCCTCTTGCTAGCAAATTTGAGAACGCAGCTGCCAGGAGCGAAAGGCAGTTTAAAATGAAATCCGGGCGGTTGCTGGAGCAATGCTTACTCAACAATCGCTGCTCCTGCACGCTGCTGCTCTGCCCATGGGGCTGTGTGCTGCAAGAAGTGGTGGTGGCACCCGGGTCTCGCTGAGCTCTGGAGGCAGAGGCACCCACGAGCCCACCTGCGGCAGCCCGGCCTGGGGGGAGCAGCCGCTTGGCAGAGACCGGTGTCCCCGGGTTGGCCTTGGCCACGCTCTGGTACAGGAGCATCACTTATACATTATCAATTCACATCAAGTCAGGGGGTTTCCTTGCCTCTGCAACATTATTAATTTATAAAATTATTTATAGGGTTATTAAAACTACAAGATTCCCAGCTTGCTTCTAGCTTTTTCCTAGGCTCGGTTATTTTTTAAGTAACAAGGTCGGTTGGTTTCAGTATACTTCTGCTCAGCATTTGCCTAAGAATACAGCAAAAGGTGGAATACTTTTGTAGTTTGTTTCGGCTTTTCTCGGGAATTGTCAGACAAGAACTTCAAGGGAACACTTTATATGAAAACCTGAAAGTCAGCTCTACAAAAATAAAGTTTAATGGGCTTAAGGCCAGCCTTTTGACATTTTCTGCCTAATTCCCAGCTCTGTGCCATGGCCTTTATTCAAGTCCCTTGACAAAAGCATTCCAAATAACTCTAGTATGACTGCCAATAGCTATTATTTTATAAATTGGGGGGTGGGGCGGCGGTACTTGACACAGAAAGAAAAATGAAAACCAGAATTCTTTTTTGTCTTTTGGGGAAGAAGGTCATGTTTTGAAAAAGTTTAATTGGTGCCTGCTATGGAGTATTTTCACTTAAAAGCCAACATTGCTGCAAAACTTCTGTGGTCTGAAAACCAGTCCCACTTGCTTTTTCTGCAGAGCATTAAAAAAATGATATTCTGGATTTGTGTAATTATGCTGCAGCACTGATAGACTGTACTTTTTATAGTTAATCTTATCTATTGGATGTCAGCAAAATTCAGGTAGACGCATGCTTCTGCGCTCGCTGACACTTTTGTCTTACCCATGCCTGCTTACCCACACTTGCTCTCACCATCTTCAGCCAATTTTTCTCCCCGAAACCTCAGCAGCCGTGTGCCGAGAGGAGCAGGGGGATTCCCCAGGGGATTCCTGGGAATGGCATCAGGGAACCCAGTGCCCTGAGGAGACTCCCGGGAGTGATGGGCTTTGCCTCTGCGGGCTGGAGAACATCCAAACTCCTGCACTGAATGGGGACAGCCTTGCAGGGATGGGGGTTATGAGCACCAGCCACCTTGGTCCCTTCAAACTCAAAAATAAGTTGATCACGGTCCCAGCGTATGCAGGCTCTGCTCGTGTTGGTCCTCCAGCTGTAGCCCAGTTTGGTGACACAGGTGCCACCCCTGCCTCAGGAAATCATTATTCTGCTTGGAAATGTCCGGGGTGCGAATTGCTGCTAAAGGAGAGGAATTAGCTCTGTAAGATGGTGGAGAAGGCCAGGGGGTTTGTCCCATACTGACACGGCTGGTGTTTCTTTACTGTTGGCAGCGGCAGCTGGTGTCCCGGGGACTGGGAGAGGTGTTGGATATTCAGGTTGTGGCTGGCATGCCCAGGCCTGGGACACTGGCTATTCCAGCACGAGCCATAAGAACAAAAGAGCGCAGGTTCAGGTGACACGATAATTTTACTGCCCTTTGCAGGGGACTCTGATAAGACGAGAGGAGCCAGAGGTGTGGAAGGCTCGTGCCAGGGCTGAGGCTCTGCGGGTGGGAGGCAGCAGCCTGCCTTGGGGTACCAAGCAGGGGCATGCCTGCAGGAGCTGAAAGGGTGCTGGAATAGCTGTTTCCAAATAATTTACCTTAAGATTGGTGCACCTGCCTGCCTGATGTTCAGGCCTCCATTAAGTCTTGGTGCTTCTGGGCAGCCGTGTTTCCCCAGTTTGCTGCCCTGCTCCTGGCTGCCGCCAGCGCTCACTGCTGGAGGGAGAATTTAGCTTGGTGGGGTGTCAGAAAAGGCTGGAGACAGAAATCACTGCCATGGGGAGAGGGTCTGAAAAGCAGGGCAGTGGGGTGGCCTGCTGTCATGTCCATGGGAGCGGAGGGAGCACTCGGAGGCTTCCCTGTGGGAGCCTGGCACTCGGGTCCTGCCAAACCCCCACTGCTCTGGGGGCAGCTGCTCTGGGGTTTGTCCAGGAGCAAACAGAAAGGCAAACACCTACAGACGTACGTGTAAGCCCTAGTAAAGGTCTCTACACTGTTAGGCATCGGATTTTGTGAGGATGGGGATGAATCCCTTTCCGAAAGCAACCCTTAGGAACGTGTCCAGTGCCTCTGTGGTTTGAGGTCTCGGCTCACGGCACGAGCTCCCAGCTGCTGTCACGGCTGTGAACAGCAGTCGCGTGTGCTGTTGTGCTGGTGACGGGAGCGGCTGCCCACGCACATGCAGCGTGGAGATGTCCCTGAGGAAAGGAGCTGCTTGTGGTTCCCTTTACATAAATGCCTGTCTGATGAAGCCTGTAAAAATCAGCGCAGGGGAGTGTCAGAGGAGCGCATGTGCCTTCTGTGTCCCCCAAATCATCTGCCAGTCGGATGATTTTTACCTACTTGGGCAGATTTTTGGAACTTCATGCTTTGAAATATTAATGATTAAATACTTGCACTGCATCCTTTCCTCGCCTCCTTGCTGGCTGTGCTGTTTGCCTGCGCGCTGTGCTGTGCACAGGGCTCTGCTGCATTGCACGGCCCCTCTCTGAACGCGGCGTTTGCCCAGGGGCCAGCTGCTGGGCAATAAACATCCCTGCACGCTCCCATTAACTTACCTGTTCCATGAAACCCACTGTCTAAATGGGGCTGTGTAACCATTTGAGCCATGCAAAGCTCTGAACACCCTGTCAGGGGTTGGGAAATCAGGAATGAGCAGTGCTGGATTCGGGGCAGGTGGGAAGTGCCCCGCAGATGCCCGGGTGAAGGGCTGTGCTTCCAGCAGGGGTGGATTCTGAGGGCTGCTGTTGCATGCTGCTCTCTGCTGTTGTACAGGGAGAATGTTCTGCCAGGGATTCGAATAAGACTGGATCAGGACTGTGGTGTTAAAGTGTGTGCCGTGTCCCGGTGGGTACCAGGGTCCTGCAGACCACTGACATCCATCGGTGACAAGGGGAAAGGATGGATTCTCACTGTGAGGGGGAAGGACCTTGACTCACAGTAAATTGTGTGCCTACAGAGGTGTGACTAAATTGGGCTTAGAAACGGATGAAAAAGTCTCCCAGGATAGCAAAAAAGGAGGGATTTAAAAGACGTGCCTCACGTCCCTGACCTGTGCCAGAGGAGAGGGACACCCAGAAAAGGAGTACTTCTTTGATTCATCTAACCCAGGCATTGACAGAGGAAACAGAAATGGCATCTTCACATAATGGATTCATAAGGAAACATAACTGTTTGCAACGAGTACCTGAGAGGCGAGGCAAGGCTGCCTGCCCGTCCCCGCTGCCCGCAGGCGTCCCGCGCAGGTTTGCAAATCAGACAGAGCGTACGTGACTCTGTGTGTGTCTGTACGCAGAAGTAAAGCCAGCCTCTCCTGTTCCAAGCTCACTGAAACCCTCTCGCAAGGCACGGCTACTGCCGCGTTACCTGCTGCAGCCGTGAGGTGTCAATGGAAAGTGCAGAACATCGAATTCTTGGCTCATATGTGGCATCCTGAAAGCTCATTAAATTAATGTTGGTCTCTGCTGTGCTTTATTTAAGCAGACCTGTAAGTCTGGGAGAATAGGCAACAAATTTCCATCACTTGGAGTTTGATTTGCTGAGAGGACTCAGCTCGGAACTGATTCAGAAGGTCTAAATGGTTGTTCCATCCCTGCATTAAAAACTGTGCTTTTTTTGTTTGTTTTTTTTTCTTTCTCTCTTCTAAAACCTTTATTCTATTATTGTGTTTCATTGGGAAATGAAGCTGGTGAGGGGTCTGGAGCACAAGTCTGGTGAGGAGCGGCTGAGGGAGCTGGGGGTGTTCAGCCTGGAGAAAAGGAGGCTGAGGGGAGACCTTCTCGCTCTCTCCAGCTCCTTGAAAGGAGGGGGGAGCCAGGGGGGGTCGGGCTCTTCTCCCAAGGAACAGGCGATGGGACAAGAGGAAATGGCCTCAAGATGTGCCAGGGGAGGTTTAGGATGGATATTAGGAAAAATTTCTCCACCAAAAGGGTTGTCGAGCACTGGAAGAGGCTGCCCAGGGCAGTGGTGGAGTCGCCATCCCTGGAGGGATTTAAAAGCCAGGCAGATGTGGTGCTGAGGGCCGTGGGGAAGTGGTAACTTGGCAGTGCTGGGTTAGTGGTTGGGCTTGATGATCTGAAAGGTCCCTTCAAACCTAGATCATTCTATGATTCTACATGTGCAAATCTCCCACCAGAAGACAAAGCTGCCCTGTTTTGCACACAGGAGGAAGAGAAAACTACACCATTCAAGCACAGCATCTTATGCTTTTGAAAAGAAATTGCTCGAGAGTCTTGACATCGGTTAAGTGGGCATCGATCGGGGTGTGACATGTACAAGCAGTGCGTGGTTCCATAGGCAGCAGACGCAGCGAAGCGGGGAGCGACAGAGACAGGGGTGTCTGTGAGCAAACCCCCGGCAGCTCCCAGGGCATCCCGCAGCCTGTGCTGCTGCACCACTGCCACCACCTCCTGGATGGTCTCCATTTTTCAGGTGTCTGGGCTTGAGGTGTGTTTCGGGGTAATCTCTTGAACCAACCAGAGGAACTGTGCAGTGCTGGGACAGATATTGGCCTTTGTGGAGTGACCTAAATGGGAAAATCCACAGTTTAGATTTACTTATAATCCACAGTTTAGATTTAACCTTTTTTTTTGGGGGGGGGGGGGAAGATTTTTCTGCTCTTTTTATGTCTTAGATCAAAGCTTGCTCATTTTAACTACTCCCTTGATACCGCTTTTTGTCCTTTTGGCTTCAGAAGCACATTACACAGACACAATTCCTGCTCTGGCTTTGAACTTTACCCCATGAATCTCATGATCACAGCACTTGTACAGACTTGCAGAGAGAATAGCCCCACCATTTTCTTCCGGACAATACCCAGCATGTAACAAAGCGCTTCTGTTGCTGGGTGTCTGCAGCGAGCTGCCACTTCAAAACTTCTGTAATTTAACATCACTCAAGTTAAAAATAAAAGGAAGGGGCATTAGCACCCATTTAATGTCTTCTCTGTAGTCTAGGTAGTCTGTGCTATTAGCCTCAGGCTGCAGTTCTGGGCCAGGCAGTGCCCTTGTCTGACCCTTGGGTGCTGATGTCCTCCAGAGCATCGCTACCTCAGCAAAGGCTGTAATGCTGGAGAGGAGACACTGACGGGCAAAATACATGGCTCGGGTGGTGCTGGTGCTCAGAGCAGGCAGTGGGACAGCCCTGCTCCTGTTCCAACGTCTGCAGCTGTCCCTTGATCCATTCCACTTTCATTTGTTGTTTACTTCACACGAGCAGCAAGCTGGGGAGCAGCTAGCCGAAGGATGAGATCTCGCTGCAGGCTGCGCTCACAAATTACATTAGAGCACTGACGAAGGCAGCAGCGCAGAGGCGCAGACGCACCACCAGTCACACTGGAGGTGTGCTGGAGGATGCTGGTGGGCTGGAAAATGCCAAGTGCAACCCCAATGACAAAAACCAAAGTACTATTCTCCTTCCCTTCTGAAAGATCCCTCTGTCAGTGTGAAGACCTTGGATGGTAGGAAGACAGGAATTCATAAAGCGACTGATCAAGGAACTGTATGGGTGGATGGGCTTGGTGCTGCGAGGAGATCAGATGTTACCCATCAAGATGCTTGTCAGAAGCTGTGTTCAAGGGGAAACAGCTGTCAGAACGGCTCTTGGCTGCTCCCGCATGGATGCTGAATCTGAGCAGCAGGACCAGCACCCGCATCCCTCCTTGGCACCTCCCTGGGCTGCACCAGGCATCCTGAGCATCCACAGCCCAGCACCTGTCTGCAGGTGCTCTGGAGAGGGCAGGAATTCCTCTCCTTGTCTGTCAGTGATTTCGCTGTTCACAGGGCTGCCATAACACCACCACCGGGAAAATTACAAACAGAGGATGTGCTCAATTTGCCCCTGTAGCTCTGCCAACACCCTGTTATCTCCCAGCACGGTGCTTGGGATGGGGCAGGGAGTGGTTTGCACTTGCAAGTTTAAAGAGTTATTAGGCAGATGTTTGCACAGAAAAGGTCTGTTATTCCTTGAAAGTATCCATACCTGCTCCGCGGCACCCCTTCCCGAGCTGGAGTGGGCTTGTGAGAGTCAGTGCTGGAAAAGCCTGTCCCCCTCTTGCTGGGACAGGGCTCGGGCACCCTGGCCACCAGCCCTCCAGGTGGGACAGGCACCGGGGGCTGGCACCCCCACGGCATGCTGCTGCGCAGCCAAGGGTTCCTCGCAGGGACACTGGTGGGTCCCCGTGCCATCCCCCTGGCACTGCCATGTTTGAGGCACAGGCTGGCTGCGAGGGCAGATCTCTCTCATCCACATGACAGGTATTTTTCAACAGCTTTTTTTCCTGGTTTCTGAGACAGGCTTGAGCCAGTATATTTATCAATGTCCTCTGAGTCGGAATCCATCTTTTTTCTTGGAGGTGTGATTGAGACCGGAGTGCGTACACGTCTCCATGGGGCTGCAGCCACCGTGGCCTCCTGCTTGGCACAGCCCAGGACTGGGGGGTTCGTCGCCCAGGGGCTCTATACCACGCCTCTGCTGCTGCAGCAAAACTACACCAGGATAAATGTCCTCTTCCACCACTGCCTTTTCTAGTGCTGGAGTCGGTAAAGATATTTTTCTTGACATGAGATCTCTTAGTTAATCATGCAATATATTTGCCAGTGCATCATTAAGCGTAGATTTGTATATCCTTAAATTAAATTTAGCTACTAGGCCTGAGTTATTTCCTTCCTGATTACCCATTTGTATGAAACAATAGCCATTAATCTCTCTCTCTTTTGCTGGCTGCTACTTTCAGAGTTAACCACAGTGAGGGCTTGGGAGAACAGAGCAAACACTGTCATTCCTTTGTAAAAGGATTTCAGCGTGCCCTTCTCCTGCTTTGTACTCAACCTCTGCAGATTAAAAAGCCCCTATTCTACAGTTAATTTCTCCTTCACTCTTGTCAGAGTCTCTGACTTTCATGTGAGTTGATTGAAAATACGGTGCTAAACGCAGCTCTTTCATTTGAACTAATGCAAATCAGCCAAGTCCCATTGTGTGACTATAAAGTTGTTGTTAGCATGTGAGGGAGGGGGACATGACGTGTAGGGGGGGGGTGATAGTGCTGAACAGGGGAGGGAAAGGAGGAAAGACTGTTATCCAAACGGAGGATGCTGGAAGCAGATTTTCTTTTCCCAGCTCTGCTCACTGCTAGTGGGGTAAATTAACTCTGCAAATTGAGAAAATATAAATTAGAGTGGTGATGCTGGTTTTTCTGCATCTGCGGGGGTGGGAAGGCAGTAAGGTTCCGGAGAGCTGTTTGGTTGGCGATGTGGGTGCTGGGGGTGAGTCCCGGCACATTGGGTGCCGTGTTCCCCTGGGGCACCTGGTGAATTGGGTGGGGGGGGATGAACCTCCCAGGGGTCCTGTTGGACTCCCTGAGCTCAGGGGCAGCCCCGGGCAGCTGTCTGTGGGTGTGTGTGCCGAGAGGAGCCATAAGGACACATCTGTGATCTCGGGAAGGGTCGAGGTTTGATGTAGTCTCTGTCATGCTGCAGCCCAGCATGTCCAGGATGTCCATGGTCGGACCCCCCCACCCCCGACTCCGTAAATTACAATTTTCCAACCAGCAGGTCTTTCAGTGCTGACAGAGCGGTGGAAGACCTGATGTTTGGGGACAGTCCTCAGTTCATTTTGTCCAACTCAGCTTTCTACCGGCAATGATGGTGTCTCTGCAGCATTTCCTAAGCTCTTGGTAAGCTCACTAGTGGGGTTAAAGAAGTGCAAATCACACAGGGACATCCCAGCCCAGCGGACGCCTGCCTGCAGTCACTGATCAGACCTCACAGAGTCACATTTCTTGAAGAGAGCTGGCCACCATCTGACAATGAGGGGTCACTGTTGGATCCCTTTGGGGATGCTGCAGGTTCCCAGCCCAGGGTTGCTTATGAGTCATCAGAAAGTGTCAAAAGAAGGTACAAAACTTTCCAGCTGAAGTGAAACAGGACTAGAATATCCAGATAATTTGTCTGTGTAAGATGCCATATATTGGGCTGGATTTTATTGGTAGTTTATTTGAGAAAAGTCACTGATGTTTGTTTTCATCAAAATACACTTTATTGAAAGCTATATTTAATACCGCTTCTAAACCACTAGAAATACAGAGAACTTTGTATCCACCAAATCTCCTTTTCTACTCACCCTCCTCTCCACCCTGTAGCATTAATTGTACAGGAAAACTGGAAGGCAAGGATCCCAGCATGCAAATCCCAGGGAAACACCGAAGTGGGAAGATCTCCTGGCTGTTACTCTCCAAGTGCATCATTGTCTTCAGCTTTTCTCTTTAGCAGACCTGTTGCTATGGCTGCAGCACAGAGACCTGAGCTCTCCTTTAACGATTCATTGCGCTGATCGCTCTTGCCAGGTCAAGCCAGGAAGTTTTAATTCCTCTCTCCTTCAGCACGGTGGGCAGCCTGGCTCCCGGCTCCCCGTGGCTGGAAACCATCCATCCGCATGTCTACAGCAATGGCAGTTGCTGTACTAAATATTTTCCCTTCTGTGCAGAAACACAGCTTTTTCCTTGGCTTGTCTTCTCTCCTCCTCCCATTGACACTGCTGACATGATGGCGTCACCATGCGACTTCTGATGCTTGAGGTAAGTTTGAAGTAAAGGAGCAGAAACACAGGTTTCCTTTATACCACACGAGTAACCACCACTACTTTTTAAGCCATTTTTGGAAGACGGAGAAAGTTCAAAAAAATATGAAATGTTATTTCTCATTCAGTTTCCCTTCAAAGCAAAGGGTTTTGTAAATAAAAGTAATTCAAATGGCATCTTTCTGTTTTATTTGTCTTTTAAGATAAGAAAAGCTCTCTGAGTTGGGCAGAAACTGGTTTTGAGACCCAGCTGTACTTTTTTGAAAACAAAAGAAAACAAACACACGAGAGGCAAAAGGAAAAATTAGCTCAGTGGAAAACCCAATCCTCTGCTCCTGGCTGGTTCCCCTCCAAGGGAACGGCGGGTGGCCTGAGCCCCTGAAGCCTGACAATGCCGGACAGCATCTGCCTGCCCAAGATAACACTTAGAGCCTCACAACAGGGACGTCAGGCACAGCTGCCGCCAGCTCAGAGAATGGGTTTACAGACACTCAAGGTAACCTGGTAACCTGAAGAAGAGGTTTCCCTTTTCCCCTTCTCCCCCAGCTTTTAACCATGTGCTCTCACTGTTCACCTTCTGCCAGCTCCAGTGCTTGTCAGAGCCTGCAATGAGCTGATTTAAGTCACTAGCCTGCAAAAAATAACCCCCAAAACCCCACCCAGCAAAATAAGTGATAGCTTTTCCTTAAACCCACTCAGGAGTGTCTAGCATGAACAGAAGGAGGCTCCTCAGGATATGGTTCATCTCATTCTGAAGGCAATGAGACATTAAACCTGCTAAAGACTTGGTGAAACTACAGCTCTGAAGGAGAGCAGTGGAAGGTGGGGAGGTGTGGGCATAGGTGGGGAGGGAGAAGGTGGGGGCCTGCTCTTGCCCACGTGTGAGACTTGATCCTCCTCCAAATCCGGTGGGAGGATGCGGGATAGGTCCTCCCTGGGCATCCAGGAGGATGCCTGGGATCAGGGCAAGGGGAACCCAAAGCTGCCCTGGTAACCTGGGGAGGAGGCAGCGCCCATTCTCCCCTCACTCTGGCCATTTTCCTTTCCCTGGTGATTAGGCTATTTCCATGCCGTCAGTTTTAGAGCATGAATTTTTGAGACCAGGCCCTCCTTAGATGTTAGGCATGGTCCCCACTGATCACAATGCACCTGTTTCTTAGGAAAACATTCCCTTTTCATTTCTGCTGATGGCACAAGGAGCCCCGTGCAGGCAGCTCACCTGGATTTCGGTGGCACGGGCAGCGCGGGGCAGTAGCTGGCACTGCACCCTGTCCTTGCAGCCCGCCTGTGGGCTTCCAGCTGGCGCCGGCTCCCCAACCATTTTGACGGTTCCACATAACATCTCCTTGAACATTTGACATTGTAAAAGTCTGATTTCTTATGCTTTATTCTCTTGGATTGATGTGCAAGTGAATTCAAAGTGCAAGAATTTTCTGCTGATGGAAACCCCCGTTCTCCTGTGGCTCTGCTTGGTGCATCACAGTGGTACCAACAAAAAAATTGCAATCATAGAAAACCGTACATCTGGATAGGGCAGGGATTTGCAAGGCTTGCCTCAGAGAGCTTGGAGTGCGGGTGCCAGCTCTCATACTGGCATCAGGACACTGTGACTCTGCCCTCATGCTTGCCTTCCAGACACAATAAAAATGGAATTTGTGACTTTATAGGGTCAAAATGGTATTTTCAAACTTTAGAACATCTTTTTCCATTAAACAAAAAATAAATTTTGCTGAAATAATATATACTCCTTAACGCTCGTTTCAATGAATTCTCATTTTCAAATGGAAAAAATTATTATTTGAAAGACTCCTGTCCTCTAACAGTTCCAGACCATGAATGGTAATGAGCCTGGATACCAGCTTCCTTCTAGGCATGAAACTCCTGAAAAGTCATCAGCTGAAAGAATTAAAAATGTTTTTCCAAGACTTGTGCAGAGCTTGTGAGCTGAAGCTCTCCCTGCCGTGCCCAGGCCTGGGGCGGAGCAGGGCAGCTTCCGGCCCAGGGAGGGGCCTGTGCGCATGCTCGTTGCCGTGGCAACCAGGGTCAGCTGACCCGGGTGTGTGCCCCGTGGAGGGGTCCCACCCATGGGGAGGCGGGGACAGGTCAGGTGACCCAAACTGACCAATGGGATGTTCCGCCCCATCCTCCATGCTCAGTAGGAAAGCTGAGGGGCAGAGGGTTCTGGTCGGCTCCCCTTCAAGGGTTCTTCTGCAGTGGCTTTTCTTCAGTAGCTCTCTTTCTTCAATGGCTGGCATCTGAGGAGGACCCCGTTAGCTCATCTGCCTGGGATCCCAGTCAGTGTGCTCCACTTCCCCTTTTGTCCCTCAGTCCAGTCTGGAACTTCCCCGGTGCCTGGCAGTGACATCTCCCTGGGAGCTTGATGTGGTTTTGTGTACATTTGTATATCTTGCATCTATTTCATTATTTCCTATTTTATTATCAATATTTCATTAGTTGTTTAGTTTTTTTCTAAACTCTCTTTTTTAAACTCTCTTTTCTAAACTCTCTTTATCTCCCTTCTTACCCTCCTTGGAGAGAGAGAGCTGGGGGAGAGCATCTGTTGTCTTGTCATTGGCCCACCTGGCCCAGCAAAGAGGGAGATTTATGATTTTTCTACTGTACTCACCTGTATCTCAGATCAGTGATTCCATAATAACTCCATAATGTCATCCAGAATAAGGGAAGCTGCAAGGAGGGAAACAGATAGAAAAGATGGGTATAGTGATAGGATGAGGGGCAATGGTTTTATACTGAAAGAGGTTTTATACTGAGATGAGACATTAGGAAGAAATTCTTGGCTGTGAGGGTGGTGAGCCCCTGGCCCAGGCTGCCCAGAGAAGCTGTGGCTGCCCCATCCCTGGAGGGGTTCAAGGCCAGGCTGGACGGGGCTTGGAGCAACCTGGGCTGGTGGGAGGTGTCCCTGCCCAGGGCAGGGGGTGGCACTGGGTGAGCTTTAAGGTCCCTTCCAACCCAAACCATTCTGTGATTCTATGAAAGTACGAATAAGGTACAATCTGAGAAAATATGGAGGACCTAGAAGGGGAAAAGAAAATGCTTGAAAAAACTAGTGTTGCAAAACAGAATTACAGCAGGGCAAGCTGTATGCAGGTCATAGAATCATATGGTTCATATGATTTCAGACTGAAGTTGGTCAGCTTGCGCCTCGAGGCAGCTGGAGAGGAGCAGGGCTGGGTGGCTGCAACATGCCATGTTCTGGGTGACCCTAGGAGAGGTGTGTGAGGGCACCCGCTGGGGTGCGGGGGACAGCGGGCACAGGTGACACTTTAAGAAGACCCAAGGGAACCAAGGACATTTGCGGCAGCTGGGGAGCAACCCGGCTGAAGTGCAGCCTTTGGCTCTACCCCAGAGCATCACAGAGCCCAAACCCATAGGCTGCTTGGAAAGGCCATGTTTCACACGAGTGTACCATCGTTTCATTTGACAGTATAATTTAAGTTCCATGAAACCATTAGGCAGGTATATGTAGTAAAGCAGACAGAAATAATGAAATATATTATGGAGATGCCCATCATTCATCCGATTTATTATGTTACAACGTCCCTCTGATTGAATTATGGTTGTGAAATTACTCTCTGTCCATATATTATCCTATGTTTAATGTATAGAGTACATCTGTTCAGGTTGGGATGATAGACTAGGGACGGTTTATTTCTGCAACCCTTGTTCCTGTAGCTAAGTCACCCTTTTATCACTTGTGCAGTAGCCAACAGGCACACGCTGGGGAAAGAGCTCAGTGGACTTAATTGCTGCACTCTGCAGTCATGGCTCCCCTTAAAATGAAAAATTAGTGCTCGCAAAAGGGGGCGAGATTGAAGTCCATGCCAGATCCCCTGCAAAGAGCTATTGGAGAAACTCAGGAGTGTCACCTCACACCCGTTGCTGGCATCTCTAGGTTGCTGCTGGGGTATTGCATTAAGGCCACTGCAAAGCTGAAATGTCCTGGGCACTCAGTCCCATCTGTAATGGACAGACACCCTCATTGAAAAGGGGCCCCTGGAGTAAAGAGCAGCCTCAAATCCAGAGCGCTGGGGAGGGATTTTACTGCCTCAGCCCAGAGGTCCTTCCAAGAGAAAGCGGTGGATGCTCAGTCTGAAGGACACTTTTGCTGGTGGCTGCTTTTCTGCCTGCTGATGGACAGAGACTCAGTGTCAGGCTATGGACTTGTCACGGTAACACCTTTCTTGGTGCTAAGTGCATGCATAAGAGACCCTCACGTTTACTTCTAGAGCTTCAGTGCTGGTCCCTAGTCCCAGCTGCGCGGAGCAGTGAGTGCTGGGGGACATGGCGTGCTGCTCCATCACCAGGGCTCTGCTGCAGACCCCATAACCTGCTCCTCCTGCAGATGTCCCTGCCTCCTACTAGCCTGTCTCCTCACCCTGGAGCGGGTTTGGGCACCTCTGCTGTGTGTATGTATACACGGTGGATGTGCTGCAGGCTCATGGGGGTCAGGGATGGAAAACTACAGAGTGAGCAAAGCCCAGAGCAATGTTAGTGGTGGTGGAGGCTCCAGGGATGCTCCACTTCCAAAGCATGAGCACAGGGGCTATGGTTTGCCCAGGTACTAGACTCAGGGTGGGGGATAAATGTATGAAATCCAATGTCTTGTGACAGGCAGGGGCAGGTGAGAAGGATTTAATGGTCCTGTCTAGGCTTAAACTCTATAAATCTAAGAAATGGTAGCGAACAGCTGCCCTGGGTAGGAGCTGGTAATTTAAAGCTCAGTTATGTATTGTCAGCTATAATTCCCAATGGAGATGTCTGAACCTTGCTGTTTGCCCTTGCTGCGCATGAGAAGATAACACAGCTTTTAGCTAGAGCCGATTCAATCCAGCTAGGTCCGTACCGCAGGAGATTTGAGGATGGGAGAGAAAACCCCGGATCAGGCCAAGTGCAGCATATCAAAATGGGTGAAACTTTCATGGGTTGGAAAGTCCTGGAATAGCTCCCAAATATCTGAGTGTTCAGGGTTAGCCCCTGGGCTGCCCCGATGGTGTCAGCCTAGGCAGTGCCCTGAGGATGTTCTCCGCTGTTGAACGCATCCTGCATTCCCAGCAGACCAGGCAGAGCTGTGGCTGCTGTCCCATGCCATGCCATCCTGTCCCATCCCATCTGGTGCCAGCTGTGTGCCCACCTACCCTGGTGCACCTGCAGGAGAGGACGGTGAAGGGACACCCCAGGCACCCAGCCCAGCCCTCACCTGAGCAGAAGCAGCAGTAAGCACTCTGAAATAAAGCCTTCATGCTGAGCCTGGCAATTTGCAGAGCTTTCCCCTAGGGAAGAAATAATGCTAGGGTAAAATCTGTCTTCCTATAAAAACTCCTGCATACGGGAAAAGCAGATTTTCTGTCAAAGAAGCATTTAAGTAGGCACTCTTCAACTAGATCTGCTTTTAATCTTGCAAGATGTTAATATTGCTGTTCTTGGTCTGATAATACCTTTCTGTTACAGAAAAATGTCAAAATCTTTTACAGTCATCATATTCCCAATCTTGCTGTCATATAGATAAGTAAAGCTGGTTTTATAAATAACAGTATGGAGAAACTGATAAACTTCTGAGGACAAAAAAAAAAAAGAATATAGAATTAGGGTGGGGTTTAATTGCTTTTGAGGTGCAACTTTTGGAATAATTTCCATTGCAACATATAATGGGTTGTTCCAAATCCCTGGTATTTTATTGATGGGTGCAGGTTGGTTGGGATTTTGCATATAGGGCAAATGAACCTGAGTCTGAAAACAGTTGCCAATGCAGTAACAGAGCTGACAGAGGAATCTGCCTTCCTTATCTCACATACAGCAATAAGTTCTACCACCTGGCATTGGTTTAATTTTGAAGGTGTTAATTGTTTGTGGGGAAGGGTGGGGGTGAGGCTGAGTATCACCTACATGTGGATCCACAGCACCCGCTGCAGCTCTGAGAGCTGTGTACAAACCTGTGAATAACTAGGAAATATAACAGTACTGCAGCTGTACCCCAGCAAGAAACCTCAGCTGGAGGGTTTTATGAAACAGGTATTCTTTCCTGAAAAAAAAAATATTTGCTGTGTTTTGCTATTGAGCTAATTGCTGTTAATGTAAAGTACTTGATGCTGCCAAATCAGGGTTCTTTGGAAAATTTTCTTTAGAGTGTTTTTTCACACGTGCTGTTTCATTGCTAACTGGTTTTGGAAAGCTTGGTAGATAGTTATGGAACATATGTGCCTTCCATTCCCTCTTCCCTGCCATGAATTTCATTTTCAGGCTGTAAATGTATTTTTCTTCTTTTGTTGGTATATTACAGGGCATCTTTCTCCTAGGGAGAATTAGCTAGGAATGTGACATTAAATGGCAGGAGATTTCAGATTGGTTATTTGTTCATTTATTTTTGTGCCTGTCTTCCCTGCTTGTTTCCTGGCCTTTGCCTACTTGAGTGTTATTATTTGTTCTTGAACCCAATGAACTCTAGAATCTAAGAAAATAAGGCTGAGTTCTCAGAGATCATCTGGTCAATTTGGCCAATAAAATGCCTGATTAAACTGTATCTTAGTTTCTGACAGGTGCTTTCCTGAGCAGCAAAAAAAAAAAGGAGCTTCTGTAAGTTTTCAAGAGATCTGTTTTAGTACTTCAGTCTTCTGCTTCTTACACTGCTTTTCATAGTATTTAACCTAGAGTTACCTTGCCACAGTATTTTCTGGTTTTGTTGTTTTTCTTAGCTATGGCTGAACCCAGGGAACCATTTGTTTCACAGAACCACTGATGTGGGCAGCAGCTCTGGAGGTCACCTTGTCTAGCCCCTGCTCCAGCAGGGCCACCATGAGCGGGCTACCCAGGACCGTGTCCAGATGGGTTTGAGTGTTTCCAATGATGGAGGCTTCAGACCCTCTCTGGGCAACCTGTGCTTTGGTTTTCTACCCATAGTTTATTATGTATGTGAAGACTATCACCATGGTTCCCCTCTGTTCTCCCTTTGTCTAATTAAATAACACTACTTCATTTAGCCTTTCATTGTTGGCCAAGTTTTTTGTGCATCTGATCATCTGTGGTTCTCATTTGGACCACATCATCTTCAGAAATGTGGTGTCAAAAAACAATGATGCATGTTCCAGGGCTTACTGTTGGTTGTGCATCCTGTTGCTGTTTGCATTGTATCTACCAGAATGACGCTGTTAACTCAGTTTGTAATTGCAAGTAACCACAAGACCTTTCTCTGTAAGCCTCTACCTCTACTTCTTCATCTGAGCAGGATTACTGCTTATCGGATTTCATCCTAATTTTCATTTAAATTCTCTAATATGGTGGAACCACCTTGAAGTCTAGTCTTGTTTCCCAGCATGCCGGTGTCCCTTTCCAGTTAGGAATCACCTGCAAATGGGATAAACAGACTATGTCTCTCACCAGCCAGGCCTTTGCTGATAATGTTGAGTAGCACCAGGCTGTGGGGACCTCCACAGGACCCCACCAGCTCTGTCTTCCCATTTCTCATGCTGAGCTCTTCTGATCTGCTTTTGGGGTGATGGTAACTACCCAGCTTTTACGTGGTTTGTCAAGAGTATGGTTCTCAGCCTTTCTTACCATGGGAGAGAGTGTTAACGGATTCATTAAATTCGGTTCTGTGAGATCTGCAGCTCCCCACTGTCCCCAGACAGTTTGCCTGTCCCTGGAGGCATGGCATCCACGGTCAGAGAAAGGAGGACAGTGGGGTTGACATGAATCATTCGAGACAAAAATTGTTGTTGTTACTTATCTCCTCAGGATCTTTTGGGGATTTGCAAATACATGGTTTGATTATTAGTTCCTGGGAACCAAAACTACACGAGGAGCATTGCATAGGAAGTGGAAGATAAGCAACAGTTTGCCCTTTTTAAGTCTTTCAGTCTCATTCTTCCTCCAGCATTTCTCAGAGATAGCAGCAGGCAGTTCTGAAATTACTCCAGTTCTCTAAGAAGTTCAGTGAAATTTCAGCAGGCTCAGCTTATCTGAAAACATTCTACTTTTCTACCCTGTTCTTTTCTGTCACAGCCGGAGCTATTACCCTTGTGTCAATGATGCTAATCCCATTACGTGGCTGATTGCAATTGTCCTTTTACTGAAGAGTGAAGCAAAACAGTAACAAAAAATATTAAACAGTGTGGTTTTTCAATATTACTTGCCATAAGCGTTTATCCCTGTTTGTTTGTTACCTTTCTGGTCACTCTCTTGCTGCCATGGGTCCGTTCACAGAATGTTTCCTTGGTACTCCATGTTCCCCTGGCTGGATTTCCCTCCCCAAGTGCCTTGGCTCTCCTGATTTTTCTCCCTGTATGCTCATGCCATTATTTTTTCAGTGCTTGCCCTCAGTACCAGTGTAACTGGTTTCTGCTTTCTCTGTGCTTCCATCTTGTCCCTGTGGATCACTGGTGATTTGGGGAGGCGATACTCTGTCCTTCCTTTGTACTGGAGGAGTTTGTGTTTATGCCATCAATATCACTCCTTTAAGAAACTGCCGTCTCTTAATTGCATTTTTCTCTGTCTCTCTGAGATGCCTTGCATGCATCCTGAGATTACTCTCTTCATCGTCATAATTTTTCAGCAGGCTGCCTTTCTATCTTCATTTTCATGCCTTTTTCCCTCTGGAGGGGGAGACAGCAGTCACCTCCAGCAGAGCTTCATCTCTGCTTGCCTTCAGGTGAGCCAGCCCCTTCCCTGGCACCACCATACCAGGGCTTTCGCAGCAGAGACAAGATTTGCACCTCCTTTTGTGGTCAGGTAGAGCTGACGTGAGTGTGACCTTTTATTTAGCAAGCATAGTATGGTGCATTAGTGTTAATGAAACAGCTCCAGCATCCTGCAGACGGCAGCAGTGAATGCCCACCTGCAGTACCTGGTCAGTAGAACAGTTACTGCTTCCAAAGTGTGGTTTGGGAGCCAAAGCTGGTGGTTTTCCCAGGAAATGTGCTCAACCAGGAATATTTTCCTTGTTTAGGAGTTTATTGCAACCTGTAGTTAGTAAGGAAACAGCTAACAAGACCCAGGATTTGCTCCCCTCATCTACCCCAGGCTCTTCGCAGGTCTGGGGGGGCAGTGGTGCCCTGCCTGGCACCCCCAGGGAAAAACCCAGCACCAGTATCAAGGGTGACTTAATTTACCTCTCCAGGTAACATCAGCCCACGTCTCAAGCTTGAAGCATCTCTAATGGACGAACATCGTGCAGATTAGCATAATTTGACAGTGAATAGGAGAAGGATGCAGCTACCCCATGCCGGCTGGGTGCTGCTACCCGAAATGTTTTAAATGTTTTAAAATGCCTCGTTGCTTAAGGACCTGGTAGCCCAAGCCCGGAGCCTCCCCTGCCTGCTCCAGACCTGCACGCTTTCATTGACATGGTATTAACAATCCAGGCGCCTGAATCCAAGGGGTTACGAGGTTTAGTTTAATTATTCCTGCTTGCAATCTTATCTGTATTAAGAAAAAAAACTTAATTACTTTACTAATAGCTTAGCCTTTTTCACGGGGCTTTCTGTTTCCATTAACCGTTCTGAAGCCAGCTGCCTTGTACTGAGCGTCGAAGCAGGGGACTGTGAGTGAGGGGCAGGGGGCTTGGGGTTTATTAAAGACAAAAAAGCCAGCTATCAAAAAATCATTAGACTGCATTTCCTATTGCACGTTTCAGAAAATAGTCATTAGGAAAAAAAATATTTGCATCTCATAGTAAAGTAACAGCAAATGTCACTGTTTTTAAATAGCACATGTTGTACCTTGCTTGATTTAGTGCACTTTGCCTAACTGGAAAACAAACAAATAGGCACCTCTGCAGTGTTCAGCATTATCCAGCGAGTGGAAAAGTGTTAACATTTATTCCTCAATAGTAAACATCATTAGCATGACCTTTTGGAGACATTTTAAAGGGAAAAAAAATATATATAATACAGAATCTGCACGTCCTTTCTCTCAGAAACATCCAAGCTTGCATCTCCCTTCACAACACCTTTGTGTCTTGCAGGGAACTGAATAGTCCCTTCGGCTGCCAAAGGCACAAGGAATAGCTCCGTGCCCTGATCACTCCGTGTTTCTGGGTATCTTTATCAGTGCTCTAGAGCGTGCAATCGCTCGAGCAGGTGGAAAACAGTTACAGGGGAACTTAGAAATTTTTGTTGATTTATTTTTTTTCCCCTCATTTCTTATGACTATTACACATCAGTGAAGAGCAGGAGAGAGTGACAGAAACCCTTAGGGATGTCAGTACACGCTATGAAGAAGCAACTGCTTAATTTCTTCTTCAGCATCATGTGCAATCTAAGACGTGAGGCAGGAAAGCAGGGTGAAATGATGAAGGTAAGGGTGTAGTTGGTGCTGAAAGCATACTTCCAAGGTAGGAGAAAGCACGGTCCTGCTCTGCACAGGCTCTCTGTCAGGGCATGAAAAGGCCTTTTGTGGTATTGCATGGGCATTACAGTGCCATTCCGGGTGTCACAAGGAGGGACATTCTAATATCCCAAAGATGATGAAGCTGTATGGCACGGAGCTCGAATTTTCAGAGATGCTGCTGCAGTGCCAGTCCATGAAGATGCCTTTCCCAGGCATTGCACTGCACCCAAAGCCGGCTGGATGCTGCCTCACTGTCTAGAAGTAATGAGGAGTGTCACCAAGGAGAAAGGAAAGAAGACAGTACTTAAGCCTGTGCTCCACATCCTCAGCTAGGTTAGAATTCCTCCTTTTGATGAAACCTGGTGATTTTGGGGCATGAACCTGTGTGCTCAGGTGGGCGCGGCTGGTAGCAGCGGGAGAGAGTGGAGATGAAGTCGCAATCTGATAAGAACTGCTCGTTGCAAACTACCCAGCTTGTCTGACTGTTATCAGCGGTTCTTTGCTTGAAATGAAGTGGTTTTTAACAACACAAAGTAAAATTGTGACTGCCAGTAGATACCTGCAGATCCCATCTTGTTGTGAGCCCAATTAGTGCAGGGGGTTGAAAGTGCTTTATTACCTGAACTGAGTGCTGCTGGCTGTTCAGGTTGTATTTGTTGGGAAAAATATTGTGTGTGTATAATATGCTTGTGTGTGTGTATAGGTATCTCACAAATGAGCAGCAGTAGCACAGCTACTAGCAGAAGTGATCTGCTAATGCCAGCTCCTGGCCTTGTTCCCCTGGGAGGAAGATGATGGGAATATTTATCTTTTCGGTTGGATGGTGGGACAAGGCCGCCTCCTCCCCTATGAAAAAGCAGCTCCCAGCTGTGGGCAGTGGTTTTCCAGCTGTATTTCCCAGCAATGTATTTCTTCCCATGCTGGTGTGTTGCTGCGGTGTGTGGGACTGGGAAGCAGGCGGCTGCGCCATAGCTGCCGGGCAGGCTCTGCCCGTTGGTCCTGCTGGAAAGGCACCTGGGCCTTAAATTGCTGGCAAAAAAGGATGGTAAGAAGTATGTGAAAGAGATTTATTTTCTCCAAAGTAGAGCAAAACTGGAGATTAAAAGGATGAAAATTGGGAGGTACTACGTGCAGAGAAAGAATGAGGGAAAAGTAAATTGCAAGAAGGAAAAAGGGAGCAGGAGAGAAGGAAACCCTTCAGACATCCTCTTTGGAGCTCCTGGCAATTTTGAGTTTCTTCCTATAACCTGTGAGTCCTTTGAGGGGACCTGTACTATCTGAAAGCATCTTTATTAGACCAACCTATTTTTATATGTTCAGACCTTTGACTTTCCATTTTCATTACCTCTAAAAGGTGAAACTCATGATCTAAGAGCTCTTAAATGGAAATAGCCTGGAACAAAACCTGTTGCAGCCACAGCACGCTTCCCTGGTGAAGGCACCGTGGCCGTAATGACAGGGACAGAAGTGCTGGTGCGACTGGTCAAGGTCAGGTGCTGGAAGCTGGTGGGGTTGGATGACCCTTCCCAGCAGGTTGCAGCATCTCAGCAGTAGATATGAACCTGCTGTTGGGGTCCCAGCACCCCCCTGGTCCCTGCTGCCTGTCCTGGCTCCCGGTTGAGCATCCCGGTGCTGGCACAGCCTTCGCCTGCCCACCCCTCTGCTTGTCATGCTCCTTCAAAGGGAACTGTGCCTTTGCAAATCGAGCCACAAATAAGCATTTAAATTACTGCTGTAGTATTTTCTCCACACATCAAAAGCCATCAAAAGAGCAACCAGTTGCATCCAAACGGAGCAACTGAGCTGTGGTTGTTTCGGTCCCTCCAGCTTTCTGTTCGTGGGCAGCTCTCATGAAAAGCCTCTTGCATGCGTGATGGATCTCAGTGGGGTTGTTAATCACTGTCAACAGCTCGTATCATGCAAAAACACAGTGCTCGTGGATGCACCATGTAGTTACGGACTGCATGTATTGCCCCCCTGCTGCTCATGCCTATATTTATAACAACACTCATTTTTGTTAGATTCAAAGAGCTTTTTGATCATATTTTTGCTTTAGCTGTGCGACACAGTCAAATTGCAGTAGAAGAAAATCTGTTATAGTGTTCAGTGATTGTCTCTTGTGACACAGCCCAGTTATCTCACAGGGGCACATTTTAACATATATGAAATCGGGCATTTCTCATAGTCCTGCAAAGACTTGATTTTGGCAGACGAACTCTGTCAAGTGTGTTTGCTCAAGTAGTAAAGACTTTTAAAAGTGTGTTTTCTGGATAGCTAATAGATTGCTAGTGTTGGATCCTGCATCCCGATGGGGACAACAGCATATGTGATGCCTTGTGATTTTTCTTTATATGAGGGTAAACACCAAAATGAGATCATGATATTCTGTTTATTTTTATAAGGAAATAAAGAAGTGAAAGGGCAATAGTTTATTAGATAAAAGCTAATACAGCTGGGCCCACATTAGGGTAATTTTTTACAAATTCTGCAGAAAAACTTGATTAAGGTGATAGGTGTTTCAGGTGAAACAAACAGGATCTGGGCATCTGGTTAAATAAGTGTGATTCTCATTGATACGTAAACACTGATTTGGTAAAAGTGCACCATAAAGCAAAGCAAGATTTTAGCGGTGAGGGGGATGAGGGGATATGGTTTTGATGGAAGGGCAAGTGGAGAAGTGCTCGGCCAGCTGTAGTCATGGGTTTTATTAGTTTATAGGGCGCTTTTACAATCAAATGTGAGCAGCTGGAGATGCAGAAATGGAACGGACTTGCGTGTGAAGGAGGAAGCTGGGGAGAACTCTGCTCGGCTCTGCCGTTTCACAGCTGAATCTTCCTGAAGGATTTGCAGCTCTTGCCCCCTTTGGAAGCGTCTTGGTAACATGTGATAGCCAGCTGTTTTTAGCCTTGTGAAGGCTGGCCCTGGGCATGGCCCTGTGAGAGCCCGTCCTGTTCACGGCTCTTTGGACACAGAGAAATCGGAGACAAATCCCCCGTCTTCCCCCCGGGGAGAGCATCTCCATCCCTCCCCTACACCACGGGACGAGCCCAGTGCCCCCTGCCCCGCCGTCCTCAGCGCTGCCTGCGACGGACCCTGACTAATTCCTCCAAGCTTCTGTCCTGTTATACGATAATAATTTAACCTGCCCTCCCTCCAGAAAACCTTTCTGCATGTCTTATACACAGAATCTCTCTTTCTCCTGAGGCCAAAGCTGAGTATTACAAAATTACCTTTTTTCTAGTAAGGTAAAACCAAACTGGTGTGTGCAGCAACAGATGGGCTCACACTGAGATATTTCAGGCCTTAGAGCAAAAGCTTATGAAAAGAAAATATCAACATGCTTCTGCTAAATCAGAAGTGGAAGGGCTTGCTCCCAGCAGATCTCAGAGGAGTCTGACAAAATTAAACGTATATAATGCTTGATGTTGCAAATGTCTTACTGAAATCAATTCCTTAGGAAAAGGAAGGTGGAGTATTAAGTTTGAAAAGCAAAGTGGGGGATAGCATAGGCAAAGTGTTTCATCCATCAGGATTTTTCCACGGAGAAATGACTGGTATGTTATATATTAATTTTTCATTTCAGATTGTATTTTATGATCGGAGTGAAAAACTACACGTTAGCTGTTTCAATAACTAGAATAATGACCCTGTAACTTCAAGATTATGCTAACAATGTCAGTTCAGTGCTTGGTACTGTTTTCCATTTTGCTATGAAGTGCACAGCAAGCGTTTGGGACAGGGAAATGTGGAGCTACAAAGGAAAGGTGAAATTGGGAATGCATGTTCCTAGCCGTGTTTTTGGGAGCCTTGATTGCCTGCTCAGACATAGAGCTGAGATTGATGAGAAAACATGAAAATTAACAGAGGGATTCAAACATCTTCCATGGTGGCCAGATGAACCTGGAGAAAGAGCGATATTGATGCTGGCATTTTTGGGGGATTCATTCTGATAATATTACAAATTCAAGGTATGTAATTCTGCCTACCAACAGTTACTCTGCGCCCTCAGCTTCCAGACTGCGTATTTGGGAACAAGAGCTCTCCTGAGTCCCATCCTGGCCCTCGAGCACTGTCGCTGGGCAGCCCTGAGCTGGGATGGGGGAGAAGGCAAGAGGCGCTTTATCAGGGTATGGCCATACACTGCAGCAGTCTTTCTTCATTTCTTTGAAGTAGTTTGAATTTTGTAGCTTGATGAAATCTGCCTGATAAAAATGTAGGGTCTGGCTCTTGGTAGCGTTGCAGATAAAGGAAAATAACAGCATTGCTTTATTTCATCTTTAGGTCTTCTGCAAAAGTAATGTGCATCTACCGGTGATGTTAATATTCATATTTCTGTGCTTTCCTCTGATGGAAAGATGTTTCACTAAGTATAAGCCCTTGGCAAAAGATATAGTTGGAATAAGTAAAAAGAATAAAAAAAAAAAAAATCTGTCTAAATTCTTCTTCTGCATTCCTCATTCAGGTTTGGTAATTAGACCCTGAAATTTTTTGTATTTCAGATTTTATAGTTGACCTTCTCCTCAAGTTTTTATACCCCTGCAAGTTATCTCTCCATATCCCAAATGGCAGTAACTGTCCTTTGGGCTGATAAATCCATCAGAGCTCATCACCAGCTCCTGCAGGACCTTCCTTCCTGCTCCCCGGGAAGAGTGAGAACTGTCTGTATAGGCAGCGGATATAACAATTCCCCAGTCTTCTGCAAGAGCCGTACTGAGCACTGGGGCTCGGACTCAGCTGGCTCCTGTGGCGGCGGTGCCTCCAGAGCATCCCCCTTCTCCCTGCCAGGGCTTGGACCTTCGGTGGCTTGGTGCCACCTACCTCAGGTGGGGCTCCGGGATGATGGGAGATCTCCTTACCCTGCAACCACTTCCAGCTTTCCTCATTACGAAATTTGTCTCTCATCTTCCCTGGAGTCCAACCTGCTCTCCCTTTCATATATTGAATTTCTCTCTCCACCACCGGAAATACCTCCTCTTTGGCCACTGTGTGCAAATGCTCGATGTAAGAGTTGGTATAAGATGCAGGGTCCTCTCACCAGCTTCTGCTGAGAAAGACATCTGCAAATCTGTCTCCTCTCCACTTGCCTTTTGCTGCTGGGGAACCTGGTTGTGTGAGGACTGTGCTTCACAACACCTCAAATGCAAAATCTGAACCACGTGTATGGCAACGATAGTACACCACAGGCTAGAAAAAGTTGGAGTCATGTCCTTTAAAATGACATTAATACCTCAAACTATTAGTAGTTAATGGCTTTTCTTCATAGAAAAAAAATCTTGCCTATCCTGCCCTACATTTGGCTTTTTCTGCTTTAAGGATGCCTCTCACCGATGAGTCGTACCTGTCCCGTGGTTAATTACTTTGCTTTTCTTTCTGCATGTCAGACTGAAGAATTCCAAAATTTCAGAAGAAATTCTTGTTATTTGATCCAGCACTTTTGACTGTGGACTTTCAACTACAGTATTGTCTCTCCCCACTTTTTTATTCTGGTAATTCACATCTGCCATGCTAGAACATCCTTTTGCTCTTTTAAAAATCAAACTAATGGTTCTGTATATAATTTTTCATAATTTTTTTTTTCCTTTTGAATGCTTCCAAGTACATACTGAGGTACTAAAGCTAGGTACATATATAAATAATGTCTGTAAGAGTCAGTGATGCTCTCAAGTTTTTTGGGATTGTTTTTTAACTTCCCTTTTTAAAACCAAGTGGAAATCATCTACTTTATTAAAGTATTTTCCTCTGATTAGTTGCCACAAATGATTATGTCAAGAGGAGTCAGCTAGCAGGAACATGGATCTTTCCAGCCACTAAAACAAACCGTAGTTGTTAGGAGCCCAGGACAATTTAAATATAATTTAGTAATGGCACCTAAATCCATAGATGTCAGGTGGCCTGACGCTGGGATTGCAGGAAATAACGACCTCTAATTGCAGCCAGCGCTGCCTGAACCGCGCTGACCTTTCCCGGAGCCTCTGGAGCGGCTTCACTTTGAGAGACGGAGCCTCTTGTTTCCCTTCCTCACTTCACTCTCTCTGCTTCGTTAGGCAGGCACTGGAGAGACAGGTTAATGAAAGCCGAGATTCGGGTCCATCAGTATGCAGCAGTGCAGAAAACCAAGGATCAATCATCTGGCTGTCCAGATAATTCCTAACCGTGGGTTTCCCACCCCACCAGCCCGGGGAAGAGCATGTGCTTTCTGGCTAATGGGGCTGGGTGTGTGCTCAAGCGCTGCCAGCAAAGCCCCGTGCCTGGCTTCTGCTTTATTTCTCTGCTCCTGCCACACCTTCCCAAGCAGGGGATCGGGTGTGGGAAATCCTTCAGGATTGTGAGAAACTATGAAGTTATGTGAGACCAGCACCCACCTCGGGACACCAGTGGGAACCACTATGTATTTCATATTGGTTGTACCAGTGTAATATTTAGAACCGGGAGGTGTGTTCCTCTCACTTGCTGAAAAAGGCTGTGCAGGCTCGATTTTTTCCCTGCCTGTAGCCCAGTGTTCTTCCAGCAGCGGTCTGAAAGCAGCCGCTGAGCCAAGCAGTGCTCAGCCCTCCACTGGCACCAGTACGAGCCATGCCCAGAGCAGGAGCTGCAGAGGGCTTTCCTCCTGGATGCTTCTTTAAGCTGCAAAACCTCAACGTCACAGTTTGTTAGAAATTATCCTTGAGTGTGCTGAAAATTATTTCCTGTAGGTGCAGGGTTTTATTCTCACTACGACTCTGTCACTTAATGAAGAATTGAGCCAAAATCTGAGCTGGTTTTTTAATATAAACTAGTATGCCTGATGTAGGTTCCATGGGAAAACTGCGCTGGATGGATGTCTGTGCTCGATGTTTATCCCTGCGCCCTGCTATGTCCAGACACTCCTGGAGTTGTTCTTTCTACCATTTGCTGCAATTCTTGTAGTTTGGTTCATACTGTCCATGCCCGTCACTTACATCAATATTCACGATCTTGTTATTCACAAAGTGCTTTGCAAGTATGTGGCCGGGGAGGTTTTCGCCATTTCTGAAGTATATCATGTGGGATATACCCTTCCACTACGGAAAGCAAAAACAAAGGTCACAGAAAGACTGTGGCATATCTGTAGATGCAATTTATGAATCCCCTCTCTTTGAGCTGTATATTCATATCTGTCTAAACATAATATGGTGATAATGGTTTGGAAGAAGCAACTGATCTTCTCACAGGCTCCCTTAAGCACAACCGTTCATTGAAAATGAAAGGAAAATATTTTATTTGTCACATTTCTATCAGTGAGGAACACACCTAGAGGAGAATTATGGCTGTGTTATTTCTCAGGACTCTGTTATTAAAAATACGAAGTGAAGCTATTAGTATTAGATTTATTTAGTATTAATTTTGCTGTTCAAAAAACTGTTCAGAAAGCCCATAAAGTCAGGCAGTTACTAATAGGCAATTTTAAGACAACTGGGGAACTGGAGTGTGAAAGGCTGAAATGCCCAAAAGGTCAGATGCCTCAGAGATTTGATTTTTCTATCCAGTAAAAGTCTTAATGACTAGTTTAATTATATGACATATTATAGCACATTGGTTCAATGAGTCCAAGGAAAATTGCTATTTTCCTGGATAAATCGCTTGAAAATAAGTTGAATTGTTAAAATAATCATGGACTACTTCAAAAGGTTTCCGCTGGCGCTCTCACAGTTCATCAGAACTGAAATATGAGCCGAAACCTCATTGAGCTACAAGCACTTAATTGGAATATATTTTTGTAAGTTTGCTTTTCCCTCTCTGTTAACTAGACCGTGATGGATATAAACAAGCTTTGGAATTGAAGTTGGTCACAGGATTAATTGCAAGTGATTTATTCGGCACATTGCAGCCTCTGTTCCTGGCAGGACATCTCTGTGTTCCCGTTACATCTCACCCTTCGGCCCATGGTCTGCCCAGCGTCCGCCTTTGCTCCCCATCCCTGCTCGCCCCTCCTGCGGTGTCTCAGCACCTGTGCCACTTCTCCCAGTCTTGCTCCCCACAATGCCGGTGCCTGCTGGGAGGGGGGCTTGTGCTAGTCCTTGCGCTACCCCAGGGGAAGGTGGGAGTGTCCTGTGGGTGTTGCGTGGCTCCTGGAAAGGGTGGTTGAACCAGTCTTTGCTGAAGGTGCTACCCTCAGTGGTACTGATCCTCGCTAATGGAGGGGGGGGCATCTTCTCAATAACCTGAATTACCCTCCTGGTTTCTGCTGCTGCGGCTGTGCTCGTTGGGTTTTCTCAGCCTTCCTATGAGAAAATGTTCTCCTTATCATGCAGGTGGACAATGTCATCGTGATAAGGATAAGGACTTTGGAGATCTAAGGCTGCTGATTTTAAGGCGATTGCAGCCAGTATTAGACACCAATGACCTTCTGAGGAACTTGGCCTAAGCGATCGCCCCAGGTCTGGCAAGGGGCCCATGCAGGAACCCGTGTCACGCTCCTTCCATTTCCTTTCCTCAGTACAGAAAGAGGGGTTCTGTACTAGCGCCAGAGGTGTGGCCCATGTGTAAATAAGAGTTCAGTTTCTCCATTGCCTGGGTGTCTGTGTATAGTTGTAGCTGGTGGAGAATTTCCAAGAACAGTCTCCATGGGCGTATAAATAGCACTTAAATGAGTGGTTTCCTGTTTGATAATAACACGGCTTTATTTTTAACTCCTTTTCCCAGTCAGTGGCATACACAACAAGGATAGTGATAAGAGGAGTAAGGAATATGTCCAAAAAGCTGTTGAAATCCGGCGGATGAATGCAGCGTAGCCATCAGTACCAGGGATTTTCAGCCTCCCCCGGGAGCTGCGGTGGTGTAACTTCTGCTGCTGTAGTGTTGTTGTTCTGCATGGAAATACCAGTCAATTTTTCACTTGAGCAAGCAGGCACAAAGGAGCACCATCTGACATAATTTATTTGGGCTTTCAAAATGTCTTCAGCCAAGTCCCAGAACACAGAGTAGGAATAAATGGCCATTTGACTGTGGCAAAAGGTTAACAGTAGGGTGTCCAGAGACCTCCACATGGGGACTGTTGCTGTCTGGCATGCTAATTAACGATGTGGGGAAGGGAATGATTACTGATGTGGTACGTTTGCAGATGATAGAGTTATTTAGATCAGCCAAAGCGGCAATTCTCCAGTCTAAAGGGACCCTAACGAAGCAAGGTGATCAACAAGATGACAGCAAATAAAACTCAGTGTTGCGAGCTACAACTTATGTAGGACAGAATAATTTGGAAAACTCATTTGTCTGGAACTAACAGCAGCGACATGAATCATGGAAATATTGTTTGGAAGTGACCACTGGAGGTCATCCCACCAAAGTCACACCTTGAAGCACTAGAG
The DNA here is from genome assembly GCA_013396915.1 of Stercorarius parasiticus. Lineage (NCBI taxonomy): Eukaryota > Metazoa > Chordata > Aves > Charadriiformes > Stercorariidae > Stercorarius > Stercorarius parasiticus. The sequence goes on from VWZL01001858.1 coordinate 224,209, forward strand.
CAGGTCAGCCATGACTTTGTCTAGATGAGTTTGGCAGTCTGCAGGAATGGAGACTGCACCAGCTTTGGGTGCCTCTTCCACAGCCACCTACCCTAACATCTTGTCTAAAGCCTCCCAAATTGCAACTCGTAGCTGCTGCTCCTGTCCTGACCAAGGAGGGTTCAGCTTTGCAGTTCAGCTTCAAGTGGTGGTGGGCTGCCGTTAGGTGCCCAGGCCCCTCGTTGTAGGTGACATGCTCTTGGATGCTGGCCATCTGGGTGGCTGATGGATGAAGTCTCTGTAGCTTCTCTGTATCCCGTTTCTTGTTGACAGCAAACCAACTTGTTGAACCTAGGACAAATTTCATTAAAAAATTGGTCAAAATCAAACTTTGTTTTTACTAAATCTTCTAGGAACTTTTCACTGGAAATGTTTTGACACAAGTAGCCTTTTTTTATCAACATTTCTAAAATGCCTGCCTGGAGTTATACCAGCCGTGCGTCGTCAGTCTGTGTAAGCGGTCAGGAAAGGATGAGGTGCCCAAACACTTGATGAGTTATGCATGTTCATGGACGATCTTCACATAGTACGTATGTGGCACAATATTCATAAATATATTTATAAATATATACAATATTCATAAAATATACTAGTGTTTTCTCATCACACTGAGTTTTGGATGATGGAGGTAAAGCAATTCAAGCAGCTACTGTGCACTCTGGCATAAACTAGTTAAAATAATTTCATAGAATCATAGGTCTCTTCCAACCATAACCGTTCTGTGGGGTGGGTTTAGCCTGGGCTCACCCACGAGCTCCATGTACGGGCAAGGTGCCGGCCAGCCCCGCTGCCCCGGCTGCGGGACCCGGCTTCCCCTTTGGCTGCTAATGAGATGAACGCCTGTGCCGTGGGAGTAAACGGTAAGTGACTTAGTTAAAATTAAGACATTATTATGGCTGGTTTTTAAACTGCGTAGGAGTTCTGCGGTGGGTGTAAAGGTGATCAGACAGCAGACACAGCACGCTGAATATTGATTTTTCTGTATGACAAGTACTATTTTTGTATTCTTGACTGTCAAATAAACAAAACCTACGATACAAATTAAGGGGGCATGTCCAATAAATCCCATGTTTATAAAATAGCCAGATTCTACAGGGCAGATTAATTATGGATGGCAATTAATTTGAGCTGCTAACAGCTAAAATCATGAATATTTTAGTGAAGTCCACCTACAGCACCAGCCCTGGAAATTACATCCTGCGTTCCAGTGCCTGCTTTTATTCTGAAAACATTGCTTCCATTTGTGATGGGAAGCAACAACTTATAAACACTGCAATAATCGTACAGCACCACAGGCTTTCTGCTTTTCTGTATGCCAGATGAGTCATCCCGCTTATTTTGTATTACAGTGTTATCAGAATGGATCTCATGATATGATTATAATGCATGTAAAGCTTAGCAAGGAAATACTATATACATTTTTAATATCGTTTTCTATTCAATGCTCATGTTTTGTAGTGCACAGAGGCAAATTATTTTAACTAGTTTATGCCAGAGTGCATAGTTGCAGCTTGAATTGCTTTATTTCCATCATCCAAACTCAGTGTGATGAGAAAACACTTACTACATGTTATGAATATTGTGCCACATACATACTATGTGAAGATTGCCTATAGTATATAATTGTCTATTTTTCTATTTGAATTTTTATTTCATCCTGTTGATTGGCAAGTAAAACAAGATTTTCATAGAAATGAATCATTTTCCATCATGTGGTTCTTCAAATGCAGAAATGAAATATCAGTCTTTTATCTCATCATGCGTGTCTGAAGGTCAAAGAAGCTTCAGAAAGGTGGTTTCCTTTTTTCCCAAAACACATTGGCCCAATGATCAGGGTTTACTGAAATCATATTTAACATTTACTGAAATCGTATTTCTTTTTCATATTTTTCTTTTTTGGAATTCACTTGCAAACTGGAGAATTTTAATGCCTAGGTGAGCGAGGGTTTGCTAGCAATATCTAGAACTCATATTACAGGAGGAGGTTTCCACCGTGCAGTTTTGCTCTCTCTGTGGGCTGTACTGGACGGCCGTCCATCCCCCGGGGAGCTTCACCAGCCCACTGGGAAGATCTAAAAGCGAGGCACTGAACACAGCACCATAAAGTGCAAAAATGATAATGGAAGGGAATACCGGGAACATTCCAGAACAAAATACGAGCCTTGTTGCAGGCCCATGTAGCAGAGCTGTACGGCAGTTGGAAACACAACACTCAGACGCTGTTGGTTTTACGTGAACCTGGAGCAGTAGATGCTGCTAGAAAGGAAAGAACAGTGCGACATTTTTTTTCTGTTTCCCTGAGAATTCTGCCCTTCTGCTGGCTCATCATCTGTAAGAAAAAAAACACGAAAAGAAATTGCCTAGGTGTGTAGTGCTATAGCCCGACTAGATAGTTAATTAAGAGGAGGCTTCTCTCAACAGGGGAAACCAACAGTATCGAAATAGCAAATGCAACAGACCCTGAGGAAAAGCACAGAGAAATCTCAGTTGGGAAATAATCCATGTCTGTTCCCAAATACTCTGACAATGTTTATTCATCCCAACTTGAGCCAAGGCGTTCGCACTGGGAGTTGACAAATTGAGGGGAAAACGAGCACCGAGGGCAGCGATGGGGAGGGGGAGTTTCTGTAGGGGCAGTAGGCTTCCCCGGAGGGGGGCAGCCTGGGCAAATAACATCTAGAAAAGTTCACAGGAGCAGGTTGAGGTTTTTGTAAGGAAGGACAGAGGTGTTTTTTCAAATATACCTTTTGGGTTGAGTGAGCACGTCATGTGAGTTCATGTATTCCTCTTTTTTTTAGAAGGAACCAGTCATTTAAATCACCTGCTTTTGTGGACTTGTAGAGGGAATGGTCTGAAGGTACTAGACGGAGTTGGGCTTGTTGGGAAGACTAGGAGAGAAATAGTCTAAGAAGTCCATAATGTGTTTTATTCGTATAGAGAAAGGAGACAATGGTGACATCTGTCTCCACCGGGATGCAGTCAGGCGAGAGTAAGAGCTGTTTATAGTGCGGACAGGCAGAGGATGACCGCTGGAGGGAAGCCTGAGGGGCAGCAGCCATCAGAGGAGAACTGAGGGGGCTGGAGCAGCACATCTTCAGGGGTAATGCAAGGCAGGGGCTGACTGAAGGCTGGTCAGGGTTTTAGAAGCAGGACCACAAATGGAGAAAGAGCTTTGGCATGCTTCAGGTGCCACGGTAAGAGCACTGAGGATAAGAAAACAGCTGCAGTGGTAAAGACTTCAGGGTTATTTTTACGGCCAGCTTGCCAAGTTGAAGACATCAAAGGTAATTGCAAAGTCGCAGCCACATGGCTCTGTCCTTTGGAGTCTGTAGCTCTGTGTCCTCCACCATCGGGCAGGCTGGCGCAATTAGCTTGCCGCTGCTCACGCCCCTTCTCCAGGCTCGCAGCAGAACTTACTGGGGAAGGGAAAAAGTGCAGCTCATGAATATTTATGGTTGGTATTTACACGGGCAGCGCCTGGTTCTGGAAACACAAAAGCATAAAACAGTTGAAGAGGCTGCTGTATTCTTAGACTAAATGCTGTTACTTGACAAGTCTTCTTCCATGAAAACGCAGACACAAGAATTAATATAAATAGTAAGAGTAAAGGTCAGGCTGACTGTTCCTGTATACATCAAAAGATTAACATTTTAGAGAAGACATATAAAACTTCCTGTGTTTAGTTTCCAGCCTGTCTGTCAGGGACTGAGGGATGATAGAAAGGGCTGCATTTCTTTTCCATGGCACATAAAGAAGTGCCCAGAAACCTGGCCACAGCTGTGCCACTCTCAAATTCGGAGTACTTTTCAAGGAGGACTTCTCTAGAAAAGTGAGAAATTAACGGTTTGGTGTGACAAGGAACAAGAAAGGGACATCTAAGGCAGTATAGTTCATAATCCAGATTAAAAAAATGAAGTTGGCTTTGTTGATACTAATTTAATTCCGATTCTGAATACTTATCTGAGAAGAAAAGCTTTCCTTGGAAAAGATTCGCATGCCCAACTCTGTCAGCTGCAGAATAAGAAAGCCTCACTTTAGATTTTTCTGGTTAAAGCAGATTAGATGAGATTTAATATTCTTGATTTATTTGTTTACGTATTTATTTGCTTTTTAAACCTAAGGGTAAAAAACATGATCAGATTTTACATTCTTTCATCTCCAGGAACAGTAATTTAATTTTAAACCTTGCTTATATACACAAAGCAGCAAAGCTGTGATTCCCTTTTCCATTTAAATAGCCTTCAATATTTATTGCACAGAGTTAAAAAACTTGGTCCTGTGGCTTGACACACAGCAGATCAGTCAATTACCAAGCCAGAAGGAACTTCTGCTTGATACCAGCCATAAAGCTTCCCTGAATTAATTTCTATTTTAACTAGAGGATGTCTCTTGAGAAAAAAGTCCAGTTTTGATTTTTGGGTTACCATTGACATTGACTCTAAACAATACTCACAGGTTTTAAGGTGACATGTATTTTTTAAAAAAGGAAAAAAAGGAGTGCTCTTTCTTTCCTCTCGAAGCCAAGGTGTCCGTCTGCTGTCAGCAAGCCCTGTTCCGCCTTCCCCTCCTCAGACGGAGCGTATGGAGCTCCCTGCCTGGCCACATGGCCCTGGGGACCCTCTCTGCTATAGGGACATCCTTCATGACGTACAAGCACAGAAGAGGACCCGATGCCCTGCAGGAGTGGTGGCTGCAGAAGCTTCCCCCAGCTCTCCTCTTGTCTCTCTCTACACTCACAAAATTTGCATCAGCTTTTGTGGCCGAGGTGTTGGTTGGAGGTCAGTGTTGATGTTCACCGGCCATGGACCTGAAGTCATGCTCGGAGCCACCTCCAGGAGTGGCCTCAGTCCTTCGGTCTTGAACCCGGGATGTTAAAATTGTCTGTTATAACTGACCGTACCTTTAGGTTAGTGGTTTGCACGCGCCCAGCTGACCAACAAGCTGGAGAGCTCCCTTGTCCCGTCATCCCCATCTGCACCCCCAGCCTTTGTGCCATCTGCAGGCTTTATACAACGTGGGTTTATGCTTCTTCCCAGGCCATTGATTGAAATGCTTAATGACCTGGGCTGAGGACCAGTTCTTTGGTACCCTATTAGCGATGCACCAGTACACAGACCCCAAGCTCACAGTGCCACTGAGACCCATCAGCCGGTCTTAAATCCACATAAACCGTGCCGTGCTGCAGTGCTGTTCTGCCGTCCTGCTGAAACGCTGCAGAAAACAGGAAAGCAGCATTTTGCTTCCTACAGTAACATCTAACTGACGGGGTTAATCTTTCCTGCAGAAAATGCCTGTGACGGAGGTAAGGAAGCCTCAAGTTTTGACTGAGTCCCTTTGTATTTAAGATACAAAGTAGTAGTGAGGGACTTGGAGCAATTAGAACTAAAGTCTACAAGGAACACAGAATCTCTCTGTGTTTTTCCTTGTTTTCAGGAAAACAAGTTGCTTTTGCTGTGTTCAGGACTTCTGCATTTCTTATGCAAAAAAAAGAGGACTGATTAATGCCTAAATAATTATAGTAAGTCATTTACATAATGTATTCATACACTATCTAAATTACATATTTCTGACATTTTCAGGATAAACTTGTTTTAAGAACTTGTTATAAGATGAAAACATATTGAAGCAGACATTTTTTCAGTAATTTTCCACTACAGAGTAGGATTCTCAGGTATCTCACGAACCTAAGGCACTTCTTTTTTCAACTCAGAATCTCAGGATATTGAGATAAATATTTAGGTAACATACAGGCACCAGAGATTTAAAACTCCAATTAATATAACCCAGAGACTGACATTTCAAATATCGTTTGCTTGATACTGCCAAAATACAAATCTCTGCCTAAGCGTTAATATTTTGTGATTTCATATGTAGTAATGTTGACGTCTATTTCTCATACTGCCCAATAGAAAAACAAATAACTCCTCCTGGAATCCGGACTGAGGGTCATGTCCTGCTCCAGTGATGGTGGTGCTGGCCAAGGACCTTAGAAAGAAATTCTTTACTGTGAGGATGATGAGACACTGGCCTGGGTTGCCCAAGGAGGTGGTTGGCTGCCCCATCCCTGGAGGTGTTCGAGGCCAGGTTGGACGGGGCTTGGAGCAGCCTGGCCTGGTGGGAAGTGTCCCTGCCCAGGGCAGGGGGGTGGAATGAGATTGTCTTTAAAGGTCCCTTCCAGTGCAAACTGCTCTATGAACTTGTAGTGTCCGAGGAGAAGAGGTGTTTCACGTCTCGCGGTCTGTGGGAAGAGCATTACAAACCAAGCTTAGGAACAAAAAGAGAAATGGTTCGAGTGGTGGGGTGTGATGGCGTTTTGCTCCTGAGCAGGAGGTGGTGAAGGCTTTAATGCCTCATTTATCTCTTAGGACTGTGATCAATGTGCCATTTATATTTACTTCCCCAGTGTCAGAAGCGCGGACCAAATCCTTGAGAAGTGCCAACCAGACAATTGTCTTTGGTACAATTAAACAAAATAATTAAATAGGGCCTATTCCTTTTTAATTAGATTGCATCAGAGCTTCTTCCATTATAGAAAAGACGATTTGGTTCAATTATCTTTATTCTTAGATGTGGAGTATTCTAACATACTTTTTTTCCTTTGTTAAATTTATTTAATTAGAAAACACTATTTTTATGAAACAGAATACTGTAGCTCCAAGAAATGAATTTTCATATGCAGTGTACTTGGGAAAAAAAGCAATGAAAATAATTTTGATAAGTAAGCCTCAGACTGAATATCTCTATTGTTGCTCATGCCCTCAGGTTATATTTTTAATTGCATGTAATAAATATAACTTTATTAATTAGAAATTATCTGGAAAGGAAAGAGACATTTTTTTCTGCTTTATGGTATACAGAGGCTTAAAATAAAGTTACTGTTCCTAGGGGTAGGTACATCTAATCTACCTTTCTTTTTTTTTTTTTTTTGATAATTGCAGAAGCAGGTTGTTAGCCTTTAACTGAAGGACATTTGGGAAGTTTCTTATGTGACTATTTCTCAGGAAAACCTTTTATCCCAGGTTTGAGATGTGAATCCCGCTTGCCAACAAAACCAGGCTCTCCACACTTTGTATTTGTTTTTTCCTTGCATCAGATTTTTATATCTTCCTTCTTGTGAAGCCATGGTGTTAATTTTCTGTTCTGCAAAATGCCTTCCATATGCAAAATACTAACCTGGGGGATTTAAGATGGAGGACTTGGTTGTAGGATATAAGAAAAAAGGCAATAGTAAGGCATGGCATCCTTTTGTCCTTTCTTTCACTCTTAAATTTTAAAAAAGAAAAAAAAAATCCACAGATTTCAGATATCTTCACTGGAGGAACTTTTTCTTAGCTGTACAGGACAAGTTGATGACCCACAAATAATATGACTAAGATGTTTCAAATTCTACTAGATTTCATACTAAGAGTGAGAAGAACTTCCCACGGTTTGGGCTGCCTCCTCGCAGGAGTTTCCCATCGGCAGCTCCGCTCTCTCACAGCACAGCTCCCACGCCAGGAGCAGGCCTGGCGCTTGTCCTGGGAGGCTTTTCCAGGGACCATTTGGGTGCTGGAAGTGTGGGAAGACCAGAGCTGGGTTGGGCTCGGTCTAAACAGGATGGTCAGGGCTTTTGCAGATGGAGGTTTGGTGGCTCCAGGTCCTTGTCTGAAGCTCAGCCAAGCGCTAATGGAGGGTGAATAAGCTGCTTTGATTTCTGTTTGCCTCCAGCTGCTTTGTCTTTTCTTTTGCCAACAAGAAAGAGAGGTGCTTCCAAAGCAGGCTAATCTGTAGAGGTTTCTGTCTTCCTAACAATGCCAAAAAAATCAGTTCCTATGTTGTCATGTGCACCTTAATTTTTCTATAGACAATTCTCAACCAAGGATCCAGGCGTCTGCTTTTATGCTTGTTTGCGACGAGCAATTTAACCCAACTCTTCTCCAGAGGTAAACGATACATGTTTTTGAATTTTTGGCATACTCCTGGATGAAGTCCCACAGGCTGCCCATGAAAAGTCCCACTTGAGCCCCATGTCCTGCTCGCTGGGTCTGCCCGGTGCCACCATGTCCCTCTGGGAGAGCTGTGCCACCGGGGCACGCCAGCTGTGCAAACGCCTCTTTTGGGCACAGTGAGGGGTCTGAACGTGGGGACACACGCGGCCACTTGCTGCCTTCTCCCCAAATTGTTGTGATGCTTCACAGGTGTTGGGTTTATCATTTCTTGGTCCCCAGGGAGCCAGGAGGGAAGTGCTGGGCATCTGCGGCACCAGGAACGTGCAGCTCCCGCCTGGGTGGTGGGTGCCGTGCAGAGGCAGAGCCAAAGATGTTCCCAGACCCAGACAAACCGCCTCTGGTTCTAGCCTGCTTTGGGATGTTTGCGGCAAGCACCTGCTGAGGGCTGGGCGGGAGAAGTAAATACAGCGTTCAGTTGGAGGCACTTACCTGTATATTTGAATGCAAAATATTCTGCCGCTACTTCTGTGAAATTGAATTTAAGGTCGAATCCTCTCTTCCTAAAACTTCTGGTTTTTTTAGATTTGAGAAAAATCGCATCGGGCTCCAGTTTCAAACCTTTTCTTGCCCCATTTGTTTTTTGCTGTCCTAGATAACAAATACAGTAAGTTAGTTACCTGGAAAGATAAATGCATTTATGCACTGAATTTCTTCAGTCTGAAAAAAAGTAATACACAGAATCCTGGAGAATATTCGGCTTGGTTGGTCCCTGCAGATCTCAGCATCACCGTTAATCTAAAGCTATATTTATACCTAAAACCTGAGACATGACTGTGCATCTTTCTCTACTATTTTTTTTTCAATTTCTGTTATAAATACTAGAGAGAAAGAAGGTGTCTTTGGTTTCAAAGCAAAACAGAATCTCCACCTGGGTTTAAGAGGAAGAAAACACCATCAATAGAGAAAGGCGAAAGCAGAATATAGGGAAATGTGCAAATCCACAGCTGGGAAAGCGGAACAGGAGATAAGAGAAGCTCTTTGTGTCGGTAGAAAGGGATGGGCAGTGGGGTGCAGCAGGATGAGGAGGGATTCTCTCTGAATAAATAAAACCCCAGCAGAGTGGTTGGGCTGCTCGTAGGCAAAGATCAAACATATTGGGATACAGAGAGGTTGGAAGCCCAAAATGTGTACTCACAGTCTCTGTGTGGAAAGAAACAGGATGATTTATTCATGTCTTACTGTGATAATTAAATGCTTTCTATTCCATCTGTAACTGGGGAGGATGTTAAAGAGCAACTGCTAACCATTTCTGAATCAGCAGGACCACACAGTTTGCATCTGAGATCATTACCAAATGGCCAGGAATCTCCGGGAGCTGCTAACCTCATGGATTTGCTTGTCTGCTATATTTAACAAATCATGAAACATTGGGAAAAGTCTGTGGGAACCAATAACTAACACCGTGTCAGTATTTAAAAAAGGCAGTGGGATGTCCTAATGCGCCAGAGAGTCTGATGTGAATGATGGTAATGGATTATGGCAGGGCCGATACAGGATTAGCTAATGCATGATGGTGTTGCATATTTAATTATCTAATCACATTTGCTAGGATGTCGTGATGTAATCAATACCAAGTCACAAGGTTACAGCATAATTATTGCCAATCAACTTTGCTGAACAGAAAGAGTCTTCTTAAGTTTGGTTCCATTTTGGCTGGTGTCTTGCTTTTACTTGACAAAGGTAACTGAAATGTCTCAAGGCATGTAGGAGCTATGTGCTCGTATCACTGCAGTGTGCAGAGCCACTGCCACGCGCCCTGAATGAAAGTGCGAAAACAGCAAATACGTTTAAGCAGTTGACAGTTCTGCAGAACGTTTATCCTGTGGTTTTCCAGGGAACGCTCCGTTGCCCAAGACTAATCAGTATCTTTACCAAAAACATACATCTGATGCAAAAACAAGTCTATTTTGCTAAGAATTTGTAAATATGAAACCCTAGGAAGTGCCTCACGCCTAAGACTTGTGTTTTGCTTGGAGACAGTAGGAAGGGAATTACAGTTGGAAGAGTGTGACCTGCCATGGTCCGTGGCAGAGCTGGCAGCAGAACTTGGGTTATCTGCTTTGGAGAGTGGGGCTGCCCCTATATCAGCACTTCCAGTATAGCAGAGGATGCTCGTTTGGCTGTTGGTTGAAAGGCAGAGAGGTTACTGGAGAAATTCTGCTCCCGCAGCTATAAGAGGGCCACCGTAACTCCTGAGGTGCTGTGAAATGAGAGAGGCTTGAGGAATCGGTTTGCTCATGGATTTAATGCCAGCATCGTTCTGCTCTCAGATGTGCCCATCTAGGGGCCACGCATCCTGAATTTCATTCTGTGTGTTCTGTGTCAGTTGTGCTGGTACCAGTTTAACAGTTCATTACTGAAATTTGTGGAGAACGGGGTTTGATGGTTCCTCAGGGAAGCGGTCGGAGTCTGAAAGCAAGTTGCATTTGAGGCTGTGCCCTGTGACCCTGGATGGCAGAAAGTAACAGGCAGCTGTGCACCCCGAGCTTCGGGACACGTTCTCAGGGAGGAGACCAGGACTCGTGTCACTCCTGCAGCCAGCAAGTGAAAGACGATGTTGGTTGGCAGTGTGGGTGCTGTCAGCCAGCCCGGCGTGGCTGGGTCTGGAGGGGCTCCGTGTGTCCGATGCCCTCCAGCATCGGGATGCTCAACCCCTGTATCCCCCAGGATATCCCACCCAAAACCCCAGGGAGATGGTACTCCGGGCTGCCAGACCTTGCCTGGGAGATGATGGATGCTCTGTCCCAGGGGGCCTTTTGCTTTAGGTCTTTGTCTTTGTAGGAAATGACTAAAAGCAGATGCATTGTGAAGGCAACAGTGCTGCAGGGGGAATTGCTGTGATGCTCAATCTCAAGCCAGCATGAAGCCAGCTCTGCTCTCTAGGGCTACGCAGGGACTCACATTTCTCACCACACTTAAGGAAACTCACATTTCTCTCTAAACCTCTTGAAAATGCTTCAGGGTGTTGGCTGAGTTGAACTTCACGTTGACCAGAAATGTGCAGGTGCTTCAAGGTATAACCACTGCCTCATTGTAGAGCTACGTGTCATCTCTTATATTGTGTGCCATAGTTGTCTAAAAAGAAAAAGATTTTGGGAAGGTTTTCTGAGTCAAAGGTAGTGATGTCTCAAGATCTTAGCAAAGAAGTGAGAAACTTTTAAACTAGCTAAAAGAATAAGTAGAAATAAAAACATCAAATAATCTATTAAACAATGCTTCAATGAAAGGATGAGCCCTTTGAAAAACTCCCGGGGTCTGACAGTACCATTGCTGAATACGAGTCTCTCTTGAGTTATCAAGACACTGGGGTGGGTGATATGTCAGTATTTAATGAGAGAATATTCCCTTAGGAGTACCAAAACATTTTTAAAAGGCACATTTTTACTGGAGCTTTTTAAATATTGCTGATGAGGAACTAATGAAAGTTTGAATGTCAGCCCTTCAAGGCCAAAGGGCAGAATCCTCCATGTGGGAAAGCAGGAGGCGGATTCAAGTTTCCTCAAACGTATTTAGCATTGAACAGTTGCACATCTTTCCATTTGAGAAAGTGCCTGTGAGTAGCGGGAGGTCAGGCTGTTGAACACCGCGTCGGTTCCCCACATCCCCTTTCCAGCGCAGCGGTGGAACCACGCGCACAGAGAGCGGGGCTGCAGGGGCCGGACACGCTGACTTCATTCCCTTCCTCGCCTTTGCCGTGGGAGTCGATCCTGCCTCTCCAGTTTTGCTGGCAGCCTGGGGCGAGGGGGCGTGTTTTCTGCTCTGCGCATTGCTTTCCTATCTTTGACTCCAATTCAGAATATTTGGGGGCTGCCATTAACTCCGGCCATTCTTTGCACTGCGGCTGCAGACTGGAGCTGGGCACTAGCATGTCAGCAATGCCTGAATGCCCTGGCCAAGGGAACAGGATGGGAAAAGCGTGTTGTCTGGCAAACTAGCATGAAGTAACTAATGGCTGCTACTGGTGACTTTGGTGACCTGGTAATCACAAGTGAGCTGTGAACCAAGCCAGGAGAAACTATATATTAAACTATATGCTTATTTACATACATATATATATCTCTCTCTGAATCACATGCATCCTCAGGTTCTGCCTATGCAGTAAACCTCGGCAGAGGGAGGAGGGAAGGACTATGTGAACATTACAGACTTCTAATAGCTCACTGTTTTATATAAATCTTCATTTAATTAGACCAAACCAGCAGTAATGAAGCCACTTATGTGGCCTCTGTCCCACAGCTCACCCCGCTGCTGCAGGAAGGTTTACCCGGGAAACTCAATGCCTTTTGGTGGGGAAACTTTGCAAACTGACATTAAAGTGAAGAGAAACGAGCTCCGAGTCTTATGAGGTGCAGCTGGGACATCGCCATGCTGGGGAGGACCAGGCAGGGGTTTAGGCTGTGGTAGGTGCATTTGGGAGATGCTTTCCCCTGAGCCCACACTCATGATGTGGGCATGGAGCAGACCTCACCCAAACTGTATATTTTTGATGGATGCTTGCATTTACGTAATGAAGCCTAGGAAGCTGCCTGAAGCAGGGATGGAGCAGGAGAGCTCTTCTCTGCCTCCTTGTGGTCCCGAGGCCATTGTTGGAGTGGCTGGGAGGGCTGGGACAAGACCTGGTGGCGATGCTCATGGAGCTGGCAGGGACCACGGAGCGGTACTCAGCCCATCTCTGCCCCAGTCACTCTCTGGGGTGACATCGCATCCCTTACTAAGCCCTTCTCTCCAGGAGTCACTGCTGTGTGGGCTCACACATATTATTAACTTACTCCCCGAGTCACAGAATCACAGAATGGTTTGGGTTGGAGGGGACCTTAAAGCCCACCCAGTGGCACCCCCTGCCCTGGGCAGGGACACCTCCCACCAGCCCAGGTTGCTCCAAGCTCCGTCCAACCTGGCCTTGAACCCCTCCAGGGATGGGGCAGCCACAATCAGAGTCTCTGGTTCAGGATGAAAGTCTCTAGATAATATAAGCAAGAACCACTCCTGTGCTTTCCCAAATGCTCCTTTCTTCCTTTCATCTCTACAAAACCAACACGGCCGTGCTTTGAAGTCTTCTCTTCTGAGCGTTGCTGCCTGTGTTGCTCTGCAGAGCGTCACGGAGAGGAAAGCTCTAATATTTTGTGGTGGGGGTGCAGGGATGGGGGAGGGAGGGGAAGGTTAAAAGACGCTGACAATAGGCAAGGATTTCCAAATAATATCCTTTCACGCTTGGTTAGAGTGAGACTCCAGTCATGGTTATTACACATAATGATGTAACTGTAATTGCTTCTCTGTACAATGGTATTAAATTAAATTCACAAAATGCCAAGGTCCTTTGCATTTCAGTACAATTCAGAAAGGGTTTTAATGGATATTACTTTCAGCGCTTTAAATGCTTTAAATGGACTGATGTCCGTTGTTTGTCCAACTTCTGTTATGAAACGTCAAGACAAGAAAACACTTCCCCGGTGTGCCCGGGGGATGTCATTTCGTGGCGTTTGAAAACTGGAAGTGAAATAGCCCCTGCCACAGATGTCACAGCTTTCCCCAGCCTGCTATAGGCACTTGTGAAAGGGGGGTGTTGTGGCAATAAATGCCTTCAGATAATGCGCTCACCACCGCGTTTCCCAGGCTGCTGAGAAGAATGCAGTTAGGGCTGGCATGTCAGGCATCTTCTCGAGACCTTGAAAGGAAGGAGGGCTGGTCGCTCACACCAGGGCCGTGACTGGGGACCCCAGGGCTGGGGGTGCAGCTGGGGTTAGAGGTCACTTTTTTAGTGAGTTTTCACTGACTTCAACCAAAATTTAGTTGTTGCTTTTCTATCATTTCAGGTTATTGTGAGCAGTACAACAGTCAAGGTAAGTAAAAATAACCCCCATGAAATGCAACATGTTTTTTTAAGCCTAGAATTACAAGATGTGTAAATACGTTGGGTAAAACATCTTTTATGTGCAAGCATTCATGCAAAAATGAGAGATGGCCGCAGTGGCTCCACAGACCTGTGGATGCAGATGGTCAGCTAAGTCTGTTTCATGTCTTTTATTAGAGCTGACTTTTTACCAGGGCCTATAGTGATAGGACGAGGGGGAATGGTTTTAAACTGGAAGAGGGGAGATTTAGATGAGATGTGAGGAAGAAATTCTTGGCTGTGAGGGTGTGAGCCCCTGTCCCAGGTTGCCCAGAGGAGCTGTGGCTGCCCCATCCCTGGAGGGGTTCAAGGCCAGGTTGGACGGGGCTTGGAGCAGCCTGGGCTGGTGGGAGGTGTCCCTGCCCAGGGCAGGGGGTGGCACTGGGTGAGCTTTAAGGTCCCTTTGAATCCAAATCATTTTATGATTCTGTCTACTCTGTGAAATTGTCTGTGAGCCTGTCAGTGCTGACAGAGCACAAACCACCAGGCAACAGCGGGTCATGCGGGGCGCGTGTAAGAAAGACAACTTTCTGCTCTCTTGCAACAAATATTGTGTAAAAAACCCAGAGACACAGAGGTGAAAGGGTGGCAGAACCAGTCCCTTCGTTCTGCCTCTCTCCACGCCCTTGGCAAAGCCCTTTGGGCTAAGCCGTGCCGAAGGGAGCAGCCGTTGCTGTGCCAGGACTGAGGGTCCAGCAGCTGCCGAGCGGGAGGGATGCCGTGGCAGGAGCGGGCGCCCGGGTGCTGTGGGGAACGCACTTTGCCGGCGGTGGGTGGGTAGCAGGTGGCAGCAGGGCACGGGGAGGCAGTTTGACAAGCTCTGCCTGCTGCCACCTGCCCACTTTTGTTCCTGATTAAGTCTTCAAATGCAAAGTAACAGGAGGTGAGGGAGCACGGTCCTGTGAAATTACCTTTCCATTAAATTCCTTGTCATAAATGAGAGGGAAGGTGGTTAATTCAAAGCAAAGGTGAATGAGATAAATTTACTGTAAATCCCTCCTGAGCTGCCCCTTTGCTTAAGTTCTGAGCCTGCAGCAGCACATTATATACCCGGTAGCACTGAAGGCTTTTGATGTGGCAGGTCAATACCTCTTTCCCTGTGAGCTGACGCTACAATGAATTGCTTCATCTTCCTCGGCGGGAATGCGTGCATCCCACTGAACTGGCCTCTCACAAAAACTCCCACTATTGGTCTAATTTATGAATGAGTCCCTTGATTAAATTACCATTAATGGATACTGCCTATGAAGCAGAGGCAAATGTCAGGAGGATTATTAGATTGGGGAGTTGTGAATTATTGAACGGCTTTTGTTGTGCTTGCAGCCAGCACTGCACTCATTAATTAGGAGCTAGGGCTGTGAAGGCCGAGGCCAGGGAGCTGGGAAGTCCCTGTGGCATCACAAATGAGGTGTTGGGCCGGGGCATTGGCATGTGCAGAGGCAGCACCCTTGGGAAGCCACCTACCTTCCTGGTGGCAATGCCCAGGTCCAAGCTCACTGTCGAGGATGGGCTTTCCCTGCTGGGGGGCTCGGCTGGGTCCCGGGGATGGGTAAACTCCCAGACCTCGGTCACTGACCTCAGAGCTTGTCCTGGTGCTTCTGCCATTACTAGGAGTCCTCATCACAAGAAGGACACGGAGCTGTTGGAGAGGGTCCAGAGGAGGCCCTGGAGATGCTGGGAGGGCTGGAGCCCCTCTGCTGGGAGGACAAGCTGAGAGAGTTGGGGGGGTTCAGCCTGGAGAAGAGAAGGCTCCGGGAGACCTTAGAGCCCCTTCCAGCCCCTAAAGGGGCTCCAGGGGCTCCAGGAAAGAAGGGGATGCCTTGTATACTACAAGGGCATGTAGTGATAGGACGAGGGGTGACAGCTTAAAACTGGAAGAGGGGAGATTTAGATGAGATATTGGGAAGAAATTCTTTGGTGTGAGGGTGGTGAGCCCCTGTCCCAGGTTGCCCAGAGAAGCTGTGGCTGCCCCATCCCTGGAGGGGTTCAAGGCCAGGTTGGACGGGGCTTGGAGCAACCTGGTCTGGTGGGAGGTGTCCCTGCCCAGGGCAGGGGGTCAGAGCTAGACGATCTTTAAGGTTCCTTCTAACCCAGCCCATTCTATGATTTATCCCTGGCAGCTGCACCCCCTTTGCTGGCAGAGCGGCTGCCTCCTGCTGCGGGGGAGGTGGCTTTTCCCTTTGCCGAGCAGCAGCCGCAGCCTGTGGGATTCCCCTGGCTCATCAGTGGTGCTCTGCAGAGCCCGTGTTGCAGAGAGTGAGGAAGATGCCGGGAAGCAGAGAGAGCAATTCCTGTCCCAGCCCACACGGCATGGCTTAGCGAGCCCCCTCCGGCCGCTGCCCGAGGTGGTTTTGGTGCTCATCTGCTGGGATGGATGTTGGGGACCACAGGGGCTTGCAGGGCTGAGCCACCTCACGGCATGGCCGTTCCCTCTTCCCCCTTGCATTCCCCACCGCAGGGCACGGCATATAGTCCTGTTTGCTTGGTTTCATGTTCGGCACAGCCTGTGTCTTTGTTGGTCCAGAAATCCTACCGAAATGTTCGTCCCCTGGCCACCATCCCTGAGCTGCTCTACGAAACTGAGCCTTGCCCCATCCTGCAGGTGTCACGGCTGCACTGCTGGCTGCAGGATGATACTGTGTGTGGGAAAAGGAAACTTCAGGGTTTTTTTCTCTTCAATAAATAATTCTGTGCTTCATGAATAATTTCACACAACTTATTTGTAATATGTAAGTGTGCCAGACGACTCAGGCGGTTTCTCTGTGAATTCTTATTTGCAGTTCTCCCCCATTCCTGCTTTTCACAAAGGGGAAAGTACCTGGGGCATGAGAGGGCAGGTGGTGGACATCTGTGTATTAAGAAGTCCCTCGCAGAGCTGGGGACCGCGGGGTGTGCTGCTGTGGGCTCTGCCACCAGCGGAGGGGGGAGTGGGACAAGTCCAGCTGACTCTGCGGATGGCAGCACCAGCGCAGGTAGATGTTGCCCACCAGCCCTGCCCTGGGAGCCCGGTCTCACCCGCAGCTCCCAGCGTGAGCCTTTCCCCACGGGTTTGGCACATTGGGGTACGGGTCGCTATTTGGGCAGCGTTTGCCTGACCCTTACAGGTTCTTCTGATGTACCAAACCCGCTGGGTGTTGTTCTCCCTGTGGCAGAAAGCATGTTGCTAAGTTAGTTCATTTGCATCAGAATATTAAATGCCATCAGAGTATTATATACTGCATTTAAAGACAATTTTCTACCACTTTGAATGAAAAGCACAGTCTGTGTGAGTACGTCTGCGTGTCCACAGTGCTGGTGAGCAGCTGGCAGGGGGCAGAAGAATGTGATTCTATTTGTAAGGTTGTGGATGTGGGGGACGTCTCTACATTTTATCCTGTTCCTGCAGTGCAGATGTTGGTTCGATGACCCTTTACAGTGATTTGAAAAGGCAGGTGGGCAGCTCGGGTCAAGACGCAGCAGTTTTGGTTTCAGATTCTGACTTGCTGTGTGACTCCGGGCAAATATTTTAATTTCTCTGTGCATGTATTTTCCAGCTATAAAGAGGGGGCAATATCTTTAAATGGTGATGGTAACTTCTCCTGCAAGCAAATGTGACTGTTACGAGGCTGAATAAAGATGAAAAACCTGCAGTATCAGAGAGATGTATGGTATGGAAACCCTGTAAATATTTAAATGTATTATATATTGGCACGGGCATAGACAGATAAAAGTTTATACTGTGCACACAGTGTAATCCTGTGGGATTGCCTTTAGCAGGTTTTGTCACACTGAGGACAAGTTAAGAGCAGATCTTATGAACACATCAGCTGAGGGTACATGTTGCCAAGTGTCTGGAGCATCCCTGCTTCTCGGGATGACATTGGGCTGCTTCCAGCATGTGGAGAGTTGGAAGAAACCATTGCCTTTAGAGGGGGCTGCAGGGTCTTAGCACTGAGCCCAGTATTTGGGGGCAATTTTGAATCCTCTGCTGATCAGTCAAACCATCAGACAGTGCTGGCTGTGCACGGCTTCCTCCCTCCCTGGCATCCCTCCTCATCGGCACCAGTCTGAGCTCTTCCTGCAAAACACCTCAAAGCTACAGTCAGGGACGGCTGGCATTCCCAGCGTTTCTGAATGGCACATGTGTAATATGTCATAGAATTGCAGAATGGTTTGGAAGGGACCTTAAAGCCCGCCCAGTGCCACCCCCTGCCCTGGGCAGGGACACCTCCCACCAGCCCAGGTTGCTCCAAGCCCCGTCCAACCTGGCCTTGAACCCCTCCAGGGATGGGGCCCGTGTATATGTGTCTGTACGCCGTATGTGTATGTATATGCACAGACAGGGACACACTCGTCCTTTTATCCTGAACTCTTCCAGCCCAGGGCAATGAGCCCCTCTTCCTCTCCTGCTCTAGACACACCTGATTTTGATGATGCTGATTTGTTTTCTTCTGTGACTACAGCGGTAACATTATTGAAGATGAGAAGAAATATCTTACGTATAGCATGAATGGCAAACAGGCAAATCATCATCAAAACAAGAAGAAATCGAACTGAAACAGGGCCTGAAAGGTGGCTTTTCCTCTCTAAAGGTTGCTCACTGTCGGTGGAAAACAAAACCCCTCCAGGAGTTCGGGAGAAGAGAGGAACTCAGGAACAAGAGACAGCAAACGTGGAAAGCAGAAGGTCAGCAGCACGGCGAGCACCCGGAGCCTCGGCAGGACCAACAAAGCGCTGCCCGGGATAATGAGGTGTGCAGGTTTTTCTCTTTCTTTGGCAGCAAAGTAGGGTGGGTGTTTTTTTCTTGGCTTGTTACAGAAAAAGATTAAATACACCAGTAATCAGAGAGTGTAGTGAAAGCAATTGTAAGCTGGAAAATAAGAAAGACAAGAAAGAGAGAAAGAGATATGATGTGAATAATAAATGAAAAGAACACAAATAGCTAAGTAGGCAGCAAATTGGGAAATAATTATATCATTTTAAATAGGGATGATAAGAAAAGTTCATGCAATTGGCATAAAGGATCGTGTTAGATTGTTATGCTCTTTTCAGCTCCTAAAAGACATGCATGCTCTACTAAGGGAAGCCCTGGGGTAGAAAGAGTTTCTACAACCCCCTAAATTTGTCTGTAGCACTACAGTGGGTTGCAGCCCAGGGGTAGTTACTGAAACCCTTTCCCCCAGTTTTTTATTTGTATTCAGGGCTATTACTTAAATTTGTAAAACATCAGATCTGTAAGTGTTTTTTAAAGAGAAATGTTACCACATTTATGAATTTGATATGTTCTACCAATTTGGAACAAACAAAAGCTAGCGTCTGAGAGACCAGACAGACCCGTATCATTTCTCTCATACTTGATGCCTTAATGACCTTAATGGTTTTACAGGTTTAGCATAACATAGTAAGGGTATCCTTCCAGACAAGTTTCAGATCTTAAAACCATTAGCTGTAAATTAAAGTATCATGTGGAGAAAACACATGGCAAAAATGTATATGTAGAGCAATACAGCAGCCAACTTGTTAGCAAGTTGTGCTCTCCTTCAGCAATAAGTAGCAGCCTGACAAAAATGCTCTGAAATAAGAAAATTACAGCAGAAATAAATAGAAATGAAAATACCTCAGGGCACTAAGAAATTCAAACTGTGAAAGAGAAATGTGTAAACTTTAACCAGCGCCGTGGGGCACCTACCTGGTGGCAGCCTCTGCACGATGTGACGTGGAAGCGAAGCAGAAGGTGCCGTGGTGGGTAGGGTGGCCGAGGGCCGGGGGCTGTGTGGCAGCACGGCGCGGGCCGAGGGGACAGGCTGGCGCTGCTGGCCCAGGGAGCCCCGCTTTGGGAAGGCGACGGGCAGGGAGATGTGCAGGAGAGAGCAAGAGCTTCTCCACTGTGCGATGGCCAGCCCTCGGCTCCCATCCATAGCCCAGGAAATCCCCGGGGAGCCCCGTCTCTCAGTCGTCCATACCCTCGGGGGTGTGGGGTGACCACGCAAAGCACTCACCTGATGAGTTAGAACCTTTAGACCAGTGAACACTGATGGCTTGTAATCGCACATTGTGGTTCTTTAGATTTTTCACTTAATAATTATAAGCCATGTGGAAAAAATACGCTCCCAGGCTCCTGAGTGGGTGTCAGCCCACCCGGCAGCGCACTCCCGTGTTTCCAGCTTCTCTGGGACCCAGAACTGGAGCAGAATTGTGGGTGGCAGGACAGGATCCACGCCGAGACACAGGTCCTTCCCCCTTGCAGCGCACTCATGGCTAGGCTGGCTGGAAGGTCGGTTTAATCAGTGGCATTAGGACACAGGCAGAGTGCGTGCTAATACCTATGAAATAACCAAAGGGAACTGGAATATGCAGTTTGGATATACTCGGTTCAAACCTGCTAATACAAATCGAAATTACAATAGCTAGCAATAATGTGGCAGCAAAATTTGCAGATTTTTAATTTAATTGCAGATTAGAGGGAACTGGGACTTTGTATGTTTGAAAAATGACATACTTCATAAATATTTAGTGTGTCAGATTGGCGACTGCAGATGTGTCATAATAAAATCGGAAGACAATTGGTCTTCCTCCAGCCATTAATAACTTCCAAGCAAGCCATCACAGTAATGACAATTGATCAGTGCCAAACGACTAAACGCAAAACGGCAGCCAGAGACCTCATCCTGTTTGTCAAACCTGGCCCAGGCGCTGAGGACAAGGTCGGCTCCCTGGGGATCCACTCGGGAAGAGCTGCACCCCCTCGTCTGGGGGGGCTGGGACCAACGAGGCCCTTCGTGTCACCACATTCCCCCCCTGCGCTGTTTGGGCAGGGGTACAGGGGTGCTGTGGGTGCAGAGACGTTGCAGGGGGCAGGATGCTGCGGGGTGCAGGGATGCTGCGGGGTGCAGGGATGGTGCAGGGGTGCTGCGGGGTGCAGGGNGTGCAGGGATGCTGCGGGGTGCAGGGATGGTGCCAGGGTGCTGCGGGGTGCAGGGATGCTGCGGGGTGCAGGGATGCTGCAGGGTGTCACGTACAGCAAAGGAGAGGCTGAGGGGCAGGCGGGTGCTGCTTTGCCTTCGCAGCCGGAGGAGGAGGAGGAGAGGAGGAAGAGGACAAGGCTGCTCCCGTGGGCTAGGGCAGGCGGGGAGCTGAGTGGCAGAGCTGCTCTGAGCACCCAGATGGGGGTGTTGATCGTTTTATCTCACATATTTGGAATCAAACCTTTTGAATGTTATATTCCATGGGGAAAATAAGCAAGCAAAACCAGAAGTATTTTCTTTTCTCCCATGTTGATGGTAGGGCGATTTTGCGTAGAAAGAAATGCGTTTTTACACTCCTCTCTAGATTTAGTAGAAGCGAGCCAGTAACCGCGTTAACACGGATGTGCTCATAATGCATAATCATTTGTTGACATCTAATTTTTGAAGCTATTTTAGATAAACTGCTGTTTGTCTAATGCACCCCTCACCTAAAATTTCTCTACCTCTTTCTGAAATGTGGCATAATATGTGAATCTTCAGGCATGTGCTCCATCTCTCTTCCATCTCTTTTTTAAAATCTTTGATCAGATCTGCCATCTCATCTTGTGCAAAAACTTCTGTTACCAACTGTATACTACGGCTTTAATACACGGTATGGGTTTGCTTCAAAGCTCACTGAAGTTAAGAGGAGCATTTTCCTTGACTGCTCTGTGTCTGAAATGAGGACATACCTGTGTCTGGAGACATGAAAGTACTCTCATTTCAAAGTCTAATTCCAGGCAGGAAATCTTCAGGAACTCAGATCCCAAGTGTCAGATGTGTTACCTATATAAACCACTTGCAGACATCATGCTTTGTATTCTCCCAAGTGTTTATATTCTTTCGGTGTCGGCGATGGGAGGTGAGTAGCTGCCAGCTCTAGCACTTGGCAGGAAAGCACTGAGCCTTATAATCAAAATTGGAAGACGTGTTTTTAGAAAAAAAGGCTTTTTGGATGCTTGATCGAAATCATCGCTGCATATCTGTTTCATCAAATTCAGGGACAGACGAACATAATTTAATATTTCTGTAGGAGGTTTGTTTATAGATCTTTATTTAAAAACTTGGAGATGAACACAAATTCCTGCAACACTGTCAGTTAAATACAGACCACTAGTAATCAGGTTTTTTGTCTGGGTTAGGGCAAGACGACTTGGGATGACTGAGAGGTTTGTCAGAAGAGGAGGCGCTGGCAGGACGGTACCTGTGGGCAATGCCCAAAACTTCTCACTGCTGTAATCAACGCAATCAGTCGATGAGGGTCAGAGTAAAGGACACCTTATTAAAATAAGCACAACATCTCTACGGATGTGAACTGAACGCCTTCCCTACATATTTCATGACGCTCCCGCTTCAAGGACAGCTTTTTCTGGGAAGGTAGGTAGAAATCTGCAACCCACAACTCGAAATGAAGATTAACTGGAGTGTTTTTTTGGACTGCAGTCTCCCACAGACCATTTATTGTTGACTGTAATGCTTCCAAATGGTGATGGACTTGAATTTAGAGAAACAAGATGGCACTGACAGATGCAAACCATCGCTTTTGGCGGCTGGAAGCTGAGCAGCTGAAAGGAATGGTATTTTGCTGCAGAGCTGGAAAGCTTGGCAGCAGCACAGGCTTTAAAAACCCACCACTGTTGCTGGGTGGATGGTTTATAGTCTTCGCAGATCATCAGGCTCCATAATGGGAAGAGGCATGAAATTTGGAAAGCAGTGGCACAACAGTGGTTCCCTTGCTGATTGCCGCCTCTGCTCTGCCAGAAGGAGGTGGCAGAACCCCGGTCTGTCAGCGTTGGCACCACTGGGACCGCAGAGCCCTGCTGCCCGAGGAGAGGGGAGGCAGGCGGGGGAAGAGAGCAGAGCAGAGCTGGAAGAGATTTGACTGGAAGCTCAGGGAAATCTCAGCGGCACAACTGCAGCCGGCAGCAGCTGGTTGTGGAGCAGATGTCCACATCTCTTCCTTGTCCTGGAGAGATAATGACAGCTCAGTTAAAACAGTGCCGTGGAAAAAAGGCTTTAAGTAAACACAAATGTAACAAGAATTACTTTGTGTGCCTGAAATATTGCTCAATATTTCAAATGATAGCTATTTTTCATTAGTGTTTAAAGGCTTATCTAACGTGTGGGCTATTTGGGGCCATCAGTGACCAGTGCCATACAAGTTGGCCATGAAGTGGTGCGAAGAGGTTTTGAGAAGCTCTTGGTTCATCAGCAAGGGCAGAGGGGATGAAGGCGATGCATCTGCCCCAGCGTTGGTGTCCAAGGCTGTCTGGGGTGTCCCTCCTGGGCAGGAGTGTCTGCACACCCTGTGTCAGAGCTGCCCATGGAGGTCTGGTCTCCACACCAGCTGGAGAACCTGTGCGGACAGAAGCAGTGCCCCTTGCCAATGGGGTGTCCTCTCTGTAACACAGGGAGTTTGGCAAGTTCTGGTGGTTTGGGTTTTTTTTTTGTGTGGCCACGGGGAGGAGTCCGCTCCCTTTAACATCCCCTACCATAACGTGTCCTGCCGTTTGCATAATTTTTTCAACTTGTACTTCCCCTCATGCGGAGGAGGCTGGCGTGACGCATGCCGCAGAAGGATTGCTGAGTCAGCGATTTAAGGTGTTGGGTGAGTGCAGGGAAACCCTGCTGAAAGCCAGAGGCAGAGCTGTCACTGGGAGGCGAGGCTTTGCCTTCTGTGGATTCTTAGGAACAGCCCATTTCACACGGCTAAAGGGAAGAAGAGGGAAAGGAAGGGAAGAACTGTTGCAACAGGTGCCTATGGGGAGGTGCGAACAGGCTGAGCTCCTGACCCTGCTGCAACTCACACGTGGTGCAGGGGTCTTCGAAGGTCAGGATCTAAAAAACCCCACTATTTGTGACTTATTAAGACATTATGGGGCCAATATGCTTAACGTCCAGTGCACCGCAGTTCCTGCACGTGTTTCTCCTGCCTCCTAATCAAACTAATAAATGCATCAAGTTTTTTTATTATTTAAACTTCAAAAGAAGAAAAAACTGCACTCGCTACTATACTTAAGAGAAAAAAAGAAGTTTACACATCCAGTCTTGAACTGTGTAAACCAGTTCTAAACTGGAACATGTGGTTTGCTGCCAATTTTCCTAACATAGTAAAAGCTCGTTATCTTTTTGGACAAATCTGGTGAGACCGGCAGTCAAAACACCACAGGTACAAAGTGTTAGAGCTACAGTGTTGTATGGCTTATGGTATCAAACTTACTTCTTTGTAATGCTGGCCAAACATGACATTCTATTTTTGTGAAAAGGATAAAAAATAAATTATCTTAAAAATTTGATTTTTAAATGAGATCTTTTAAATCAAAATCCTGTGTTATAAAATGTGTTTAAAAACAGCTCATGTACTGTGTGTTCTTGTGCATCTGAGTTTGGTTTGCGCTTACTGCACGTCTCACAAACACATGAACATGCAGCTTTCAGTCTCCTTTAGAAGTACCAACAGCTTTTTCATCGAATATATAAAATTAGTCTTTAGCAATTAAAAAAATGAATAGAGACCAATGGTTTTGTTTTCCCTGTCAACTTTCTGCTAAGGAGCAGCTTCGCAGAATTATTCCTCAAATGAGAAATGATACTTGGAGTTGCTGCACTGTTACAGAAGGTGATAGCACTGAAAAAAGGTGTGAAATCCAAGATCGTTTTCTGGTTGTTATGTATTAAACTAGAGTAAAACTTCCTGAGGTGAAAAGAATCTCTCCATTACCACACTCTCGGCTGTAAAATGTGTAGGTTACATCTCATTATCGCTTAAGAAATTGGCATCTCAAGGTCATGAATAACAAAATATGGGCTGCGACCCTCTGCAGAAGTGGTTTATTAAATCAGCTTAAGTGTAGGTGTAATTTCCTACCTTTTTTATGACCTTCACAGGTTAAGGTCACTGAAATGTGTATCAACAGAGCCTGTTTCTTCAGCACCCTTAATAAGGGATTAGGTGATTTAGATGCACTTGGCTCAGTGATGTTTTTTGCAGGTTGTGGATATTTTTGGTGCCAAGTTGACCTCAGCGAGGGGCTGTTTAGTTCAGATGTGCCGTGAGGCGGGGGACATGCGGGTACGCAGCAGCTGCGCTGCCACCACACTGGATTTAGCCCATGGCCAACGTCAAGGCGGGTCTAGACGTGCCTCCCGAGCTGGAGCTGTCTGTCTGCAGCAACGGCGGCAGAGTTTCTGTTGGGTGTACTACATTAGCAGTGTTGCTTATGTCCTTTGGGATTTTTTGTTTGTTCATTTTTTCCTCTCTTTTGCCTGAATCATTTCACACAACTCATCTTCGACATCTTACGTGCCCAGAGAAGCTGTGGCTGCCCCATCCCTGGAGGGGTTCAAGGCCAGGTTGGACGGGGCTGGGAGCAACCTGGGCTGGTGGGAGGTGTCCCTGCCCAGGGCAGGGGGTGGAATGAGATGATCTTTAAGGTCCATTCCAACCCCAGCCATTCTGTGATTCTGTGATACATATTCATAGTTGTCTGCATTGAGTGGTTTTCCCCTTTTGCCTGTAACCTGTTTCCATGGGTCAGTGCAGGATCAGCTGCGGGTGTGGAGCTATTTACAGGAGGTGTCTGTACAAGAACAGAAAGCCTCAGTTCCCTCATTGGAGTTAAATAATCTTTTCTTTACATAAAATTTGTTTTCAAGTTATCTTTTTGTGTGTGTTTGTTTTTATCCCAATAACATATGGTACAGTGGATGTTGCCTAACTGCTATAAATAATTTAGCAGCAAGTAGGTGATATAAAATATGTACCCTGGCAAATGTGCAAGTCCTTTTAGCAAAATTTATAATGGAGCAATATGGCAAAGCAGAATGGAGAAGACACTGAAATATGAAAATCCTTTTATACATCACAACTGTAATTCACTTGTGTGCTGTGCAATAATGGGTTTAGTGAACGGTGTTTAGAATATAAAGGTTTAATAAATGGTATAACGGCTTGCTGTATCCTCTCCTCTGGGCTGTCATCCAGTGATTTGCAATCATGCCAAATTGTACAACAGTGCCAGAGTCAGAATTTTGAATATTCTAAGTGATTTAGAGGTTTAAGCAACGAGGAAGCTTAACAGACACGGAAAGTTAAAGCAATTTCATGGGAAAGTTGCTTTTCAAGTTTTAATCCTGCACTTCCTGCCCTAAGAAATAACGTGCCGGATTTCCTTCGTAAACCCTTGAAGAGGAAAATTCACAGGCTTTGGTTTTCAGACTGAGGTTTAGAAAACTCAGTTTTATTATAATTAGATTAATATCCTTTTGACCATTATGTTTTTCTAAGAGGTTCCACACAGCTTTTTTTAGAGAAAAAAAGAAAAAAGTAATATTTGGTAGAAAATTAGGATTGTTCTTGTTTTATGTTGCCTGTGGTGTGATGCCCTGGTGTTGGTGACCCCAAGAGCAGGGGGCAGTGGGCACGGGAGGGTGGCATGGGGCTGGCATCCCACTGCCTCCCGAGCCTTGCTCTGCCCCCAGGCCTGGGCAATAAACCTCTCGTGTGTGTGGCAATCATCACCAATGATAAAATCGCCACAGGCATGGGATGGGAAAGTGGGTTTGAACAGGTTCTTTATGGTTTCGCACACTGTTTGTACTTATATATATAAATAGGTATTGTTTGTGTGTATATAAATATATAGTTTTAGATATAATTATATATGCAAACAGATAATATATTTATATAAATAAATATATATAAGTATATATAAAAATGTTGTGTGTGTGTCTATATATATATGAGCGTGTATATATATACAAACAGTACTTATATATTTAAAAAGTCCCCCTTCAGTTCAGGGGATGCCCATGTAGAGCCCAGGCAAATGAGCTTCAGCCCAAGAAAACATGCTGACCACCTGAGGACAGGTTCAGCCCCGAGCCCTTGCTCTCCCGGTGGGTCTCGTCATGCCCCAGACGCCACCACCAGTTCCCAGCCCACGTGTTGGGTGTGGGCTGTGGGGAGCATCTCCTGCCTAATTTCTGGTTTCCAACCTGAGTGCTTCAGCTGCTGCCACGGAGTTGGAGACTGAAATGCCCCTCGCTCTGCCCCGAGCCCTCGCCCCGCTCCCTGCCTGCGTGGGAACACAGGGCAGGTCCTGAGGCTGGCGGGATCCGGGGTGGCTCCATCCGGGTCCCTGGAGGCACATAGGACACAGGGTCACTGCGGCGCCCACGTGTGCCGTGGGGATGAGGGTGCTGACAGAGACCCCCACAGAGACCACCAGGTACACCCTAAGTTGTGAGAAGCTGGGGTGGGAGGGAGGCGAAGTGAAGAACAAGGATGCTCTGATTTTCTGACTGGCGTTGAACATTTTGCTGTGTAACTTGGCAGACTTGTTTTTAAAAAAATGTGAGGTTTTGTTTGGAAATGCAGCATGAACAAACATTCCTGTCCTTAAGCAAATTAAAAGTTATCTTTTCTAATGTGTTAGTATCTTGTGCACTATTGCTTATTACCACATAGATCTCCTATATTTATTGCTTTCTATTACTGTCTCCCCCATTGTTATTGGTAATTTTAGATTCCCTGCCTGCCCTCCATCTCATTCCACAACACAGGCGGGCTTTTTTGAGCCCTTGCCATGCTGAGGGTGGCTCTTCCTCCCCAGCACAGGGCTGGGAATCCCGCTCCTGCTCCTGGTAAGGGAAACCTGCAAAACCTTTTCAAGATGTCCAAGGGAAATTAGCATTTGTAAGCTTTACACATATATTCTTTTGATTGCCATCATAATTTTTAAAGCAGGAGAAACATGGAGAGTTGTGACCAGAGATCAATTTCTCTGGGATTTTTTTTTGCGGACCTTTGTCCCTTGCTTTAGTTACAGAAGAAAATCCAATGTGTGCCCGGAGGTGCTGCAGTGGCGGAGCCAGGGGTGACGCCCTGTCAGCTCGTGGCTGGCGGACTGTCCTTGGTGGGGAGGGAAATCGAGGGGTTGTGCAAACCACGTCCCCTTCACCTCTCTCCCCCCTCTCCAGAGATCCCCCCCCCAGCTCGGGGGACGCCGCCAGACCTCAGGCACCGAGCAGCAGCGTTCCCAGAGAGGGAAAATATGGAATAGTAAAACCCGCACTTCAGGCAGCACCTCCTTGTGTCACTGGTCCTTCCCCCTGCCAAAAACCGGTGGGGAGACAGGCGGCTCTGTGGGATGGTTTGCTGGCGTTCGCAGTGGTCTTGATGGGGTTTGGTAGCTGTGGTCCAGGCTCTGTGCTCAACATGTAATTTATACCAAAAAGGGGCCGTGCAGATGGTGCTGCAGTACAAACAGACAATAATGTGCGTGCCGGCCCCTCCGCTCGGCGAGGACCCGAAGGGGCTTCTCCCACTCCGCTTCGGTGAGCTGCAGAGAGACCTGACATTGAGGGGAGGTGCTGCTGTGCAGCTTGTCCACAAACGAGCCTTCCTCGGATGTCTGTCGTAATTTGGCTGGATATTCTGTTGACATGGTTCTGTGGCTGCAGCGGGAAGAAAAAATATGCTTTCAACAATTATTTCTAAAAGAATGGCAGAATGAGAGAGGCGTCAAAACAGAGAAAGCCCTGAAAAAGCACGAAATTCTGTTGTGTTAATGCAGTGAGAAGAGTAAAACGAAAAATGCAAAACTTAAAAAATGCAGGTACTTTTCCTTTTGTAAATGTGCTTCATTAGAGTAAGCTCTAAAGCCCTTTATAACTCTTTCCCGCAGCTTGCGTGCCCCTTGCTGGGTGCGTGGCCTTGGGTCTGGCGGCCCTGGCAGTGCTCTACTTGAATGGCCTCGTCTTTCCCAAATTGTTTTAGGTGGTTTTTCTGTTGCCGTTAACACCCATAGCACAACTGATGCTGTCCTGTGACGTGTTTTTTCCTCCCAGATGGTTAATGCAGGTATGACAGCAGTGTCTCTAGTACTAGGCATCGTGGGGCCCCGTGAGGAGCTCACCTGGGGATGAGTTCTCGCTGATGTTTGCTTTTCCGTATCTCAGCTACTCAGTTACTAATCCAGCATGTTGTGTTTTTCTTTTCCTGAGAATGCTTGCATTTTTAATGTGAATATTGTATATTTTATGTCAAATACCTTGGAAATTCGATTAATGTTACCTCTAGTCAATTATTTTTTATTAACTAGACTAGAGCAGGACACTTGTTTCGTCTGGGTTTTTTGGGACATTGGTTTGGGTTGGGTTTTTTTTGAGATTGCACTTGCGTGAAAGGCCCTCGCTTGTGTCAGTGTGACTTTGTAACAGGGGTTTATAGGAGGATGAAGCTTAGGCTCTCAGGGTGTTTGTCACTAGGTCAGCTGTCCATAGTGCGCCCGTTCATGGTGCCCAAGAAGACCAGCCTGCCGTTCCCATGTCATGCTGGTGCCACGTTGCCTTAAGGGACAGCCCATTCTGCACGTCCATCCCGCTCAGTCTGCAGAATGTCAGGAAACGTCAGGAAAAGGGAAGGAAGAGGGAATTGCAATGCACACTCTGCTGTGTGTGACATGGCCAATGTTCCACCCACAAACTGTCCTGACATTTTTGGTCAAAACGAGGAACACGGCGCTGCCGCCCCCGGGTTCCACCTCCCCTCCCATCAGCCTGTGGCCACGACGTGTCCACTTCTGCTTTAAAACAGTCCAAACCAGCCCCACTTCTGTTATGCAGATCGGTATTTATTTGCCAATAGTTACAGCATCAACATTTTTCATGAGATAGAATCGCTCCTGGCCAGCCCTTGTTATGAGCAAGCCTTGACTCCTGAGATTTCATTCTGCCAACTTCAACCAATCTCCTTTTGGTGAAGAAAATTTAGCAAAACATATGATTTTCCTTGTCAAAACAATGTGTACAAGTGTGAGATTTTGGCATTAGGGTTTTAGACTAAACACACATTTTGATTGGCTAAATTTAAAAACACTGTCATTTATCAAAGACTACTTCTCAGTTTAGGCAGTGAAAAATAATGATTGATACGTGGTTGGGAACTGCTCCTTCAATCTTCACTGGCCTGTCATTAAAAAAAAATTGCAGTTCAGTTCATGGCTTATGCATTTTTCTTCTGTGAAATTCTGCAAGGTCAAAGGATTGTCAACAGAACATCAATATCAACAAAATATTGTACTGTATCTTGAAAACAAGTCCAGAAATAACAAGTTTGCTGCCAGCCTGGTAATACCAACTTACATACGTCATTTATCAGGAGCTGGAATTGATAACGGAGAAAATACCTTGCGAGCGCTGCAACTGTGGTGTTGTCTTAGTTGGTTTTGGTTTGGTTAGTTCTGTTGTTCTAAGGCTGTCACTAATTTCTTCGACAGTACAGCTGCTGCCAGTAGGAGGCTTGGAAATGTTAATTTTTAATTTATAAATATTGCCAGTTTGGCTTTAAGGTACACCAGGGAGTATTTTATGGGGTCATTAATTCTTGTCTTGAATGTGATATGTTGGTGTCTTCATTTCCGTGGGGCACTTTATTAATAGTCCCATGAAACATGCCTTGAAGTATCTAACAGCAATTAAAACACGTCCCTTTGTTCCTAAATTAATCTTTCTGATTCTCTTTTAAAAACAATTTACTGAAGAGCCCTACATTTAGAAGAATGCTGCAAACCTTCCTGAAGATGCTCTTGGGACCGAGGGTCCGTGGGTTAGGGGTGATTCCAGCTACAGGGTCGGCAACATTCATCACCAACAGAGACCAGCAAAATAACCTTTGGCTTCCCTTCCATCACCCCTCCCGTCCCCACGGTTGGCTCCTTTGGTCTGTGCTAAATTAGCTGAAATACTGGGTTTTTTTTATGGTTATACAAGGAAGAAAACTTTAGTCCTGAGAACTTTGCTTGACACAAATAAATTGCATCGTAGGGATGCTGCTACCCATCGATGGCTGTAGCACCTGGAGAGCTCTGGTGCCTTCATCAGAGGGTTCGAGCATCAGGTCTTTTACATATAGAAGAGAAACTGCGAGTTGCTCGTTGAACACTGCTGTATGGTTAATAACGAAGCGCGAGGCTAGCCAGCAATAGTGACGGAATCACGGCAATATATTAGTAAGTGGGATGTGCCTTTAACAAAGTGATTTGCTTGCCCCCTGTGAGACAGACACAAATGCCTTAGTCACTGCAGCTAAGGCACGCTTGGAAATGAAACTGCAAATTAGGCAAGTGAGCTACAGATGGGATGCATAAATCAGCGATTTTGGGGGGAGTTCCCCAAAAGATTTAAAATGTTAATTCCACTTCTTGAATTCCAGTTTAAATAAATCTGTGGTTGCAATAATTTTAGTGTGATTGATCAAAATCAGTCCAGCAGCATTAGCCGCCCTTAATTAGGCAGTGTCTAATCTTAAGGTGACAGCTATCACCTGCGGGAGGGCTGATGGCCCTTCAGAGGAGGCAGCTGAAGAGCCCCCAGCCCTTCCCAGGCAGGGAGCTGGCGGGGAGGTGTTGGCGGCTCCGGGCTGTGAGGTGAGTGATTTAACGTGGGTAAGTGTTTCACAACTAGATGGGTTTAAGTTTGGGCTCCTATTCCTGTTTTCCTACTCTTTTAGAGGATGATAACGGCATTTGGTAGACGTATGACTCGGGTACTCTGTTTTAACAGGGCTTTGAGAACTAGGCTGGAGAGGAGGCGTGGAGCCCAAGCAGCTGGCGGGGCTCAGAGCCTGGGGGGTCTCCGCCTGCCGTGAGCGGACACACGGGCCGGGCGGGGCGGTGGGACGCGCGGAGGAGCCCCAGCCCTTTGCGGGGGGCAGCTCTCCGTGCTCAGCTGCTTTACGCCGCGGCTCCTCGGCGAGGTGGCCCAGGCCCCGCTGCTGGCCGCCTGCTGGGGGTCCCTGGCCCCCTCAGCGGGCACGGTCACGGCCGGGGGCTGAACGGCGGTGTGAAACTTGGTGCTACGCTTCTTTAGCAGCAGCGTGTTTTGCGTGCTCAAGGCAACAAAGTAGAGGCTAAGGGACGCCGTGGTCTGCTGGGGATGCTTTGTTTGGCTCTTCCTGCAGACCAAGGGCTGCCCTGGGGGGCCGGGGTTTGGCTGCCGGCGGCTCGCTGGGGGGAGGAGGAGGCGAAAAGCCCCTTTGTCTTCGTTCTTATGCAGCACGGGGGTCACAGCGAGCACCGTGTAATTGGGCTTTACAACAGTTAATCCTCTTCTTGACATGATGGAGGTAAACTTCAGGTTTTCTTCTGCTGAAGTCACTCGGATGGATGACGGAAGGGAGGAATGTTAATGATGCTCTTGCGGCCGTGCGGACTCCCTGGCTGCCTGTTGCTCTTCCAGGCTTTTTTTTGAGTTTGTCTTTGATCCATACTCATTCCCATTTAAAATCGCTGAAAATCTACGTAAGCTAGAGAGCATTTCTGCCCTTTTCTGATGGAGGTAATGGTACCTGCTGTATGACAGCCCACGCCAGCAGCTGAACTTCTGTTCAATTACTGATGTATGTTGATGTGTATATGAGCAGATCGGAGCATGAGAGAACTGTAGTTCCAGACCCTGGATGATTTCACAGGTGAAGGACAGAGATTTAAACTTGCACGCTAGGAGGAGAATTTTGTTGTTGTTGTTTTTTTCTTAATCTGATGCCTTTTGTTCCTGCCATTATTCCTGCCATTGGCTCGTTTGCCTCTTCCCAAGGGCAATGGATTGTAAGAGAAAAGGCAGTGCAGGCTTGTGCTCCTTCTGGAGAGAGGATTTCAGTCCACATGGGCAGTGTCTTATTTGCAAGATGCTTTTTCTTTTTAAAATTGCATGATCTCTATTGTGCTGATATGGATGTGCGTTATTGATGTCTATTAATAAGGTTAAAAGCGATACAGAGTAAGGCAGTGGGCGCACTGACTCAGCGGGGCTGTGTGCCTGGGTTGCTTGTACGTTTTAGCTACTGTTGTTGATGTGATTTGATGAAAAAAAAAATCTCAATCTTGAAGGTGGGTTTGGGGAGCTATTTAGGCTTAAATACCATGTAAGGAAAAAATATTTTAAAATATTACACCTTCTATTCAGATGATACAAGGCTATTTTTGTCATTGAGCATGTTAGTAACAGTTTTCTTGGTATGCTTTTAAGAGGGGCAAACAAAAAAATAACAGTTTTAACCTGTCTTTAGGGTGTGTTGATGCATCACCATGTAAAAAGAAAGAACAGGAATGGGTATTGTATGTGAGATGTAAAACCATAAAAACACTGTGGGAACAGATAAGAATGATGTAATTTCTGCAGGTGACACCTTGGACTGATAAGAGATGTGGTGCCGGGGTTGTATTCCCATGCCCCAGGTGAGGGTGTGATGCTGTCCAGGTGTGATGCTGTCCAGGTGTGATGCTGTCTGTCTGAGAGTATGCAGAGATGCAGCAGGTGGTTTTAATGGGAGAGTTCAGGTCTGCCCTGCAGACTGGGTGGGCATCTCGGCAGCAGGAGGTGTAAAGGCAAGCAGGGTTACTGTCTTGGGCTTGGAAGGGAAGAGTCTGGTTCAAGAAGTATTTGGCGTACTGGATAGCAGCAGCCATGATACATGGAGCTGTAGCACTGCGGGAGGAGAGCGTAAGGCAAATACGTCCAGATACAAATAAATGACTGGAAGGTGGGGGTCTGAAGAAAACCTCTGGCAATTATTCTTTTTTTTTTTTTAATGAGCAGAGGCAGTATGGGAGCAAAGGGGAACTTGCCTTCAGAAAAGGAAGCCAAACTGAAGTGTATGGTGCCCTTTCCGGCGGGAGGATGGAGCTGGCTATTTAAATGCCCCTAGTCAGCACTCCCGATGTTACAGCAATTTCTTTCAGAGGGTCTTTATAAAAAGAAATTAATAAAAAAATATGGGGTGTGTGCACTCCCTGGCCGTGCTGGCCTGTGTGAAGCTGTGGGTAAGTGGCTCCGTCCCCTCCTTGTGCCAGTCGTCGGGGGAGGATGTTCCTCTGAGCTGGAGGGAAAAACGGCTGTGTACAGCAGTAGTGGGAAAATGGCAGTGTGCAGCGATACTGTCCCGAGGCCACTGCTTCAGTGCTGCGATTGCCCTTTACTGATTCCTGTGCCACTCTGCGGTGAGGAGGAAACCCACTCCTTGTCTTGCTGCTTTTTTTAACTAGAAGGCAGACATTTCATCTGATGTTTTTCTTTGATAAGTACTGGGAAAGAAAGGATGGGGGGATCAGTTAGGGTCAGTTACAGCGATGATTCTGCAGCAACTTTACTGAAATTCCTGTCACCGCTCCACCTGCAACATGCACGTGGCTGAGCTTTGGGGACAGGTACCGGCGAGCGTCTGCCCCTCGGTTCAGACCAGCCCAGTGCTTTGCTCGGGGACTTGGTGCCACTGCGTCGTTGCCACTGCAGACTCAGAGGAGGTCTCAAGGACCACCTTAAGGAAGGAGCAGAGCTGACAGAAGGTCTGGCTTCTCTGTTTGTAGAGCCTGCGAGTTCCCTTTCTCTCCTCCCTTCCCCAGGCCAGCCCACCTGAGGCTGGAAGCAGCAGTTAACTTCCTATTTCCATTGCTAATCTCCACGTTTTACCAGAATTGCACCTCACTTGCCTGAGCAGTCTGACGCTTTTACAGCCTATTTTCTTTCTGTCTGCTCAGATTTCTGATTATTCGACCCTAACAAGGAGAGACTGCCCCTACTGTGTGGAAGGTGCGTGTAGCTCTGGGCCCATGGTGCTCTGACCGTGGATTAATTTCCCTGTTCCTGTCAAAGGCTTTGTCTCTGCTTTTCTCTAAAACCGCCTTGATCAGTATGTTCATGCAAGGACCATAAACAAGGAACCGTTAGATCCATGATCTGACCTCTCTGAGCAGCTGCCGTCTGGTGATGCTGGGAAGTGATGTAGGGACGGGGATGTAGATGTCTTCCTGTTGAAGATCTTCAAATATCTAAACAGCCCTGTTTTTTACTTATATTCACACATGTCTCTGGTACCGAGTAAAAGGGGGTGTGATACCAGGACACCCTGCCAAACCTGCCCCCGAGATGCTGCTGGGTGCCGCCCTCATCTGAAACCCCATCAGTTGGGCAAGTGTGTGAGTGAGTGGGGAAACAGCCCTTGAGGGCCCTGGTAAGTTCACATCGAAACAGAAATGATCTAATCTCCATACTAAAATAATAGCCGTGATACTAAGGAGGTGTAACTCAGCGGGAGGTTGGCTTTTAAGAACAAATTAATAGACGGTATGAATAAAACAAACGGGAAGAGCCTGTTTTCTTTTGCAATTAAGATATACTGGGTGAAAAGTACAACTCAAAAATTGCTTCTCTTAGCAAGTGCGTGACTTTAGTGGAAAAGTAGATGTTTGTAGAGCCTTGTAAGGAGGAAACAGTGAACAGAGAGAAAGCATGGTGTCTGTCTCCTGTGCTACTAAGCTGTGTGAGGTATCAAACATATTAGACAAGTAGAGAGCAAATCTCATACCTGACAAATCTGAATTTCAGCAGGCCCACTTTTAGGATTATTTTGCTAGTCCTTCAGGAAATGTTGCTGAACTTTTGTGGGGCAATGGGCACTTGCTGCTATGTACCTGCTGTCTGTCCTCCTCTTCC
This sequence comes from Stercorarius parasiticus, assembly GCA_013396915.1. Lineage (NCBI taxonomy): Eukaryota > Metazoa > Chordata > Aves > Charadriiformes > Stercorariidae > Stercorarius > Stercorarius parasiticus. The sequence goes on from VWZL01001858.1 coordinate 259,602, forward strand.
CTGGGTACCGCTTCCCACTGCTCCCCAAAATCTGTGTCCCTTCCTGTCCTGTCCCCTCACTGGAGGACAAGTGAAAGGAGCTAATGCAGCTCTAGGTGAGACAAGGTGCAGGTCGCCGGCTTCTCCCTGCTCTGCAGGACTTGCTTCTCCAGCACCAGGTGTCTGTGTCATCCGCAGCACCTGAATTGTCCCCCAGCTTGGGGCTGGCTGACATCTGTGTGGTTTTGGTGGGTGCCAGCAGCCCCTGAAGGCTCAGCTGACTGCCTTTGCTGCGGGTCACCACAAAGGTGTCTCCAGACCTGTTGGGATGTCTGTCGTCCAGAGACGCTGCCTGGCCCGGGCCAGACCTGTCCCTTACCCTGCTGCTGCCTGGCTCTGCTGGGGCAGCCTGTGGACAAACCCCTCCTGCTCTTTAGTGGGCTTTGAAAATCAACAGGGTCTCAGATATAGATTTTCTGTAGCTGAAGGTAAATTGGAAGGTCTGAGAGTATTGTCTGCAGCTGGACAACACTGCTAGATCCAACCCTCACCTCTATCCCCTGCTCCAAAACGCCTTCTGGAGGAGCAGGAGAAGCAGCTCGGGGGCATGACTTTACTGGCCAGTGGCATGAAGCAACCTGCTGGGGTGCCTGGCTGGTGGCATGGGGCAGCGACCAGCATCACAGTCCTGATGTTTCAGCAGGATCCCTCCTGCTCCTGCCCCAGGAAATGCTGCCCTTCAAAGAGATGCTTCTGGGATCTTCTGCTTTTTCTGATTCTAGGTTCTTTGGGCTGTTATTTAAATAAATCAGTGCTTTCAAATTCATATGGAAGGTGTGCAATAGCCGGGCACTCTTAATCTTTTTAGAGCTGAACTTAATTACTACTCACTGTGTGCTTCCAGAGGGCGCAGGTCCTTGCACCTTTCTGCACAGAGCTTGCTCCAAGTTTGAATTTGAAACAGGGAAATATGTATCCTGTGAAAACTGCCTTTATTGTGTGTGATTCAAAAGGTGTTAGTTTTATTACTAAACTCGTATGGAAATAGCATTCAAGAGGTGAAAAATCGGACATTGAGCTCATGCTGATTTAATACAGCTCTTAGATTGAGAGGTTCCTTCTTGCCACTGAGAGAGAGGTGCAGCTTCATTAGAGCGATAATAAGAACAGAATGAATTACCACAGAGTACTTTTCCTCTTTATAGCTTGCCTAGTTCACAAAGCCACATAAATCTTCGGGGTGAAATACTTGCACACTTCTTTCATTAGCTCAGCTCATCCTTCAGAGGATGCGATCTCCAATAACCTGCCTCGTGCTAGGCTTCCCCCGAGGTTCCTCTTTGCTGACAGCACAAGTCTGAATTGGCTGCACTTGATGCAGCGGCATTAGCCTGGTTTGGCACATCAGTAACTGTGTATTTGCCTCCCGGAGAGCCCGGAGCTGGGTCTGGCAGCGTGACCCTCCCCATCAGCTGGGAGCAGCATCCCAAGGGCTGTGTGTTTGGGTCTCTCCCTGGGAAACCTGCTCGTGCTCCTCTGGTTTTGTGCTGCAGCGAACAGCAGGAATAAGTCTTTCTCATTCTGCTGGTTGGGCCCCTGGACCAAGGGGCAAGCGGGGTGGGGCTGCTGAGCAGATGCGCCCGACAGAGCGGGATGTCTGTGGAGGGATGAGGGGCGACCTGCTCACAAGGGCTGCGCTCTGGGAGCGGGAGGATTATGTGCAAACACAGAGTTGTCCTACTGCATCACTTAAACATGCATTTGGAACTGAGTGAATGTTGCTGAGAATGACTGTGCGTTCAGCATATGAATAAAGTAATTAAGCAAGTGCGTGATGTATGATAGCCAGTAGTGTGGAATCTTAGGTTTTAACAAAGGACAGATAACACTTGGATTTTCAGTTTTGGATGGCAGGATGCTGTGCTGTGTGGTCCCTGATACCGGTAACAAAGGCATCTCGGATATGGTCCAAGTAAAGATTCCCAAGTATGGTACTTGGTCTCGAGTCAGGTTATTGCTGGAGGTAATCTTGAGATTGTTGCTGGAGGTAATGGGGGTTTTGAGGTCCCTGGCTGATAGGGGAGGGGGAGTCCGGAGCAGTCGGTGCTGGCTGCTCAGAGCTGCTGACTGGTGCTGGGATAGGTGAGGTGCTCCGATGGATACTGGCTAGCGGGGGAGGTGTATCCTAGTGAGAAATGCCCCTGGTGCCGCTCAGAGGCTGTTACTTGATCCTCTGACATGAGGGGATCTGATTCGTATTAAGGAGAAGAAATCACTTGGTTTTGTAATGCAAACAGCTGCCTCAGAAGGCCTTTGTCAGTAGATACCACCTTGGGATTTTAATGCCTGTGCCTTGGGCAGCAGCACATGGGCGCTGGGCACTGGTCGGCCAGGGCAGTGTGGGCTGGAAGGGTGGGGGGAGGTGACCAAGGGTGCCTGATACAGGGTCATCTGCTTTTAGTGCTAGCATGAGCTCAGCAAGGTGCAACTCAGTTGAATGACTCTGTGATGAAGCTGTAAAATTCAAAGGAAAGATCCAGAAAAGCTCCAGCTGACCAGAGTCCGTCCTTCTCCGCCTTGCCTTGCCTTCCCAGCACTACATGGAGCAGATCCCTTATTGTAAAAGCCTAACGAGGCAGGGCAAGAGTTGTCTCTTCCACATAACTGGATCAGTCTGTTGGGGAAATTTTATAGTACGCCTCGAGGTGAATTTAACTTGTTTGTGCTTAAATATAGAAGAAAAATTCAATAAAAATGCACTGGGCAGAGTCCTACCACAATGAGCGGTTCTACATGGAGTCCGCAAAGGTGCGTCACCAGCAGATTCAGAGAATTCCTTATATCCACTTGCACCAGCACCCATCCCGACGGTGGTTTCATGGGGTACCTCAGCCCAGCCCTGGGTCCATCCCCCAGCCCAGGTCTGCTGCCCAGATATGGTCCCTGAGCCGCTCCCATTCCAGGATGGCTACAGGACAATGCTGAGGCTGATCCTTATCTCATCACCCAGGGATATTTCCCTCCCTTACAGGAGGCCTTCAGTCTCTGGCATTCCTGCTTCCAGCCAGTTTAACCCCTTCTCACCCTCCGTGCCAGATCTCAAGCTATCACTGCTGAGCAGTTACAGTGACAATTTCCCCTTCGAATCCTTTGTCTTTCTCACAACTCTGGAAAAACAGCCTGGAGAAAAGAAGGCTGAGGGGAGACCTTCTCGCTCTCTACAGCTCCCGGAAAGGAGGGCGTAGCCAGGGAGGGTCGGTCTCTTCTCCCAAGGAACAGGCGATGGGACAAGAAGAAATGGCCTCAAATTACCCCAGGGGAGGTTTAGGATGGATAATGGGAAAAATTTCTCCACCAAAAGGTCTGTCAAGCACTGGAAGAGGCTGCCCAGGGCAGTGGTGGAGTCGCCATCCCTGGAGGGATTCAAAAGCCGGGCAGACGTGGTGCTGAGGGACGTGGGGTGGTGGTAACTTGGCAGTGCTGGGTTAGTGGTTGGACTTCATGATCTTGAAGGTCTTTTCCAACCAAAATGATTCCAGGATTCTCTTAAGTGCAAAGACCCAGCGAACAGCCAGTGGTGGCGTTTAGGGTGAGGGTTTTTTTTCACCTACGGACTTATGTCTTTAAATAGAAGTGTGAGGGAGATGCACTTTCTCCATGCTTTTAATAGAACATAAATGAGTCTAATTCATGTAAAGCTTTTGTTTTGCTAGTTGGCAGCTTTGAAAGGAACAACAACAACAAAAAAAAAACCCCAAACATCAAAGAAACCAAATCTTTCTTGGCAGTTGATTGAAACAATTTCATGCCTCTGTGTCTGTCTGCATCTTGATGGACTACTTAAACTAATGTTTTATTGCTGTAGAGTAAATCTGATTTTTATTGCTGTTAAGTGCCTTATCAGTGCACTTGGTAACAGGAATTATTTGCAATATTAACTTATGTTCTACAGCAGTTCATAGCGGTAACTGCCCTCCACAAAACAGCACCATTGTTTGTCCTTAAGGGCGTTACTTGAAGTGGAGGAGGAAACTGTTCATCTGCGAGGTGGGAAAAAGCGAGGGAAGCTCCCACGGGGACAGTGAATTTGTTACCGCTGAAGTGGGAAGAGTTATTGATGAGCATCCCTGGGCTGCAGCCGCTCCTTGGCACGCGTCGTGTGCTGCCTCATGGCTGGGAAGGACCTGGAGAAGCAGAGGTGTGCTCATCCAAGAGGACCCCGTTGGCAATGACTGTCCTGGGGCTGGCAACCCGCCTGTCGCTGCAGCACCAAACCAGCGCCGGTAAATGGCCAGCTCGGCGCGTGGTGGGGACGTGCCGTGTGCCTCAGCAGCACAGCTGTCTTGTGAGAGTCTGGAGCGGTGCAATCAGTGCTGTCCAGGCTGTAATTAACGGTACTTAAGGACCATTTGCAGAGCTTGTAAAAATGCTTTTTAATCCAGTTTAATAAATGGGAGTCCTAGTTTAATTGGCATTATGAAAATTACATGTGGGCTATTTACTATAGAAAATTATAGGTGGAATTGATATCCCTGTGATATGAATCAGAGCTATCCAGACTTCAGATTAATACTCCGTTCTGAGTATCCTATGGTCTGTTGACTGTAACAGTGCCACGCATCACAGCTGTCAGCAAATGCTCTCCTAAGATTTGCCAAAATATGGGAGTCGAGCACTACCTGTTCATCAGAAGCTTACCCTCCTGTAAATGGAGACTTCACTATGCAAGATTTTATTGAGCTATTAAAGCCCTTGATGCTGCCAAATATGGAGCTGAGGGTTTCTCCATCAGCTCTGGATGAAGGAAAGAGGATTTGGTCCCAAACTGGAGACTTCTCTTTTGAGCCGCACCACTGTACTGATTATTTTTACTAGAAGTCCTTGCCCACAACTGCCCCATGTTGTTGTGTTTCTGTTGCTTTCATTTGATATTTCAAGAGCTTGAAGGACTGTTGGCGTTTCTCTCTCTGGGCTGGCCTGCGGTGCAGAGCTCTCTTGCCTGGCTGCTGGGGAGCTCCCAGGGAGGTACAAGGTCATTAACAGGATGATGTAATTATACCTTCCCCCACATCCTCTTCTTTTCTCAACTTATGCTGAGGGAAGTTTGGCTGTAGCACAGGAACTGAATGAACCTGTACAACCCCATAGCAGTTAGAGCTGCTTTTCACGGGTTCAGAGAAAACCACTCTGAAGCATTGCACTTCAGCCAATCGATTGCCCTCCCTACCCAAATATAAACTTGTCTTTTTTTTTTTTTTTGCGTTGCGAGTGGAAGTAGAGTTGGCAATACATTAACTCCTGTAAGTCATGGCATGAATTTGATACCTTGGTGCCTGGTGCAGTGCTCAGGGTTGCATGTTGATGCTCCAGGTTTCAGTGGTACAATAAAAGGGTTAAAGGATGGATTTTTTTTTTCTTTTCTTTGCAAGACACTTCTCAATAGGTATAGTGGCCTTAGTCATTTTCTTGATTAATTTTACTGTCTTATTCTAAAAACACCTTTATGGTGATTGCTTTTGTATTACTTAAGTAGTTCTTCTGTGTCATATTTTTTTTATTTGAGTATAATGTGTTTAAAAGCGGGTTGCCCAAGGGCAGAAGTGAGCTAAATGCAGGGAATTGGGTGTCTGTGGAGGTGCAAAGCTCCACGGGCAGGAGCCCCTGCTCTGTGGGCAGCAGAGGAGCCGGGGCGGAACTGCAGGGAGTGGAGCTACGAGCTGCCAGGTCTACCTGCCCTCTGTGGCTACTGCTGCCGCAGTTTACAGCCCTGTTAACAAGGCTACAGAGGATTTAGAACACCAAGCCAGCGTTTGTACGTAGGTTGTACGTTTGTAAATGTCTGAGATTCTCCCAGCTGCACTGTAACGCTAGGAGAACAACTGAACCCTCTTATTTGACTTACTGAATTTCCTAGGCGCTGATGCCTGACTCCTGTTCCTCCCAGTACTACCACTGCGGAAACACGCATCTGAAGAGAAAATCTCACAGTTGAGAGATCACTGTGTGTGCTCCTGACATCTCATAGAGAAATAAAAAATCTTCAAAATCCATCCCTGCCATTCAGCAGGAACAGCTGGGACTTCCAAAAACCCCAACCCAGAACAAAACAAAACAAAGTTGAATATTCTTGGAAATTCTTGTGGCATTTCTAAATCTGCTAGGCTAGTTTTTTTTGTTGAGCCAAAGTGGCTCAATTGAGTAACACCATGGTTGCCCAGATGCAGGGATGGGGGACTCTGTGCAGAGGCTGCCTCGGCGTGTGCATGCCCCACTTGGGTGTGCCTCTCCTGGAGCCGTGGGCGAAGAGGCAAATAAAGGTCCCAGATCTGTCTGTGGTGTCCAGCTCTATCTGAGCAACGGGATTGTCTGGGTGGGGTTTTGCAACAAGGAAACACCTCATTAGGAGCAATGGGAGAGGACCTGAGCCTGCAGTGAGTTGCTGGAAAGACCAATTAAACTCAGAAACTTGGCATCATTATGGAAATGGGACCAAAAGCTAATGTAATGCTGTTTACACCCGCACCTTTGCTGTACGGGACTGGTGTTAATGGCAAGATGCTTTTCCTCTCTCCTGAAGTAGGATTTCTTTAATCTTGCTGGATAAAGCCTTGATCCGACTGAGCTGGGGCCGGAAGGCAGGGTCTCTCCCAGCTCGTTAGCGCTGTGGTAGCCAATGATCTAATTGAGAATTTTGGGAGGGATTTTGTAATCATTCTTCTAATTTATTGTGGGTTAAGTCAGACTATAGTTCAGTTACTTATGTGAATCTTGGGACCGTTTCTACTCATAACTACAGGAAAAAATAAGCAAGGGAGAAAAGTGAAGGTCATCAGGGCAAAATGATACAGTAACCTGTTAACAGTAACAATACTTCTGAAGAAAAGTGTGCCTTAAAGCACTCTGCTCTGAGTGTTCCAATTACCTCGCTCATTTTTAGGCAGGAGGGTGTTTTACCTTCCCCCTGCCCGCAGGAAAGTGCCAGCGCCGCGGGAGAGGGACCCACGGGGAAGTTGCTGCCACCGCCGGGGACGCTTGGTGTCGGAACGGTGACGTGCCGCCTCCTTCAAACTGCTCCTGCCTTAACTTCCTCGCTAGGGTGCTTTTGTGGCATTACTGTTCCCATCTCAATTTAATCTTCACTTGCTGGTCTTCCTTTTAAAAAGTAAAATGTAAAATCACATAAGGACCGTTTGCGGCTTGCATTCGTTATCCTTCATTTTTTAAATTGTGGCAGCTCCCACTGTCTCTTCTGTAAGCGTCTGTCAGTGGTACCATTGGAAAATCCCCTTTTCCCCGGCTTTGTAACTTAGCTGGGTGTATCCATTCTGGACGGAAACTTGTTCGTGTTCATCTCCTTGGGAGCGACTGCTTTCTTTTTCCAGTGGACATTAAGGCAAAGTCCTTCTATCATTCTTAAACTTGGTTTATTTGTTTTTTTCCTTCTGGTTCTTGGGCTTATCTGCTTCATTGTACTTAATCTGCTCGGGGTTTAGCAATTTTTTTAGGAAGAGCAATGAATGTTAGAGGCTGTTTTGTGGCTCTGTAGACAGAGTAATTTAACTTTAAAAAAAAACAAAACAAAAAAACCCCACAAACCAAAAAACCCAACACCACCCCAAAGCCAAAAGCCCGTTGGGGGGCTGTGGTATGTGCTTGCAATAAAGCTCCTGTCTTGGTCCGCGCCTTCAAGTGCTTGCCCTACAGATTCATGGCTGACAAATTTCAGTGGAATCGAATGGGCCTAAGATTTTGCAGATCTATGCCATTTATTACTCCCTTTGACTCCTAAAGCTTTAGCCAGACATGATAACCTGTGAGCAGCCATTCCTCCACAGAACACACCAACTGTTGAACAATAATTGTTAAAGTACAAAGTTTTCACTGCAAGCTCCATGATCAATGATACCAATAGAGAGGTGGAAAAAAACCAAACAAAACCCCCTTAAAAAAAAATGAGAATGATCACAGAAACTAGCTTTTTGCGCATAACTTATAGCCCTTTCTCTTTTGCATGTGAGTCTTAAGGTTTTTGGACCACTCTGGGCGGTGGTGCCTGGTGCCGGGCCATGCCGAGGAGCGCTCCTGGCAACAGCAGTGTGCCTGCTGGCTGGTGTGGCGGGGTGTGGGGGTGAGTTGTCCTGCGAATTCTTGAAATGAAAGACAAAAATCACCCAGGAATCAGGCTCTGGGGGTAGGGCCTTGGGCGGTGGGAGCAGAGCCCTCACCCTGGTCCTGCAGAGGGTTATGGGGGTGCTCAGTTCTGCATTTATAGAATCATAAAATGGTTTGGGTTGGAAGGGACCTTAAAGCTCACCCAGTGCCACCCCCTGCCCTGGGCAGGGACACCTCCCACCAGACCAGGTTGCTCCAAGCCCCGTCCAACCTGGCCTTGAACCCCTCCAGGGATGGGGCAGCCACAGCTTCTCCGGGCAACCTGGGCCAGGGGCTCACCACCCTCACGGCCAAGAATTTCTTCCTGAGATCTCATCTCAATCTCCCCTCTTTTAGCTTAAAACCGTTGCCCCTCATCCCACGGCTCCCCTCCCTGCTCCAGAGTCCCTCCCCAGCTTTCCTGGAGCCCCTTTAGGGACTGGCAGGGGCTGGAAGGTCTCCGCGGAGCCTTCTCTTCTCCAGGCTGAACCCCCCCAGCTCTCTCAGCCTGTCCTCCCAGCAGAGGGGCTCCAGCCCTCCCAGCATCTCCGAGGCCTCCTCCGGCCCCGCTCCAACAGCTCCGTGTCCTTCTGCTGTTGGTACCCCAGGGCTGGAGGCAGCACTGCAGGGGGGTCTCCCCCGAGCGGAGCAGAAGGGCAGAATCCCCCCCTCGCCCTGCTGCCCACGCTGCTGGGGATGCAGCCCAGGATGCGAGGGGCTTTCAGCTGAGGATGGAGTTTGGCTGGAAGGGAGCTGGTGCCCCCAGACCTCTGGCTTGCAATCGCACTGCTGTCCCACCCCTTCTCCCCTGTGCCCATGTCCAGCCCTTCCCCCAGGCTATGGGGGACAACTGGGGATGCTGCCATCTCCCGCGCCAGAGGCTGCGAGGAAAGCGGAGGATGGAGCAAAGCAAAATGATGCTGTTTTCCAGCCCCGCTAATGGCTGTGCCGTGGGGAGCTGTGCCCACGCAGGAGCCCCCCGCACCCTCCCCTCCCCGGGCAGCCGAGCGCTCCACTCCCGCTTAAACGGCTTTTCATCTACGCTTTCATCTCCCAAGTTATTTTCCCGAGAATCTAGTCACTCCTAATTTCTTGCCACTGCGGTGGACCGGTGTTAAGTTTCCCGGCTTTGAAGCTGGGAGAACAAAGGAATATTCCCTTTCCCTCCTCGTTCCTGGCTCGGCAGCAGCGGGGGCTGATCCTCACTCCAGAATGTTTTGCTGCGTCTCCCTTTCACGCCCGAGGCTTAAGCCGGCTCCTGTTATGTGTGGTCTTACTAATGTTTCTAATGTAATATTTATAATAACCTGCGCAGCAAAGAGAGCCCACAGACCCCAACAGCTGCTGTTTCCCTTTCATTTTTCCCATCTGCTGGCTTCTGGCAAGGCCAAAAATAGGGAGAAGTGGGAGACGTGCCAGTGATGCTCCGTCTTGCTGTTCAAAACATGGGTTCTCTTTCTGTGCTAATCTGTTCGCTGCAGCCTCCCTAATAGTCTTTATATGGAATTATTATGCATTGGCAAATAACCTAACCTGATGAATGCTGGTATTCAGAAGGGCAAAAATTCAAGCTAAATCTGTTTCAGGAACAAAATCTGTCTCCACACAATGTCAGGTCTGCCCTGATAATGCGGTTTTGTATTTTATTTGGGTGATGCTCAGCCCTCTGAAGTGCATCATGCCCTCCGGCAACGGTTGCTCCGATCAGTTCTGTTCCTCTCTAGGTAGAGCAACACCATTTGTCAGGCGCACACAGACAAAATTGGCTTTCTCTGCTCAATATGCCGTTTGCGCTGCTAGCTAATGAGTGAAAATAAAACTAGTACAGCTGACCTCACGGACCCAACTTTGTCTTTGCACTGCAGCCAGGGTTCAGTCATGTGACTGCAATTTCCAGAGAGTTTTCATTGAAATAGCAACAATAAAATGGATGAATGACGATGCTAAAAAGAAAACGTATCAAATGCGATCTGCATTCTAAATGTTTCATGCAGTTAAATGAGCAAGGCTTTTTGGGGAGCTCAGCTTCTTTCAGTCTGTAGTTCTAGGGGATGTTCTCCATGGCCAGGGATGGGAAAAGTGGCAATTCAGTTTTGCACACCAAATTCGGACATGAAACCTGTTCTTGTTTTGAGCCAGGAGAAAAGTGCAGTTTGTGTTTCTTAGGCAGCACAGGTACCTGCAGTGAGCAATGCTTGGCTGCATCTGTGTCTCTTCCACTGTCCCTTGGGTTTTCGTGGAAGTCTCCTGCTGGCAGCCACCACCTCGGTCACTTCGTGCTGCAGCAGTTTAAATCCATCCCTCTTCATCCCTTTTCAACCCTGAATGGCCGAGGTGTGCGTGCACCAGCTGGGCGGATGGTGCTTTTCCCTGGTCCAGTAGATGTGGCTTCAAGAGCTGAGCTTCCCTCCGGGTGGACCCTCCTTCCCATGAGGATGGTCAGTGGGTCTCAAGGCCCTTGGGTGCTCCTGTCCCGGGTGAGAGCACGGGCTGAGGTGCCGGCGTGGCGCTCCAGAGGCGGTGGGGTGAGCCTGGAGGTGACCCCGGGGACCGGGAGAGCCGCAGCATGTGGCCGGAGCTGGGAGAGGAGCAGACCTGGCAGCCCATGTCCCCATGGCCAACTGCTTCTCAATTTGCAGTTTTCAACCCCCTCATCCCAATTCCAACAGAACAAGTGAAGCCATAAGCAAAATGTGAGCTTGTGGCCACGATGTGTGTCAGGGTCCTCAGTACGCTGACCTGTCTGGCTCTTGTGCTTCTGGAAAAAAACCCTGTTTCTGGCAAAATCCTGTGCTACAAGTAGTGGTGAGAAAGAAACTTTTAAAGCATGTACTTGTATTAAGCAATGGATTCATTTTAGGATTCCTTTATTGTTTCCCTTTTAGGCAAAACGTGCTTTTACAGGGGAAACCCCTTGTTTGATAGTCTTAGCATTGAAATAGTTTCCTTCTTTAAGGACAGAAGAAAAGCTGCTTGATATGCTGATTACTAAATCTGATCCTATTTCCTTGAGGACTGAACAAGACAAATATATTCATAGAAGGGAAAGAAAAAAGAAGAGCAAGGTTAAAGGCGGCTTCCATTAGTCCCTGTCTGAATCAGCACACGGCTTCAACGGCTTTCTCCAAGAGCAGAGGAAGATGAATCAGTGTCGGGCTCTGCGGGAGCTGCTTCTGAAAGGCATTCAAGGCCCAGGAGAGATGCACGGGAAACAGCCATGCTGCGCCAGCTTCATAACGGTATCTTTATTCTTAAGTTAAGAAGCAATAGATAGAGCGAATAAGAGGAGTGGAGACAAAAAATAATGAAAAACTCTGTGCTCGTACGTGCTCAGATCTAAGCAGAGATGCCGTTCTCGCCATCCCCAATACCTGTTTGCCCAGCTGGTGGGCTGCGGGGGTGACGGGGCGCAGGCTGCCCACCCTGTCTCAGCGGCGTGCCCCGTGCAGCGCTGCTTCGCTGCTCTGGGCTCCTGCTTTCCATGCACAACAACAAAACCATTCCTGCCGTTTTGTCAGCCCTTTTTGAGGGTGCCGGTTCAAACCTCTTGCTTTTAACCTCAGCTGCCCATTGAATGCCCTTCTGCAAAGAGCCAAGTTAGATTTCTGTTGGTTTGGCTGGGATACGGGTTAATAAACAGCAGTGTCTGCAGGTGCTTCCCAGCCCCTGGACCTGGCTATAACACTCTCCATCCCTCCCTCTCTCCCCAGGGAGACCGTGATGCAGTGCGAAGCCGAGCAAAAGCAACTGAAGCAGAGCCGTGGCATGCTCCGTCTCCATCCCTGCTGCCGAGCAGCCCACTGGGCACGATGCTGAGCAAGAGCATCCATGGCCGCTCCTGACTTTGCGGGGAGGGAGTCAGAAATGGTTATTTAATGGATAAATAATACATTGTTTTACCCTTGCTGACACATCTGCAGTCAGGCCCCGGTATCTTTGAGAATTTAGCATCTAAATCTGAGTGGAGCCATTGGCATCCAGTCAGATTTTCTGCTCGAGAGGAGTGGGTTTAACAGATGTTTATGCAAATCAGTGGAAATCAGAATTAAGAAGTGATTAAGCGACTTGGGAGCAGCGCTGGTTTTGGAGGTGTTTGCGGTGACGCTCTGGACTGGGTTACGGTGCGGGGAGCGCTGCCCGTCCTGACGCGGGATGCTTGCGGGGCGCGGGGGCTGCGTGGTGCCGGCGGAGGGGCCGTGGGTCCCTGCCCCACGGCGGTGGACGGGGTGGGCGTGGGGCGGCTGCTCCTGGCAGGGCCCCTGAAATCCCTGCCGCTGCACTCGGCATCTCGGAGCAGATGGATAGCTCATCCACAGGAGTATAATTAAAAATCAAGGGTTAGCAGCAAATTCCTACACTTCAGATGGTTTCGTCCTTTGAATAACATTACAAAAAAAACCCCCCAAACCCCTTCAATGTACATTTGATATGGTATTTTCCTCCTAGAAGGAGCCACTTAGAAATATTTATACAGTGGCTTGTTAAAGCAGCCATAAATAATATATTAGTGTTGCAGAGATGTCTGTTAATGTTACCTTATTTACTGGAGGCTTACTTTCTTCCTGAGACAGGGATTTTTTTTCTTAACTCTTTAATTCCCAAAATACTGCTGTGTGGACTATAACATATATCAGATATATAATATAAGCTATAACATAGATCAAGCTATAAGTTAGCAAAAACATGTCCTGAGGCTTCTCGGATAGTACACGCAATGCTTTTTTCCCTTAATTATGTTGTCAAGATAATTCCCTTTAATTACCTCCCCATAATAAATTCAATAGGTGAATTAATACAGGATAGTCACTGTGCAACATGGGTAATTTCAACAGCTTTGGATTTTCTGTCAGCGTTTTTGCTGACACGTCAGAATCCCTTTGCTTCCTTGAAGAGCCGCTCAATGTTAATAGTGCCCTATTTCTCCCATGTCCCATATTTCTCCCTGACACAGGAAGAAGGCCGAGAAGGGGGGAGTGTGCGATGCGAGGCATAGCTGTAATTTGGCTCTGGGAGGGCTGTGGGAAAGAAAACTTGGTGGTAATTAAACGGATCAGAGAAGTTCTGCAAATTTTTGTTGAAATCATTTGCTGCTGCTATTTGCTATAAAGGATTTTTTGGAGGCGTTTTTGGGGATTAAAAAACCACATCAGGATACTTCTCTTCAATAGAAAGATTTAAAGGATTTAACATACACAGAGAGCAACTCAAGTTTAACAAAACAGGGCGCTCTGACAGCCCTTGTTTGTTGTGTTGGTGGCACAGCAGGAGCTTTAATTTGGTCTTTGCTTCCCAGCGGGGTTCGGAGTGAGAGAGAGGGAGAGACTGAAGCTGGGGGGGGTTTGGAAATGCCTTCTCCCCCCTTCCCCTCCGTGCTGGTGGGGCCAGGATGGATACGGCGGCCAACGCCGTGGCTCTCCTGCAGAGCCGGGCTTAACCCCCCCTTTCCTCTACATTGGGCACAGCCAAAGCATCTAGCAGTGATCCTAATTCTCCGGGACAGAGGAAAAAAGACCTGTCTCTTTCTGATCTTGTTAGCTGAGAAGCGCACCTCAGCCTCGTTAGCTGGTGCTGCAGTGCAGTGTGTGCTGGCCCATCAATCAGCAGACTGCAGCTCAGCATCCGCAACAGAGCTGAGGAAGCTTTTAAATACAGACAGCCTGCATAAGGCCTTAACACGGCCTGAATCAATAATTTTAATTTTTTTTTTTATAAACTGGCTGATTTAGACAGGCACTGCCTCGTGTACAAATTGTTGATGCATGCTGTCATGGTCACCCCTAGGAGCCCGAGGGTATTTATGGTGGCGGTGTGGAAGCGCTGATGGAGGAGCTATCAGTTCTTCGTGCGCTGCCCGTTGCCTTTTTGCTGCATCCTTTGCCTTATCTTCCTCTGTAAGTCACCCGAGCCGCGAGGCTGCGTTGTTGATACTGTTCTCCAAAGCTGATACAGCTTAGAGGGTAACGAAGTGCCCTGGCATCTGCCAGAAGCGAAAAGAGGCAAACAAAACCTTGCAGACCATCTCGCTGCTTGAACAGACTTACTTCATGCTGTTGAGTGAAACCCTGCTCTCCTCTAAGACCCGTTTTGTTTCACACCTGAGCTGTGGCCAGCTCTCTGCCGAGCAGCTCTGTCCTACTGGAGCGTTCAGAGAGGAAATTCCACCCCTGCCTTTGCTTTTACCAAAATGTGGGGTTTTGGTGCTTCGTTCTTGCAGCACACTCTCTCTCTGAATTCCAGATGGGGCATTAAAAATTCATGGCTCATGGCATTCTGTTGTAAAGCTGATAGTTATAATGACATTTACTCTCAGACAGCTCAGCTCTCTGGACGTGCAGGCAAAGAAAAAGTGGGAAAGAATAAATGGCTGGTGAACCATCAGTTTGAGCCGTGTGAAGAAAAAGTAAGGCTTTTTTATGACAGATATCTAGATATAGTTTTTAATCATTTTTCGGTGATTAGCCTGTGGAAGAACTCTGTTTTGATTTGGTTTCACATGTATCTATAGATGACACTTTTGTGAAATTAGGTCTGAGCAACAACGCAGCGCCACACTGAAATGATAGGTTTCTTTTTAGGTACAGATTCTGCGGTGCATAATGTTTATTATTTTTATTTTAAGGGGTCAGTGAAGCAGAGCTGATGTGCCTCTGGCAGAGGGGGTTTCCTAGGAACTCAGGCTCTGGGAAAAGTGCTGTTGTAGTCTTCCTTTTTATTTTTGGTGCCTGTTGCAGGAGTAAGCCCAGCCCTTGGCAGGGCCCCGTCAGCAGGGCGTGCCTTCCCTGGCTGGCAGCAACTGCACCGATGCCAGGTATGATACTGGGCAACCCCCGGTACCAGCACAGGCTGGGGATGAAGGGGTGGAGAGCAGCCCTGAGGGGAAGGACCTGGGGACCTGGCCACGACCCGGCAACGTGCACTGGCAGCCCAGAAATCCCCTGCAGCCTGGGCTGAGAGAGCTGCGGGTGTTCAGCCTGGAGAAGAGAAGGCTCCGGGGAGACCTTAGAGCCCCTTGCAGTCCCTAAAGGAAAGATGGGGACAGACTTTTTAGCAGGGCCTGTTGGAACAGGACAAGGGGTAATGGCTTTAAACTAAAAGAGGGAAGATTTAGAGTAGCTATAAGGAAGAAATTCTTGACTGGGAGGATGATGAGACCCTGGCCCAAGTTGCCCAGAGAGGTGGTGGATGCCCCATCCCTGGAAACATCCCAGGCCAGGTTGGACGGGGCTTGGAGCAACCTGGTCTAGTTGAAGATGTCCCTGCTCATTTTAGGGCAGTTGGACTAGATGGGCTTTAAAACTCCTTTCCACCGAATCTGTTCTATGATTCTGTGTTTGTCACTGCAAGATTTCCACCTCCTAAAACCGACGTGACATCTCGGGCCGTGCCTTCTGCTGGCTTTGCTTGCTATTTTACTCACTTATTTTTGCTAGAGTGTTGTGCTGCCGCGTGCCAGCATTTCAGAGAGGACTTTGGTGTGTGAGGGGTTTGGAGCAGAGGCGTGAGGATGAGCAAGGGCCCGGAAAGCCCAGTGCAGGGAAGGGTTAGCCAGAGCTCATTTGCACCAGTGGGAAAGAAAGGGTGAGACTGAGAGAGGATGACTTAGGCAATTATGTGGGAGTCTATGGAGCCTTCTGTATTGGATTTTAAGCAAGTACACATCTATACCTTCAAATTTTATTCACATGTTTGTTTGCCACCAGGTTTTGTGGCACTTGCCCTTTGAAGCACCCCACGCGTGTATCCCCGGTGCCAGTGCGGGTTTCCCTGAGGTTAGGAAAGCCAGAGTAATATTGTGTTCTTGCAATGATTGATAGTCTTTGATTAGACAGCAGTAAAGGAAAAAGTTGCCCGTGTTTCTCTCAGAAGCAGCAGGTTGGACTGCGGAGAAGCGAAGCTCTGAACAGCTTTGTAGCCTGTTGTGCGGAGATAAACCACGGGGACGCCCCGGGTTGCCATGCTTCCCAAGGCAGCCGTCTGTCCCTGGCACTTCTGTGCACGTGGCTCCTCCTGGCCCATAACTGACGTTCATGTGCACCAGTTGCTCAAATTTAAGGTATTTCTACTTTGAACTGTGGGGGAAAAAAATAGAAATGTAAAGTGCCTGTATTCTAGCTCAGCACCCAAAGTGCAGACACGTGTTCCCTCTCTGGCTGGTCTCATCTCAGAATACAATTAAAGCATTTATCCTGTTCTAGATGAGGACGTTACAGAAATATTCTCAACATTCATACATGGTTTCACAGTAGTCTTTAAGTGAATGCATACGGCAACCTGATGAGATGCAGCAAAGGGCTGAGAAGCAGCTTTTCTTAATTTCTGAGTCTTGTAGGGTCTAGCAGAATCTGCTTTTAGTTTGGTATTGAAGTTGGGAATTTCCGAGAGGTCCCGGCCTTCCCTCCTGGGGCTCATGTCACCAGCTCTAGCAATAGCATTGCTTGCAATTAATTATTTGTGTTTTAATGGCTACAAAATTACACTCATGCAACAATTTTTCTTTGTTCAGTTATTATTGTAGTTCCTGCAGGTTGAAAGGGAGCAGCAAAGGCAAAGGAGGATATTTTCTGCACTGAGAAGACGCTGGTGACAGGGAGAGGGCACCCACGGACTCAGTGGGTCTGTCGTGCCTGGTTCCTGCAGCACCTGCAAGCAATGCAGTTTATATTTAATGTGAACTACTCCAGTCTGCTAAGGCAATTGGGAAACTTGTGTGTGCATATGCACAATTCCTTGTGCATGTACTCCCCAGGAGCCCACCTGCCCGCAGGCAGGGAGCGCCATCAAGCCACAGTGACAACGGAGCTCTGGTGTCTTCTCTCCCCCGTGGGCAGTGAAACCGAACCCCGTTTTTCCATTTACCTCCATTTCCAATTACCCCCTTGGGTAATTTTGCCTGGATTTAGAACTTTTTGCTGCAGAAAATTGACTCGGGTCCTAGCCATGACTCCTTTCTGCCTGTATGTGTTTACAGTGTATCTTGCATTCCTTGACTCAATCACTTCTGCAATTCTGAAAAATAAGCTGTTATTATCCAGGCACCATTCTGGTGGTTTTGGGGTCTTTTTCATTCCATTCTCATGACTTTGGAAAGTTGTTATACGCTTTTTGCCTCCATTTCCCCGTACGTGAAAAGGATATAATACTTACCTGTCTAACAATGTTGTGAAGCTTTTATTTCTATAAAGAGGTCGTTTGAATACCTTAGGATCAAGGTACAATTCAGTCCTAAATGCAGTGTTGTATTTCCTCCTTCAAGTAGTTTTGCAGCCCTGTTATTTCTTCAAGCTCACCAGTAAAGTAGGGATGCGATGGGTGCGGCAATAAGCAGTGTCTGTGCCCCGTCCTTGGCCCGTCTCTGAACACAGACCTCGGAGGGATCAGGAGAAAGGTCAGTTCAGGTCTCCATCTATCTCCGCTTCTGTCAACTAGAGGATAATCAAGACCATGCCTCTGAAATCAGTAGTCTTATCAACGGATGAAGAGCTGACATGAACCCAAAATGCATGAGCAATAGTAATGCGAAGTTGCGGGTTTTGCTAGTTATTCTAGAGATACTTGGAGCTCGAAAGAAAGAAACCACAGCAGAAAACATGTAGGTCGGGGCTAAATCATGATGCTGTCACTGAAAGTCTATTCTATGTTTCATTCTATGTTTTCTAAGGGCTAGAGGTCAAAACAGTCTGAAGAATTCATTTTTTGCAAACAGGGTAAAGAAAAGAGAATTTATGCTTAGACTATAACAGTGGTAATAAAACTCTTGACATCTAGATCCTGATCCATCATCTGTTCTTGCTAATGGAAATTCTTTAATTCTTTGCGTTAACCTCACTGACCATGGGATTCAGGCATATAAAGCTCCTGCTGTTCACACTCTCGTGTCCTCACTAGAAGTGACGGTGGAAAAATGTGTTTTGTGGTTTGGTTTGATTTTTACTTTTTCTATTTTAAATAAACCAAAAACCTTATCTACGGTGGTTTCTAAGCAACAAAGTACAGGGAAAAAGCAACCACCAAGTAATTTCATTTTCCTTGTATATATGCCTTTTAATAACGTTAAACAACCACGCCGGTTTCTCCTGACAGTGGTGAGGATGATCGGCGTAAGTCGGTGTGAATTCCTCTTCACAATCTGCAGCTCCTCAGAGTGTTTGATTGCAAAGTTACCGACTTCTCTGGCCCTTCAAAAGCACTGGAGAGAAGCGCTGGAATAGGGCTAATTTAGCCTCCTGCGTTCAACAATAGATCAAGAAAACATTCAGCGAGTTATTATCCGGGGAATATGGCTCCGAGTTATTTACAGACCAGGCATGAATGAGGCAGGGAGAGCCGCTAACGAACAGTGTGCTTAAACCGCGCGCGGCCGGACGGGGCGGGCGGCAGCGACTGCCTTTGGGCGACCAGTCTCTAGGTCACGGCTGTTTAAGGATTAATCATCTTCACCATTTTGTTGTTGCTTAAAGTGTTTATTCGAGAGAAGAGAAGGTCTTCTACGAGGGCCTGAATTGGTGTACAGCTTTGACAACCTTGGAGAGACAGACCCGAGGATTTTTATTCTGTTTAAATCGGTGGTAGCATTTTAAGAGCTGTAGAGAGGCGCAGCTGCCGCACTGCCCCGGCTGGGGCTGGGGACTGGGTGGCAGCAGATGCTGAAGGAGGAGTGCAGCGTGTGCCTGCCCTCCTTCCCCAGTCCGGTCTCTTGCTTCCTGCTTTTTCTGGTTAAGCACATGGATTTTACTATCTTTTCCAGTGTAACAATAGTTGAATTCTCAGGTTTTCATTTTCAGGGCTTTAATAACTTCAAACAAAGCAGGCTTGCCCCACATGCCCAAATCGGGAGCAAGTATTTAGAAAAAGGTGTCATGAGCAGATGTTACCTCTGCTAATTTCCTCTGTGTAATATTGAACCCGGTCAACATGCAGCGAAGCCCTCTCTGCACAGGGTCTCTGGTATAAAAATTGCGCTGTTGATGTCTTGACTCCAGGTTTGGTCCTGTGAAGCCAGAAGAAAACAATGCTTGGGTTGCTTTAATTTAAAACGGTATTTTTTCTGTTTTAAAAAATATTAAGAATTTTTTTTTTTTTTTAAATCAGTTAATTAGCTGCTGTTAGGCAGAGCACCCCACACCAGTAGGGCAGGGAATCCCATGAGACTTCCCCGTGCGTCGCAGAAGCAGCACAGCCCACCGTGAGCCTCAGCGTCAGCGGCTCCCCCCAAAGTGGGGGGCACACCCATGCCCTTGGCAACGGTTAAAATGCAGGAGGATTATTAGTTAGCATGTTCTAATAGATGCACAATTAAGCTGGGGAAAATGTTTGACGTGCCAAGTGAAAGATAGGGAGAGGTGCAGGAAGAGGCATCCGCGGGTCTCCCTCGGGGATGGGGGGAGACGAGCGTCCGCGCAGCCTATTTGAAGATAATATGGAAATGAGACGAGAATTGATGCCAAGCAGTTGCATGTCAAGTGAAAGTTCTACTTATCCCCAGGACTCTGGAAAAACTCCTAAAACTTGATTCCACCAAGCTATAACTATCGCTGGAGTTGTTTAATATTCTGGGGCACACTCATGGGGATTGCGTGGTGTTATTTTGCAGAAGTTAATTGCAGAAGTTAATTTCAAAATTCTGACTGGAATAATTTAGAAACAGAGGAAGGCTTACTAGGCATTCACTAATGACAGGCTTTCTCAAAATTCAACAAATAAGCTGACATGTAATCTTGGTTTTTCACTAGAATAAATAATAAAAAAATATTTACAAACTGCAAATCTCTGAACCTTGCTTAACGCCAGGCGTGAGCACAAGGAGCTACCCCAGGCATTTACAAAGCAATTTGGCTGTCCCTGTAAACTTACTTTTGTTTTGCTGGTGTTTAACAGCAGTAATTTATAGCTGCAAGCTACTGAAAAGTAAAGAATGTTTATAAACAAAAGAAAGCTCCTATTTATTGTAATCTGTTAGTTTAAAAAAGCATAATTATCCTTAATTTCACTGTAAGTGTTCTTGGATGGGGCTGGAAACAGCCTTCAGAGGATCAAGTCTCCTGATTAAACAGCAAGAAATATGCAAACTTGATTTTATGATTAAATGCAGGAGAGTACAGGCTTGCTTTTCTCGTTTTGGGAGTGGGGTTTGCTTAACTTGTACGGACCTGGCAATGCAAAGCGCCTGGGTTGGGAAGGCTGTGGGGGGGACGGTGAAAGCTGGAAGGACAGGCTGCCCGGGGCAGTGGTGGAGTCGCCATCCCGGGAGGGATTTAAAAGCTGGGCAGACGTGGTGCTGAGGGACATGGGATAGTGGTGGCCTTGGCAGTGTTGGGTTGATGGTTGGACTCGATGATCTGAGGGGTCCCTTCCAACTGAGATGATTCTGTGATTCTATGACTTCTGGTCAGACGGGACCTCCGCAGCAGTGGGAAGGTGGTCCTGACCCTGGCCAGAGAGGTGGCCAGCTGGGTGTCCTGCTCTGGCTGTGGCCGAAGGTGGGTGCTTGGGGAGAAGGGTGGGAGAAGTACACCTGCAGGGGACCTTGCTTTCATGCTCTTCCGGCTTCCCACCATTTGCAGCCCAGGGCTTCATCTTGTTTTCCAATGGACGTCCTTTCCATGAACTCACACTGTTTCCGCGTTCCAATGATCATTTCTCATAGCAAAGGTACTTTCAGTAATACAGCTACACCTTCCCAAACTTTGCCTTTCAAATCTCTTTAAATCACACTGCCAACACCACCACCACTCCAAGGTCTTTATGCAACAGTGTACTGCTACAAATAATAGAATTTATGGGAACAATTTCTTATTTTTATTGAAAGCAATCATAAAAATATCTTTTTCTCTTGTTTTATTTGGTCACAAGGTGAACATTGAGTAAAAGTTTTTTTCTGGAAGTCCAATGTATACTTTTTATTCCTAGGAATCTGGCCAGATGTTTAAAAGTGGTGGAAGGAATATTACTTAATTATCATGAGATCCCCATTGCATTGCATTAGTGAAATAAATTTTACTTATTTGCCACTGTTCCAATCCTGTTGTTTTCTGCAAATCTGCTCAGTGCTGGGTTTATGTTTTCTTCCAAGGCAATGATTAAAGCGCTCAGCAGCCTAGAGCTAACCATCAATTCCTGCAGAGCTGGGATTGCTCGGTGGGTTTTCCGTCCTGAGACCAATCACTGAGATAGCATTTAATTGTTTAAAGACCATTGTATTGATTTTGTATTTTTCTGCTTCCTTAGTTAAGAAACTGCACAGCATTGACTCCAATCTTAAGTATGTTGTGTCAGTACTGTTTCATCTGTCACCAAAAGGTGTAAGTTTCTGTGATCAAGCGAGCTGTTAGGTTATTTCTACCGTAATTAGTTACCACAAATTAGTGTTAGCTGTCATTCATTGTATCATTCAAATAATTATTTAGCTGCATTTTTAGCCTTTTCATACTTGAATCAAGTTTACTCAGATCAACGAGAAACTATATTTTCTAGATAACTTTTTCATCCTTTTAAAACACTGATAGATGGTCAGTTTTCTTTTTGTCTTTGATTTCCTTGCTATTCTATTTTTTCTGTTATTTCCTAACAGTTTAAAAGTACTTTATTTTCATAGATGCTGTTTAGCAGCCTTCTCAGTTGACTGTAGAAAAGGGTAAGTAGCCTCCCAGCTGCTGTGAGCACATGCAGCTTTCTTCAAATACAAAGGAGAAATACATGGCAATACTGGTTTTCACCTTGCTGACAATCGTACGCTTTCTGCCTGCGTATCGATGAACATAGTTTTCAAGATCCCTAACGAGCTCCTAAAAACAAGCACATGGCGTTGCCTCTGCTGGCAGAGTATGATACCTTCTCTTGTCAAAATTCCTCAGAATTCCTGGGTTTATACATATTTTTACATTTCCATTCTCTTCCCTGCTTATCCAGAGTGCAGGGCTGGTGTCTTGGCCAAGAGGCTCTTTTGGGCACAGAAGCTCTTTCGAGCAGTTCTTAAACAGCTCTTAATTGTCATTCTAATATCGATGATTAAGTCCTTTCTTCAAACCGTGTAGCTCCTTCTACTTGTGCATCACTGTGTTGTTCTTCCCTCTGTTTGTGTTTCAGAAATGCATCAGGCCTGGTCTCCCCCTGCTGAGCCACCACCTCTTGCTCAGCTGAGGCCGGACCTGAGACCACTGCGCCGCACTTCGGCGTTCCTCGGGGCTGGGAATTGAGGAGCTCTGCAGGTGCTTAGGCGTCTGTCGCCAGCTTTTGGCTGTGTGGTAGCACAGGGTTAGCGTCACATAGAAGTCTGTGCCTTTCCACCAGTTTTCAGGAAAGGAGCCAAACCAAACGCAAGGACCTAAATTAAAAATATTTTTCTACCCAAATTTGGATGCTGCATCAAGTAAGGAGAAGGGGTGCTGGTGGGTGACTCTCAGTAAGGTGTAGCAAAATTCCCTTCTCGTGTATGACCAAAAAACCTTCCAAGCAAGCCTCCTAACCCAGACCAACGCCCCCCCCCGCCCCGCCGTCTCCAGATTATGTGCTTTCAAACCTGCCTCTGGTTGTTCTCTGCGCCTGCTCTCAGCAGCGGGCTGGGCAGAATTCCCCCTGGTTTGGGTCCTTTTCCCCCTCTCGGTGCGATGGAGCGTGGCAGTGTCCCTGCCCATCACTGCCGGGAGGCTTTCGCTGTGGTGATCTGGACTCTTGATTGCCTGAATGCACCTAAGGAGAGAGGTTTGCTTTGGAATGACAGCTGGGGAGCCTGGCTGCTTCTCTGTGGCCAGTGCACCCTGCCACCAGCTTGCCTGTAGGCAAAGCTGTGGGTCTGGGTGTCACCCGTGCACCTGAGCTCAGGGGTGGCTTCTGATGACTTACCTGACTCCTCTCTCTTCTCCCTCTAACGCCCTCTTGCTCCTCCTCTCCCCTGCTCTACAGATGCCCTGGTACGTCTCAGAGTTGCACCTTAAAACATCAGCCAATTCAGGTACCGGAGAATAATATTTGCAACCTAAAATTAGGCATGTGAGTTTGGAAATGTTTTCCTTAGCAATTCCTGAGGGTGCCTGTGTAGAAATTCCAGGCTGGAACTGCAGAGCCGCCTGAGCAGCTTATCTCTCACTGGGGCTTCAGCAGGAAACCTTTCTACAAGCCCCTGCGTGTCTGAGCGAGCCGCAGGGCTCACGGGGGAGGGAGGGGGACCCTGCACAGCTCTTCTGAGGGGAATGACCAAAGAAACAGGGGTGGCGAGGGATTAGGCTTGTTTCTGAACTACCTTTTCAAGTTCTGTTTGGGTTTGGGTTTTTTTTCTGCTGAGTTTCACTTTGTCTTTCTGAGCCATCTGCATTTTCTACAGGAGGAGTAAGTTCTTGCTTCGTCATCAAATTTTCCTGAGGTCAGTCTCCCGGAGCACTTGCAGCCGGGGAGGAGAGTAGGAAAGTGACAGTTCTGAAGAGAAGCTGGTGGCATCCACGTTAGATTGATTCGTATCGTTAGTGGCAGCGCAGGCTCCTCCCGAACCCGGAGGAAACCCGGAGACAGCCAGGAGCTTCAGGCACGCGCTCTCCTCCGCTGGCTGACGAGATGCTCGTGGCACAGCACAGCGTGCCGGGATCTGGCTCAAAAGCGTTTGTGTTACCGGAGACACCGTTACTGCTGCTTCGCTTCTGCGACGTGCTCTAGCTAAGGTTAGCTGTATTCTAAATACACGTAATTCCTCTCCAGAGTTTGTAGAAGACACCAGTTTCTTCATCTTGAGTTTCTTTTCGCTGTCGGTGATCCATACTTCTACAGAAAGCAAAGAGTGAAACAAATGGCACCAAATAACAAAGTC
Organism: Stercorarius parasiticus; assembly: GCA_013396915.1. Classification (NCBI taxonomy): domain Eukaryota; kingdom Metazoa; phylum Chordata; class Aves; order Charadriiformes; family Stercorariidae; genus Stercorarius; species Stercorarius parasiticus. The sequence goes on from VWZL01001858.1 coordinate 283,525, forward strand.
TATGTTAGTGCTCAGCTAACGGTGCTGGGATGGAGAGAGGACTGTCAGGAGTTTACCATTTCTAGGGCACAAAACAGTCCTGTAGCTTTTCCAGGCATGATATTTAGATTTTTATTTTCCTCTTTCTTCCCTGTCTTTAGCGTGCTGCTGCGCAGGTGGGCGTCAGAGCGGATGCAGCGTGGTGTGGATTTCCCTGCTGGTTCGGGGCAGCAGCGGGGCCTGGGGGCCACGCACAAAGAGGGGAGGAGGTCTGCAGCACGCAGGGCTGCTCCAGAATCGCCCCAACAGGGATTACCCTTGCCTGAAGAAGTATTTGTAACTGCTATTGAACGGGAGTTCGAAACCACCAAGCGTTTTGTAGGGTCTAATAATCTGGCCTGGCTCTTATCTAAAGGCGTGGGTGAGATAGCAGGGAGGGAGGGGAGCTCTGCCCTGCGCACTCCAGCAGTAATTAGGCAGACCAAGACATCAATACTCCCTTTTTTTCGCTCCAGCACTCCTCAGTGACATTGGATGAGGAGATAAACATTGCAGACCAGTTAAGAATAACAGATACCCTCTGGGGTTTTGCTGACTGCTATGGAGAATGGAATTAATTAATTTTAGATGCAGGCTTGGAAGTTACAGGGTTTCCCAGATCAGGTTATTCAAACAAGCACTCCTTTTTTTTTTTTTTTTTTTCCTTCCTTTTACTTTCTTTCCTTTTCCTTACTCCTTTTTTCCCAGCAATAGGCTGGGAGCTGGCTGTAGCGTCTCTGGACTAATTTAGCTAATTAATGGGCATTATGGAAAAGCAGCTGCCATCTCAGGCAGGTCATTGAAAACCGCAGTGACAATGAACCGGTGTCTTCCTTAGAGTGTCTTTCTCCTGAGAACGCATCAGACACTTGTTAGCAAAATAACTCAAAGGCTCTGCACTGGAGACAGGACTCAGGTTCGCCTCTTGATTTTAAAAGATTAAATACTTGGTCTGTGCCATAGGAAGTAAGGGTTTTCAAATCTGGTAATCTGGAAAAAAATATATTGATACTAAAAAATAACATTCAAGTCCCATGAATTCAAAGTGCTTCTCAATCTGACGACAATTTTAATGCATTATCAATCCTTTTGTACTGGTTAAGTGTTTTTAAGATCTTAAATTTTGTAGTTTGTAGTTTAAACTGCAATTTAAAGTTTTGAATGCAATTCCAAAAGCGAGAGCCTGGCAAGAAGAGGTGTTAGATGCAGGTAAGTACCTGTGAGACTTGTGGTCGCCTGTGTATCCAAGAGCCTGGACCTTGCGCCATAGTATGGGTAGGTTGAGACAAAAAATAAACTTTTAAAATTAAACAGAAATGAAATGAATGAAGCAGCCCAAATTACCCTCTTTAAAGCTGCCTATAAAAGAAAACGAATGAAATGTTTGTAATTGCAGTTATGCTAGAGCTTATCCCCACGTAATTTTTGAATGTTGTCTTGTACAGAAGAAATTCACGTTAGTAATGACGATAATAGACCTGCAGTGCAGTAAATGGGTTTCAGCGCCTATTTTCCACTAGTAAGGATGACCCTTAGGATTCAACGTCCCAAACACCGAGATTGCTTGTTGGAAAAGAGAGGTAAGGAGGTGGTTTCTATTGCACAGCAGAAAGTAGATGATTTAGGGGAGATTTTCCAGTGGAGAGCTGCGGCCTGGGTGCCGGTGGAGCAGGTGGGGGGACCTGACCTAAGCTCACCTCTCCATCTGCACCTGTGTGTTTTGTGTAATCAACCCTTAGGGCTCCCATGTTCGTATTTACTCCATTTTAAATGTTCTTTTCTAACACGATGCTTTGGATATTCCTTATTTCCACATTTGTGCACGTGTCAAAATACTGTCCCTCTCGCTTATTTTAACTGTGGTGTTCTCAGTGAGTATTTGTGTTTGGTTTTGCATGTTTTAATTTAACTCTATTTAATATAGACATCACTAAGAGATGTTAAACGTGAGGCAACACAACTAAACAGTTGCATTTCTGTCTCTAGTTGTACTCTTTTTATATCTCTCTTCACTTTTCTTTTCCCACTCTATTCTCACTTTAATATGTACTGAAAATACATCAGCAGCGTGCTTCAGTTCTGGGAAAGGTGCGATAATTATGTCTCATTAGTTGAATACCTTTTACTCTTTCTTTGCCTACAAACAGCTTCCTAACAGTATTCACAGAACGGTACAAAACAGTGCTAATATAAATAATACAAAATTATGCATAAAGTACCTGAAACTGAAGGTTTTTTTGGGAAAAAAAAGGGAGATGGAAATTAGTCCGTTGTTAATTTGTCAAACTGCTAACGACAGAACAAGATGCCATCTATTTTTACTTTTAATCCAAAATAGAAAGTTTTGGGGAAACGCAGGCACCAGGTCAGTGCAATTATTGCTGTAGCTGGTAGACTGTCTGTGGTGGGATCCAACATCAGCTGTGATTCCTCATGTTCCCATCACTTAATTACCTCCTGGGTGTGGAAAGACAAAAGATGCGCACAAACGGTTCTTCTGTGGCCACAGGGAGAAGCGATCGCAGCGTGGTACCAGTGGTGCTTCCAGCTGCATACGTTTGTGTGTGTTGGAGGTTGCCCACGGTGCATCTTCCCTTTGTCACGGAAACACGTGGCTGGGAGAGGTCATCGTGGGCCATGCCTTTGCAGGCGCTCGAGCTCAGCAGCGCAGGTGCCTGGGTCAGGTCACCCTGCTTGGACAACAGCAGAAGTTCAGGCACGTGTCATGGACCCTCAGAAGGGCAAAGCCACTAACTTAGCTTAGCCCCACCTGAATGGATTAAGATACACTTAATTATCTCCAGCTGCCACAGCCTAGGAAGGGACCCATGAAAAGTTCCTATTTGACATCTCTGGTAACTTATTAAGCTGTGAAATTGTGCCTGTGCAGCTGAGCCCCCCTGGCTGATATTAGTCTGATCTGCACAAACAAATGAACAAACACACACCAGCACAAAACAAACCAACCCCTTGCAGAAAACAGATGGGGATTTTGCCGCTTCCTTGGCCAGTCTGCTCTACCGCTCCAGTGGCCCTAGCATTATCCCTGAAATCCACCCTAAATTACCTTTGCTGTCACTCAGCCTTATGTCACTTTGTCGTTTCCCGGAGGATGAAGAGATGAATTTGTCCTCCTTTACGCAACAACCTTTTGCACATGGGACAAGCGCAGTCCTAGCCACGGAGGGCCCCCGCCTGCCCCCAGCCCAGCTGCTGTCGTACGTGTCCACCCCTGGAGTGGGACCCCCGTGCCCTTTCCCCGCTGTGCCCCTGGTTCAGAGCTGCGGCACCTTCCTGCTCCCACCAGCAGAGATGAGGGGCTCAGGCATGGCTGGAGGTGCCTGTTTTAAGAAGAGGGTTTGCCCAACGCCGGTACTCTCAGCAGGGAAGAACTCTTCTAAGATGAGGTCACCATTGGGCAGCACACCTCCTTGGAGGGAATGAAGTTCTGATAGTTGGATTCTCCATCCAGACTCCCAGAGGGACATCCTCACTGCTGCCACACTGGTCTGTTGACTCTGACTCAAGTTAGACAAAAGCAGGAGGGAAGTTGCATCAGTATAACACCCGCTTTAAAACAATAATAATAATGCACATCAGGATGCACTTGATTATCGGGAAACTAGTTCAAGGATCTTCTTCTACCCCAACAATATTATTTTGACAAAAATCAGAGCTTTCCATGAAGACTTTTGTTTCAGTAGTTTGGCAGAAACAAACCAAAATGCCTGTAGCACGTATGAGTGCCAGTGTCCCTCCTCTTCCTCCCCGACCGGCTCCCTCCATTGCTCCCGTGCTGTGAGGAAGGACGACCTTGGTGTTTTGGGGCAGCAGCAGAGGATGCGTCTCGTTACTGGAATATCTCCATTGCTGCACGTTGCCGGTGACATAAAGCAGCAAGGAGTCACAAGGTGACACCAGGGGGGCGAGGGGAGCTCAGCTGGGGCAGGGCAAAGTGCCACCAGCATCCCCCAGGCAGGAGCACAGCTCCGCTTTCCCTCCTGTCGTGGCGGAAGGGAGAATGGCAAACACTTGTAGCAGGAGGATGTTAGTTCTGAGCTGTTAGGTCCTTAAATGGAGGGGATTTTGTTTTTAAAAACTTGTGTTGGTTATTTCAGCTGTGTTGGTGAGTGGATACGAGACTTCTCCAGCGCCCATCAGCAGCACGGTGCACGGAACGGGAACCGGCTCTGCAGGCGAAGGCTAATCAATCACCCAAAGGGCTTGTCTTTGGAAGTACTCATTGCTGCTTTCTCTTGGAGGCGAGGTCCCACGTGAAAGAGGTCTTTACGCTGCTGTTTGTGGTCAGGAAGCATTTTATATGATAATTATTAGGTTAAAACAGCAGCAGCTCCGTATACGCTCAGGCTGAAGTGCTTTGGTTGAAACCTGTGGGAACCAACGCGAATGACTGGAGAGGACACTTATTTTTAAAATGGAATGTGAAGAGGCAGTAATTTCACTCGCTAACAAATAGAAAGTCAGATTTCTATAAAGATTTTTTAAATAAAAACAACAACTCTGAAAGAACATTTTGATCTACAGGGAAAACAGAACTGCAAACGCTACCTCCACCAAAACTAATGGGGGAAGAAGTGCCCACTTCATTCCAGCGATGAGGCTGAGTTACAGCAGCAATGTTCCTTTCCTTTCCACTAAAGGGAGTTCTGGGAGGGTGAGAAAGTACTCTGCTTAGTGCTAGTTTTTAAAAGACTTTCAAAATGACGATGAATTTAGAGGCCTTGATGAACTGTCGGTGATGAATTGTGCTCCTCGATGAACCGTGAGTACCATGAGCATGAACCGTCGCGCCGAGCAGGAGGGGTTTGTGCTGTTCGGAGCGTTTCAGGGCTGATGTAAACAATATAATGTCTAACGCAATGTACCTCAGGCTTTTTTCTGGTGTATTCTTTATTACATTAATGAAGTTTTAAAGTATATCTTGAAAGGTTTTATTCTAAATTATACTGAGAACTCCTTGGCTCCGCAGGTACCTTGTTCTACTTTCCTATTTTATTTTTTACAACTATTTTTGCTTCCTGAGGCAGACATACTTAAGGAATTATGTTCACTTTCTCTCCATGAAGACCATGGGAATTTGGGAATTCTTTGGTTTAGAGTTTTGAATTAAGAGGTTATGTCTGATAATTTTTACAAGCTTAACTTCTGCTTCCATTCCTTTTCAATTCCTTTTCTGTTACTTTGCAGAGGGGCATTAAAGGGCCCGGGTAAGGCATTATTTTGACCTTCTGAGCGAAGCTGTGTTCTTGTTCTCTGAGATCTGGAAACAGCTTGATCTTGAGCTTTTCCCACTCTTCCTTCCAGGAGCTCTCAGCGTGGGGAGGACACCCTGTGCGTGGCTCCGAGGGACATGGCTCAAGGCTGCGTTGAGTACAACCACTCTCCTCTCCCGCACGGGCCACGCTGATGTGATGGTACGATGGACATTGCATGCTTTTCTGTGATCTACAGCTCAGGGTAAAGAGCAATATTCTGTCTGTTGTACGTGGAGAAGAGGAGGGGCGCTGGCGGGGTGTGCCTGCTGAGGGCATGGAGGGGTTTGAAGGGTTTCTCTGCCATGCGGGTGGTTCCTGCGTTGTTTCCCACCCCCAAGGTGCTCAGGGCGCTACAGAACAAGCCTCCCCCGTACCCTTCCCTCGCTTTGGGGGGTGCTGCCTGTGCGCACCGTTCCAGCCCATCACAGGCTTTAATTTACCTGGCCCTCCCATGAAGTAAAACATACCTGCAATGTGGCAAAGACAGAACGAAGGAACACTGGGGAGAGCATGCTAGCAGTTTCTTTAAGACTGGAGCAGCCCAAAGCCAGAATCCTGGACATTGCCAAACCCAAATCCCTGCTGTCCTGCGTTACGGGGACGTTCTGGCCGGCTCAGCACCGCAGGTGGAGCAGCCCCGTCCTCTGCGGCCAGGTTCAGACTGGGATTAGAGCCTTATTTTCCATTGCAAAGTGCAACCACTTGATTAAAGCAGCCGCGGTGCAAACCCCTGTCTTCTTGCTGGTGCGGGAAGGCACTGACCTTGTGGAAGGATAATTACGGGTAGCCAGTTGAGACTGGGAGCAATTACAGCACTAACTGAAAGATTACAAGATATTAGCTTTCCGTGTTAAAGTGCATCTATGCCATTCAGAAGGCTTTATTCTGGACGTTTTATGATACTGTTTAGCGCCCGTGCTGTAGCTGAACACGACTGTTGCCCGTGCGGGGAAGGTGCTGGGGGTTACGGGTGCCCAGCAGCCCCTGAGATCTGGGCTGAGGCCACTCCGCGCTCCAGCCCTGCAGCTTAATTGTTCTTCAATCAAAAAGATACTGCAAAGAGCCATAATTATGCTGGGTGTAAAACTCACAAATATTTATTTCTCGTTTAGGTTACTGAAAAAAGGTATATCTTAGAAAATGGTATTTCTATATTACATTATAATCTCCTTTCAGAGTATACCACAGATATATGTAGGAGGATCACTACATTTTCAGTTAAAATTAGGGCTATCTCAAGTAAAACAAAAGTATATGAGTATTACGCATAACATTTCTATGAGGCACAAGGATTTTTAGGCAAATTTCCTCATTTATAATAATTCTATTCCCCCTCCCCCTGCAAGGCTGCGTATGAAGCGTGCAGCATTTCAGGCTCCAGAACGGTTAGTTTGAAAATTCCACTTTTTAAAATGAGCAATAAAACCCCCGACCTCAAACCCTGAATGACAAAACAGGAAGAAGAGATGTAACAACTTTTGGTATTTAGTTTTTTTGCTCATGTGTTTGATCACACACATTCCCTTCACTTCCCTCCAGCTCATGGCTTCTGCTTTCTTGTCTCATCACGCAGTGCGCGTCTTTAAAATACACCTATGAGTATGAAAGGCTCGTCAGTAATTAGCTTGACATTAAATGCTAATGTGTCCGTGTCACTGGGATCGCTTCCACATGGATCAACCAGGCAAGACACTAGTAAGGGGATTTTAAGGCTGTTTAAAACGGGTGCGCAGGGTGCCAGTTCTTGCAGTAAGGGAAGTCTCCTCTCTGGGGACAGCCCCCAGCTGGGGCTGCTCCTTCCCACCCTGAAGGACAGGGCTGTCCCACGCTGGAGGGTCCCCCTGCCCTCGGAAAGGGGCTGTGGGCAGAGATGCTCCTGGAGGAGTTTGCCTCCCGGTGCAGTTCGGCTGCTTTGCTCGGGGAAGGACTGAGCCCTTGAGCAGTTTTGCTCTGGGACATTGTGCTGCCGAGACCCAGCTCCTGTGCTGTCAGAGCGCAGATTTTCAGTGCATCATCTCAAACGTTCTGAGCGTGTCATTCCCTTTGACTGGCCTGTTTTCATGTTGACCTTGGAGATGCAGCATCTCGGTCCCTGCAAGGCAGGGAATGAGCTATGATTATAGTTCTTGGCTCCAGATTAATTCAGCACTTGCTCCCTCCCTCTTGACTGTTGCTGCTTTTTCTGATGTTTTGAGATTCTCTTTGAAATCCGTTGCAAACTAAAACAGGAGGGTCGTGATCCCTGGCTCACAGTGCGCTGCTCCGGGCACTGACAGTTCTCTGGCTGGAGTACAAATATGAAATCTCAAGACAACTGGGTAGCAATGATAGCCCTTACATGTCAGGGTCCTTCTCTATCTCATCTGGCAGCCAGAGGCAAGATGTGTGCGAGTATGGGTGTTATATATATATATAGATATGTATAATGCCCCAGTGTTTCCACTGTCCGGCTCTAGAGAGGAACATATATCAGTCTGTGAGCTGTGGCTGGTTTCTTGTATAAGACTGTTTTCCCTTCCAAGACATCGGAAGGTGTAAAACAAATGAGGAGGGAGTTTTCTCCTTGGACGTCTATCCCCAGTGCAGACAGGCTGTTGTCCCAGCTGTGCAGAGCCCTGCTGGCCGTGGCCCCCGCAGCCAGGGTGCTCGGGGATGTGAGGCCGGCAACCAGATCGTGACAACTCACTTTCTCAGTGCAAAAGTGATACAACCACGTGTGCGCTTCATTGACGCTTCCCCTCTGAGGTGACATTTTCCAGTGGCGAAGCACCAGCTAGTGGGAAACGCAGAGCTTAATCCTAGTTTTACAGTCACTTATTGCATGACCTTTCGAGCAACCGCTTAACTTATCTGAGCCTCCATTCCCCCCTGGAGATGACAGTGTATCAGAGGGCTTTACAGATTAAATGGCTCATTGACTTGAAAATTGCCTTTCTTCCTGAAAATTGCTTGCCTACTGGTTTTTCCAAATGACAGCGGGGATAACCCTTGCTCCCTTGGATGGTGGGCGACCCCAAGCTGTTCCTCCTCCTGCCTGCTCGGTGTAGGACTGGGCGCGCCCGGGCGACTGAGATGTGTGCTGGCATTTGGGCATCGCCGGCAGACGCTACCGGGCTGGCTCCATGCAAACCTCGAGTCAGGACTAGGGTATCCGTCGCCCCGTGTCTGAGAGCAGTGAAGGCCTGGGGCGGGCAGAGAAATGAGACCCAGTAGCTCAGGGATGGACAAGTCCTGGTGGACTGTGAGCCTCGGGCTGGAGCGACTTTGTGCTGCAGTGCTGGGCTGCTGCCTGGCCAGCGCCAACACTGCGTCTGGGGTATCTGCTCTGCTTGTGCTGGCAGACCTACCCCGTTTCCTGGAGAATTCGTGTTCAGAACTCCCAAGGCCGTAAGTCCCTTAATGAGGTCATTGATTTAAAACAGACAAAGAATTAAAATGGTAGAAAAAATGAGGGTTAAAAACCAACCAACCAAACAAAAAGGAAATAAATTTATTGTAACTTCTGCATGATAAACTCCCAAAGTTTAAATTCCTGTTGTTGTACATCATATGTAGAGATTGTAAAGCAGAATAGGACTTGACTCAGATTCAGGTCCTGAAGCGTTTACACAGTTTTTTAACCTTCTTTGTGCAAGAAAATAGTATCATGGCTGCAGATATTATAGAAGTTTGTAAAAGTGAAGAAGACGAGTGACCTATGCAATGCACAGAGACTTTTTGAAAGCTTTAACTTCAACGTAAAATCCTCCATTGTATTGAGTAAGAAGTTATGAAAGCAGAAGTTAAATGGATTAAGAGCAATGAAAGGGAATAATTGCGTGTTAGAAATCATCGCTGTGTAGGAATGTTTGCGCTGAGGCTCTGCAGGGCCTCTCCGGCATTTGAATCAATCATTCTGAAGGATATTACCGTTGATTAAAATGAATAGAAAATCCACCAAAACTGTGGTAGGTAGCACTGAGCTAATGCTGACTGGGAGTCCGTAAGACAGAGCAATGTGGGTCGTGGATGGGCCCATTCAAAAAAACCGCAGGTGTAGGCATGTCCATGCGAGGGCTGCTGTTGGAGCAGGACAGGCAGGCTGGGTGGACAGGACGGGTGGCTGTATCTCCGTTTGGGGCACAGGGGACAAACTGTGGGTTTGATGCTGTGCGAAACATGGCCATTGCTTGGAAATGATGGGCAGTGGGGCAGCAGCTGCCCTCCTTCTGCTCCCTCTGTGTGTGGGACTGGTGAGACCAGCCCCACGTGGGTTTAATGTCCACCTGCTCAGAAGGGAAGGAGAAGGTGCAGTGCCCGGCCACAAAATGCTTTGGGGTCGGAAGAATGTGTCTTAAATGAGCACATTAAGGAACTCAGTCCTGTAATTTATTAAGAAGACTGAGATGGCTTGAATATATCTCAGAGGGACTTTTGTGGGAAGAAGATATGATGATCTTATCTTCAAGAGAGTGCTTTGCTCTGGCAGGGAAAGGCAGAGAGGAACCAGTGGTTTAGTGAGGAAGCTGATAAGTTCAACCTGCAAATAAGACCTGCTTTAACAGCAAGTGTGGCTGCACTTGGATGTCCCTGCCAAAGGAACAGCTGGGCGCTTCCTCTCCAGATGCCTTCAGGTTCAGAACGAGCGTGGCATCCACGGAGAGCTACGTTGCAGCGAGAGGTTAATGGTCTCAGCAATGCGTAACTGGGTGAACACGACCTGTCTGTACCCGCGCAGATTAAATGAGTTACAGGTGCCCCTTACCTTAGAGTCTATGCATTTACGATCTAATTGACGTGTTTCTGATGCAGTGTAGGTATTGGCCTCAGAGGGACAATCCAGGAGCCCTCCCAAGCTGGAAGGGCACTGATGTGAACTTGGGGAAGGTGTGAGACCTCAGCGGCAGGGTCACCCTCTAGAGGTAAACACAGCCGGTCGCGCTCAGTTCAGCTTGAAACAATGGATAGGGAGTTTCAGTAAAGATTTTATCCGACAGTTCGTTAGGCTGAGAATTAATGGACTGTCCGTATCTGGGTTAGAACAGTTCAAAGGGGATCTTTATTTCTGTAACTGTGACAATTTCTGCAAATATTTCCAAATTGTACTGCGTGCGTGCGTCTGGCTTCAAAGGACGCTGCTGATGCTGGGCACGGGGCGATGGCAGGCGGTGCGTCTGTGGTGCAGAAAGCCAAAGGCCTTTCTCCATGGTCCAGGCGGGGCAGAGCTGGTCTGGGTGCGGATCTGCCAGGGTGTGCGAGTACCTCTGTATCGGTGCTCTCCTGGCGCCTGGGACCACGTCAGGCTCCTGGGCCATCACCCGGCCCCTACGACTTGCGCGTGGCTTCAGGGAAAGGCCAGCCAAGCTGCTGCCCGACTGCTGGTGTGGCCGTAATTCTGGGGTTCAGTGCTTGAAAAAACAAATACAGTATCCAAAAAAGGCTTGTTTGTTTGGCTTGCTCAGTCTTGGGTTAACTGGCACAGGGATCTTAGCACACAGGCACTAATTGCACCAACTAACACCCACGTTCACGCTGTAATGTGCATTAATAAATCACGCTTTCTAATTGTTAGGAGGCGGCTGGTCTGCCTCCGCTGAAGTCTTTCCCTTGCTATATTTGTTTCTGTAATTAAATATTTTTTCCCCTTGGATTATGGCTAATTTAAAGGCACAAATATTCAAATGTATAGAAATAAGTTCTATTAAAGTTCCAAAATGTCAAAATAATTCACACCAAAAGTAAATGAAAACCTTGATGTAAAGCCATAATGTGGAAGTGTTCCATTTCTGTGATGCAGAGTAAGCTGAAACTCATGACCGATCTTCCTCCACGCCACGCGCTGAAAAGCAAAACACAACTTGTAGCTAATATTGATGGTGAATTCATAAAATCAGGGAGGCTTCAAACCGTTTTTGAAAACCTTTTCCCTTATAAAAGCATCAGCATGGACCATGGCCACACCAGGCGTTCAGGTGCGGTTCACACCAGGCCCTGCCCTGTCTCGCTGGGTGGGTCTCAGCGCCCTCCCCTCTGCTTGCAGTGACATCTCCTGCTGGCACCTGAAAAAAGAGATATTTCCCCTCTCCTTGCCCAGCTGAAATGCCTTTAAATGTTTAATTTTTTACTGCCACCCCATTATCCCGCACACGCTAATGTCAGGAATAGGGGCATTCCTCACCTTGCTCCCCAAGGGTTTTTCATTTACATATGTCTAAATAATTTGATGTCCGTAACTACAGCAGGCTAGCTAAAGCTTTTGAATTAGCTGCCTCAAGAAGCAGTCCCGACACACACTTCACCAGGAGCTTTACACAAAGACCAAACGGGACAGCATTGTCCATGGAGCCGGGACTGACGGGCTTTGGCTGACCAACCTTTTCCCACATTTGTCAGTGGTTTTGGCATGATGGCTTCAGAATCCTCATCGCACTGCTTCCCTCAGGGTCCCCTAACAGTACATGAGACTCGAGGGAAAGCATGGGTGAGTTCCTTATTGCCAGCTTTTTTATTAGGCAGAAACTCTGACTCAGAAAGGGTAGAGCAGTGCAAACTCATAGGTGGCTGTTAAGGGTGGTCCAGGCACACCACGGCACCGAAGAGACTGTCATGCCGTGCAACGAGCTTGTTTGGTTTCAGTGGTGAGGGGACACGGCAGCAGAGCTGCAACATCTCTTCCAGTACAAAGCTCTGCCGAAAGTGCCTGTCCCAGCCTGGGTAAAAGTGCCAGGGAGGCATCAGCAGTGCCGGCGGCTCATCACTCCGGCCGAGCATCCTCGCCCTGCTGCCGGCGCGGTGCTCCTGCCTGCAGATCGGGGGCAAAGCACTTCAGCGCCTCTGGTCGGGGGGCAGCTGTGAATGGCGTTAACGCCAATAAAAGCCCCTCCCGTGTGCCTGGCCTGCAGGCCGTTCCCTGAGGCTGCCGGGGTGGGGGAACGCTGGCATGACATTCAAGGCTTTGGAGAATGAGCATCGCCTCCAGGGTACCGCTTGCAACTCAGCTCACGTTGGGGCAGTCTTCTGTCTTTCAGCAGGGCTTCGTCTCTGTCATTGGGTTTCTTGTCTGAGGCGTCGGGTTTTCTCTTTCAATTAAGCACCCTGTTTAAAAGATAGGTGCTTTTCCTTGTCACGTGTATTCTGACTGTAATAGGATTAGTGATATATCTTGTGTGGCTGCTCATCTTCATGGTATTACCCGGCTCAGTTTATCACATACTTGTCTCGTTATTCATTACTGTTACATCTGTGACAGTCATTTAATTCTTCTCCTGTTTTTTTCTAATTCCAGAGACTGAACAGCCCGAGGCCCAGCTCCTTTGCTTGCATCAGCTCTGGGGCAACCTTTATGGCTGCAGAGATCCAAGGGAACTGAAAGCCCTGTACGCACACGCTGAGGCACAATGGGACGGTGAGGAAGCGGCAGGTTTCACAGAAATAGCCCCTTCTCTCCTGCATTGCCTGGGCACTCTAGCCATCACGGGAAGGTGTATGGACAGCCAGGCCAGCGAGATAGCAGGCTGAATAAATAAATGTAAGCCAGCACTGCCTTTGGGTAGCTGTGGCCAGCTTGGATGCACTCGGTGTCCAAGTAGTGGCTGGGTTTGTTTTCTTCTTCTTATTTCTCCATGTAAGGTGTTCATGGCAAATTCAAAGTATACCCACTTGAGAGCATGAGTTGGGATGAGTATTCCTGGTGCCCCAGTCCCCAGCTGGCATTGCTGTGTTTTGGATGCTGTTAAGGATGGAGCAGGGGGTTTTGTGGAGTTCCAGGTGCCAGGCAGTGGGAGCTTTGCATGCACTTTGCTGGGGCCAGGACTTCAGGACGGTGCTGTTAGTTCCTGCTGGCATGTGAGCTTCCAGGAGGTGTTACTCTTGTTTCTCGGTCCAGAGCTCAACTGTCTTGTGAAGTTGATTTGGATTGTGTGAATCCAGAACAAGGACTACGGTGGTGGTGAGATAGGATATATTTCAAGATCAGCTGCTGATGTCCTCTGAGCAGAGGCAATGAGAATGGTGAGGATGAAACCTCCATGAGCGATCTGGGAAGGTGACTGAACCATGGATTGAGCGTCCTCAGTGAATGTGAGGACAGATCAGTGCTGACTTTCTAAAGAGGTCTATGAACACGTCATCTTGTTGCATGTAACATGTTCCAGATGTTCCTTCACTTATGACTTGTGCCTTCACAGAGCTGAAGGACAAGGGGATGGCCAGAGAGTTCCTGTCACTTACACTGAGCAGGCAGGACTCGGACTACTCTGGACGAGGACGTTTTCAGACTAATTTCTAATTCAGGTTAGCATGTTTGAAACTAACAGGTTTTGCATTTTGCCCCTTGTTTTCATTCCTCAATACAAATCTGACAAGTGTAATCTCAGAGGCTAGGGAACATGAGAAAATCAAGGAAGGTAAGACACACAGTTATCCGTCCACAGGAGGAGGAAATAAATGTGACCATGTCATCTCTCTGTGGCCACGACACACCTTTCCAAGTCTCCTGTTCATCACCTGGAGAGTGGCTTTTCTAGGGCATTTGTTTGCAAATAGTTTCCCTGCAGTAGAATTACTGTTCAGGAGAGAAATCATCTTGGCTGGCATTGTGGCGTTGTTCATTCTTTAAAAGAAGAAAAGTTTCCACATGGTTGCAGTGAGGGGCTGCCAAACTTGCCTCTCGGTACAAGACACTATGCTCAGAGGAGCAGCAGTAATTGTTTTGCTTTTTCTTTACAGGAATTGAAAAGGAGGCCAGATTTGCTTTGTTTGAAATTTCCTGCTTGTCCTAGCTGGCCGCAATGCTGCTATGTTGGGAACGATGGGGCTTTTCAGTGCCTCCCATGCGTATTAATTATGTGAGGGGGAGAAGGTACAGCCTTTAAGTCACAATAGAAAAGTCCATTTTTCAAAGCTGTTATTCTTTTTCCCGGTCAACTTGTAGAGTATTTATGGTGTTCTTTGTAAGACTTCTGTTTGTTTTAGCAACGCAGACTACATATCACCGGGACCTACCTTTAGAGTAGAGTTTTCCTCCATGGGAGATGAACAGTGCAGAATAACTCATAACTTCTGTGAAAATAGCCACTGCAGTAAAGCACCGAGAAATCCCAAACAATGGAAAGAAAACATACAGGTCTGGCTGCAAGGCAGCCCAAATTAAATGGTAAAATTTGTGCAACTGAGAAAATAGGAAATAAGAGAGCAGTGTTATGCGGTAGTACTGATAGGTGGAAAAAAACATCTGGAAAATAGCCCTGCAAAACTTGGGGGCTGAGGGTCCATTTGGAAAACACGGATTCTTCACTGCAGTAGAGATGATTTGATACAGGATTCGTACTGATGCACTAAACTATGTAGAGTTTGAAAGACTAGGGCTATTATTTGAAACTGTCGATACAGGAGTCACTGACCAAACTCTCATGGAGTTGATGATGCTGAACGTTGCCCACATCAAGTGAATTCAACAGTCATCTCAGGCACAGATCTCTGCAGGGCGAGACCAAGAGCCAAACAGTTTACATCTGCTGAGAATAAGATTACTCTTTTAATCCTCTTCCAAAGGGAAAGGAAGGGAAGGTTAGGTTCCTTGATAACTGGTCTAGTTCTAGTAATTAGCGTTATATTAGTGGGAAACCACAAGACTCTGTATATAGGAAGAATGGATGTGGTTGAGGCTGACAAGCTGGGGATAACATTTTGGAGAGACTTATACTGACTTGTACTTGGAGGTTTTCAGCGTCTCCCCCACCCTTGGACACCGAAGGAATTGTGAATCTTGGGTGCAGGAGTCACAGAGCACAAATACATATTTTGGTTTTGCAGCCTGGGGGGTGTGATGGCAGAACGGGGCTTTGCAGGTGTCCTACACAACTGTGGTTAAGAGAGATAATGTTTGGTGTATAAATAAATATTGAATGATACCATAGAGGTAACCATTTTCTTTGAGTACCACATCAATAGTTGTAATTTGCTGCTGCAGCTGTGATGATATAAAGCTATGAAAGAGGCGAGGTTTGTAGGGGAAGGTGGTGTCTTATTAGTCTCAAATCTGTTACAAAGATGTGAAAAAAGGTTTGGATTTTCCAGCTACATCATTTGGCCTAACAAAACAAGCTACCTCTCTGTCGTGGTTTGGCCTCAGACGGCAACAAAGAACCACGTGCCGCTCGCTAGGGCCTTCCCAATACGGGAAAAATCGGAAGAAAAAGGCAAAACTCTTGGGTTGAGACAAAGGCAGTTTAACAGAACAGCAAAGGTAACAAGAAAACAACAACAATAACATGGATAGAGGAATACACAACCACGATTACGGAAAGGCAGCTCCCCGACCAGACCCGGGATGCCCCAGCCCGCTCCAAGCGGAGCTTCATGCCCCGTCCCCCGGCAGCTCAGGGTGGGCACGGCTCCATGGCATGGAATACCTGTGTCCTGGGGAGAATTAACCCTATCCCCGCTGGACCCAGGACACTCTCCCTGCAGCGTTTTTTCCCACTGATATCCCAGCTGTAACGGCGCGTTGTGGGGATGTGCACAGGGACTTGTGTCGGCTGGTCTGGCAGAAGGTGCTGCTCCTCCTTAAAATTGTTAAATTGGACAGGGTCCATAAAAGTGATAGCCTCTGAAGTCATCTTCCAAGGGGAGACTCGCAAAGTTTGACCTACCTCATTTGTCTGAGGGGTATTTAATATATACCTTGTTCGCACCCTACCAGTAACTGCATGGAGAACAGCTTTTCAGTGGTAGGAAAACCCTTAATCTATACAAAAATGCACGACGAGAGGGAATCCATGAAGAGATTAAACCACGAAAGGAGAACGGACCCCAGCAAAGAGCCCTGTGGTTGGGCTGGGCACGGTGGTGAGTGGTCCTGCGCAGCCACAGCTCTGCCTTGTCCCCTGCTCTCCTGGGAAACGCCAGGGAAAGGCTCCCCCTGCAGCTGCCAAGTGATGGGAGAAGCTTGTAGGGCAGTAATTATGCCAATGCGCTTTCACTTGGGTCAGCTCAAACTATTTCTTTTTCATTGGCCAAAAATACAAAGTGATTTGCAAAGTCCAATGCTGACACATTTAAATCAGTAAATGAACAGTGTTTTTTATTAGCATAAGGAGCTGCCACTCCCCGTGTGCTCTGTACCTGTGCTGGCCGTGCTGGGCACCTTCAGGTTCCCCACAGCTCTCAGCCAAGATGCAGAGGGCTCTCACTGCAGCTACACCTTACTCATCACCTAACGAAGCTCCCGACACAAGGGCCTCTGGGGACATTGATGTGACCAAAGATGAGCAGACCCGAGCCTGTCTCCAGCATGCTTTGTGCAGGGGACCCTGGAGGAACTTGCTTGAGGTTGTGTATTATAAGAGAAGAATAGAGGTCAGAGTTAGTTTTGAGCAAGCTTTATATTTCTATTTCTGTATTTTGTCGGAAAGTTTCTTCCCTCTCCTTTTGAAGCTTTTAGCGGCGGTGCGATGTCACTCAACTCACGGCAGTTCTTTCAGTGTCCCCGTAGCCATGGTCACCCTGACGGTGTAGCTGTACCTCTGGCCAAAAGGCCACTTCAGCACACTCCTGCACTGTGGCTCTTTCATCCCTGAGGCTCGCGAGCCGGCGGTGCGCTGTGCCAGTGATGAACCATGCCAGTGATGAACCACGCCGGCGTTACCTGCCCTGCCGTGCCAGGGCTCTGCTGCCGAGGTGCTTCACTGACTTTTTGTCAGCGGCGTAACAGCAGCCGGTGCCAAAAACGTCTCTCCTGTCTTGGACCGTTTTGTGGCCATAGAGTTACAACCTTTGATTGCCAGTGTGTGCTCCTCATCTAGCCAAAAGGCACAGAAAGTGCCAACGCTGCTAAAATGCAGCTAATCTGAGGTTGTTAACGTTTTCTTTGTCTTTTGCCTAGAAGGAGGAGCACAAGGTCTGAATCCCTCTGCCATCCAGAGAAGGGCAGTTTTTCATGACGACAGCTGGCACAGAACGGACCAGGCTGGCGGGCTGGGATGCAGACCCCTGGAAGAGCGGCTCGGGGCCCTGCCAGCTGGGTGACACGCCGTTTGTGGACCCTGCTTTTGGGCCTCTTGCAGCGAGCAGGAGGAACCTTATTATTAGTAGTTTGTTGCATGTGCTTAGTATGCATTGCAAATGTTGATGTTTTTAACAGCAAAGTGTCAGCAGCAAACTGCAGCTTCCAGCCTAGGAACTTTAAAATTTAGAAACCAAATGAGCAACAATAAAAATCTTGCTTGATATTTGTACTGTTTGGCTTTCAACTGCTCTGGTTTTGACGTGATTGTGTCTGTGTCTCTCCACAGCACGACTGTCCTGCAGGTCTGAGTTATTTCCTCTCCCGGAGGTGCTGGATACCTTGTCCTGGAGCCAGTCGGTGCTATCAAAGCAGCACAGCGAGCGGCAGCTTGGAGCGTCTGTCCCGAATTCGCAGAAAGGGCTTTGAATAACTGGCCACGCTTCACTGCATCCAAACTAGGGTTAAGCAGGGATTATTTAACGGCACTAGAAAACACTTCTGCTCAGCCGGTGAGTAAAAGAAGAGGCCAGTTCGTGCTGAGTGTTTAATGCTGCCTTGAAGGCACAGATGGGAGCCAGATGGAGTCGACAATTTTCTACCCCGACCTGCAAGGTGGATCTGAATATATACATGTCCTAGATACAAATCCTGTGGAGATGCCATTGGGGTTTCCAGGCAGAGATAACCGCCCCAGAGTGCCTTCCTCCCGTGCACGGCATTTACTGGGAGCCCGGCTCCAGAGGACGGGTGTTACTGGTGTTACTGGCTGCTGCCAGCAGCCCGCGCCCCGGGAGCACTCGCCCCTGCCCGCACCCGCTGGGCTGGAGCTACAGGGGGAGGCAGGGGGATTTCCAAGAGGGGTTTTTTTCTTTTTGGCATTCAGTTTGGGTTGCTGCGTCCTCCTTTGGGGAAGGGGACTTGAAGATCCTGGCAGTGCAGTGGCCAGGGGTCTCATCTGTCGTGAGGTTTGGTGTCCCAGCATCTGTTTGGTAGATTGAAGGAAACCAAATACATCTCTTTTTTTCTTTTTTTTTTTTTTTCCCCCCTATTTCACCAGAGACCTCCAAGGGTGCAAGGGGACTAAAACCAGCTGAATCATTTCTAAGTTATGAAATTCTATTCTAAACATTTTCAGAACTCAAAAAACTCTTTCTAGTCTTCCAGAGGGTTCATTTTGTATGCTTTTTGTTATTCATGCATTATTTTATGAGATAGCAGTAAAACCAATGACTTGTCATAATATGACATTATTGCTGAAACATTCTCTTAATTTTAATGTCATTTATAAAAATCAGCAACTAGGACTGATCAGCGCTGATTAAAATACATAATCTTTTCTAGATCCAGAGGTCTGTGCCGTAGGGAGCACTGATGGAAGTGATGGGTGTTTTGTTTGTGTGTTCAAAATTCCCTCTGCAGTGGACATTCTTAGAAAGCCACAGCCAGGTAATGTTGGTTTTCTGCAGCTAGCATAAAGCCTGTGCATATTCCACCTTGTGTGCCCTGGGAAATTTTCCATAAATTAAATTTATTACCCCTTTCGGATATGGGTCAACGCAGCTTTGCTGGGTGACTTGATGGTGGCTTGGGGCTGGATGCTCTGCCTGCTTCTTGCGTTCATGGTCCGTGTCGGGTGTCCTGCACAGCTACGTGCTCTTGGCTCTCACACTTTTTTGAGGTGAATGACAGCGGGAATGAAGTGAACACACATTCATGGTTTTTGGGTCCAGAGGAGGCCCCGGAGATGCTGGGAGGGCTGGAGCCCCTCTGCTGGGAGGACAGGCTGAGAGAGCTGGGGGGGTTCAGCCTGGAGAAGAGAAGGCTCCGCGGAGACCTTTGAGCCCCTTCCAGTCCCTAAAGGGGCTCCAGGAAAGCTGGGCAGGGACTCTGGAGCAGGGAAGGGAGCCATGGGACGAGGGGGAAGGGTTTTACACTGGAAGAGGGGAGATTGAGATGAGATCTCAGGCAGAAATTCTTTGCTGTGAGGATGGTGAGCCCCTGTCCCAGGTTGCCCAGGGAAGCTGTGGCTGCCCCATCCCTGGAGGGGTTCAAGGCCAGGTTGGACGGGGCTTGGAGCAACCTGGGCTGGTGGGAGGTGTCCCTGCCCAGGGCAGGGAGGTGGAACTAGATGGTCTTTAAGGTCCTTTCCAGCCCAAACCATTCTGTGATTCTATGATTCTTTTTGAGGTTGCACCATGCTGAGACTCTGAGCTGTTCAAAAGCATCTAAATGAGAGATTCATAATTGATCCTGACAGCTCTGTTCCCTCTGTAAGCAATGCCCCTCTTGTCTCTTGACTTGTTGGCTTGCTTTGATTTTGTGCAAATCTGTCACCTGTTTCTGTGATACATTTCCTCATTTGCAAAAGGAGGTCTTGCTGCTACACTAAT
Source organism: Stercorarius parasiticus (assembly GCA_013396915.1). Lineage (NCBI taxonomy): Eukaryota > Metazoa > Chordata > Aves > Charadriiformes > Stercorariidae > Stercorarius > Stercorarius parasiticus. The sequence continues at coordinate 303,195 of VWZL01001858.1, forward strand.
CTGCTTCCAGTCTTCTCAGTCCGCATTTTTTAGCCATTTTTGCTGTTTCATTGCTTTTGGGACGTAGATGGAGTGCCGGGCACTGCTCTCCTTGGAGCAAGGTCAAAACGTGACACCAGTTCTACTTGTACCTTCTCCAAGAGAGCCCTTCTGGGACTCATTCTGTTCCACCTTGGGTTATGAAAAACAATGCACTTTTTGTCTTTAAAAAGCAAAACTAGGCACTACCTCTTGTCTTCTAAGACTCTAAGAAATATGCGTGTTCTGATTTAAAAATGCCCTTGTGTCACAATTTATGCCCCCTTGAGCGCAGCTCTTTATGAGTTTTTCATATTAGAATATTGCTGTTATTTATTAAATCCCTGATAGAGCTACACTTAATGCTCCCATAATAGAATATGCATCTTTAAATCTGCTGAACATGTGGTTTGTCACTGATGCAAAGTGTACTGATTAATTAAATAAGACTTAGAGATTCATAAAGCAATTGCTCCAAAATGAAGTGTTATTTACATGTAAGTATGTTAACAATTATGGAAACTTAATTTTTGCTTTATACAATCTGTGTTGAAATTCCACTGATATTTTAGCAGTCTCATGATTTAATGATTTAAAATTAATTTTCAGTATTAAACACATTTGCAAAAAAATCAGGAATATTTTTCAAAATAAATAAGGCCAACATTTTGCATAACAGCAATTTTACAATTCTTAGGGGGGGAAGAGAACAAGGCAATTAAAACCATGTGTGAATTTTTGCCTGGTTTTTAAAGTAAATATTTTATCTGCCATAATTGTAATGTATGAGTCTTAAAATGTCCTTGTATCATGATGAATTTTTGGTAACAAAAAGATTACGTATCTTGCTTTCGTGGGTACTGTCTTCTGGCTTGTCTCAAGTTCTGCTGCCACTTGCTTATTATCTATCAACAGTTTACTGGGCAGTTAATCAGCCAGCACCAGACAAATTCAGTCCTTTATCAAGCGCTTTATCAAGGGCTCATCAAACGGCCGGGAGACTGCTCAGTTAGTCCACCGAGACCTTACTGCCACAGCTGTATTAATTCAGCTATAAAAGACAAAACCTTATTCACTCGCTTCCTCTTGCTTTCTCTTTTTCATGTAAATGGGAAAATGAATGATGCATCAGATATCTGAGTCTCTCCTTCACCAAGGTCTTTCTCCGTATGTTTCCTTTTTCATGTAATTACTGTTTTAATAGGTAAAGGGGTGAAGGTCTGGGAAAAGTTCAGGATTTCTAAGACCCTATGAGAGCTGCTGGGTGGTGTCACTTAGAAAAACATTAACCCAAGATTTGGTCTCTAACAGGAGTTTTCCTCACTCCTTTGGTACTGCTTTTGTTATTGAATGGTTCCCAACAACATCTCCTTCTGCTGAATCTCTTACCCAATTATCACTTACAGCTCAGAAGTTCATTATCAGCCTAGTTCCCAGGGCCCGGCTTACAGACGTCAGTGAAAGCCCGTAGAAGCTGTTCTCATTAAGCCTTTAGTATAAAGGTACAACTACGCTCCAGCCGTACATAACATTTTTTCATTAAATTATTTCTTTATTAAATTAATCAATATGGCACAGTTATGCTTGCTTCTAACCCGTCCCAGCAGCGATGGTGCCCTTGTCCTTCAGACCTTCTGTTCTTACCACTCTCCGTGGGGGGACCTCGGGCTGTCTTATTTTGCTTTTTCTTCTTTCTTGGTATCACCCTTGGGGCTCATCTCCTACTCTGAAAATATTTCCCCACTTGACTCAGGAGTCGCTGCCCCGTGTGTTGCCCCATCGTCCCCCTTACAGCAGGTTGTGTTGTTTGCATGTTCCAAATGAGTCCACCGCTCTCCGGACAAACACCCTCGACCTGCTGTGGAGGTGGCACAGCTCCACCTGCAAGGGTAGAACAGGACAGGATATTTTGAGTTAGAAGTGACCTACAATGATCATCTAGTCCAACTGTCCAAGAAGTTTAAAATGAGTTTTGCTGCTGTGCCTCACTGCCGACTGTCGGTGAGTTTGCAGGACAAGAGGCTGGTGACCACCTGTTTTTTTGTTTTTTAAAGCCAGCTAAACTGACTGTGAGCTCTGACCTCAGATTCCCTGGGGAGGTGCTGGTCTCCCCCAGCCTTGCCCCGGGGGCTGCCCGCAGCCCAGGCTTGTGGCCCATGGGGACCTCTGCCCCACGCCTCCGTGGGTAAGGTGTGGGTGCGTTTCTGCCTCTGAACCTTTTTCCCCAAAGCCCTTAATCCTTCTTTGCTGGACCTTGTTGTGAGACGATACCGGTTCTCCATGGGAGCGAGCTGCAAGGCTTGAGCGTTCTTGAATTTTGCATTCCTGTTTTCTTTATTAGAGAGAAGAATTTCCATAGGGGAGGTGAAAATTTAGAGTGGTTCAAAATCGTCGTGTCTTGGTTTAATGGTTTAAAAAATATTTGGAAAGCGTTTTAATTTCTCTGAATGTGTGTACCATGAAGCACCACATGTAATGTGAAGCACTCAAGATTTAAACCACTTTATTTTAATATATCGACCTTTTTAAAAAGGACTTATCTGGATCCTTGGGTCATGTTTGCTTGGCCCTGTTCAAGGAGCAAGTTGTGCCAAAGGCACGTGCTGTGGACGCTCTCCTCCATAGCAAGACAAGGCTCTCCTGCTGTGCGAGGTGGCAGGGAGTGGGCAGCACTCGCCAGCGTTCGCGGGACCTGCTGGAGCGGCAGCGGTGGAGGATTTGCACGTGGAAGGTGCTGAGCACCTCCGTGATCTGCTCAGCTCTCCGTGCTCCCTCCTCCGCACCTGCCTCTCCAGCATCCCAGCCCTTTTAAATCTCTTCTCTCTTGTGTGGAACGTTGTGCTGCAAGTGTGTATGAAGTAAATCTGTCATAAGGATTTTTATTATGCAATTCTGGTGTGCAAGAATTGTATCTAAGCTGTTTAGAGTCATTGATTGCTATTGAGCTAATGAGCCAAGTGCTAATCAATTCTCTAGGAACTGCCATGAAAAGCTATTACACCTCCCACAGTGCTGCATTGACTGCTTATTGGCAGAGTGATTGTGTTATCTGCCTCAAATTTCACCAGACAGACTATAATAATCTAGGAAAATAATTTACCGTCAATGATACTATAAGGCATGTCTGAGAATGATGGAGGAGGACGATGCCAATAAACTGCTGCACGGAGCCTTCTTTAATTGTAGATGTGTATTTACACACTGCATACTGTGTTGCCTCCGCCTCACGCGTACCAGGGCACACCAGCGGGGTGGAATATCTTTACCTAATTGATTTTCTCGCGTGGGAAACGCCGTAGATCTACTCTAAGGCTTTGGAAGAGTGTTTGGTACTGTGTCCCAAGGGAAACGGGTATGCAACCTGGGGGACGTGTGACTTGGTACAGGAGGTAGAAGGGACTGCAGGGTAAAACGACATGAGGTTGTTCCTGGGGTGGAAGCGCTGGGCGGGCTGGGGGAGGCTGGGCTGGGCTGGGCTCTCCAGCAGGGACTCGAGCACCTAACCATTACAGGTGGGAAACTTGAGAGGTTTCACCAGGGTGAGGGAAGGGAGTGTGCAGAAGGTAGGGGTTAGAAAAAGCAGAGGACTATGCGATTTAGGAGTCATAATAAATTGATGCCACCAGGTGAGAGTAGATTAGTTAGATACAAGTGGAAGAGAAAACAAGAAGAAACCTCAATTGATCTCAGGGTAACTACGAACCAGCAGTCTGATCCATGAATACATTGCGTGCAGCATTCCCAGGCTGACAGGATGAAAGTAACACAAACCAATAGTCAAAAAAAAGCTCTGTGGGATTCTGGATTCCTGAAAAAATAATTCCAATGCAAACTGGCTCTGGGAGGTGCTCCCAAGACGTCCTGGCACAAGCTGTCAGAGAGCAGAGGGTCTTCTCAGGTCTGCTGGAGCAATGGGCCGTGAGGCATGTACAGAGCCACCAGGAAAGGTAGGCAGGGGTGTAAGAGGATAATGTTTGAAAAGGGGATTATAAAGTGGTAAAAAATAAACGTAGGCTGAAAATTACAAGACAGAGAAGCAATTCTGCTTTTTTATCGGTATCCCAAGAGATGTCAGGGTGGCTTTCTCTTCTCCTGCCTCCAGCGCTGCCTCCTGACCGAGAGTATTTTTGAGGCTGGCTTTGCCTCTAGCCCTGCTGAAGACCGGTGCCCTGCAGTGTGTCTGTGCCCATCCTTTTCCTCCTCCCTGCTCTTACTCGCTCTTCCATCCTTTGGGATGAGGCGTTATGGCACAGAACTCCCTGGGATCGCACACTTCTCCCTGCCTTGCTCTCGGGGACAGGATCACCCTTGTGAAGCGTCCCTTGATGAGCTCTCTCCCTCTAGCTGAAGTGCTTTTCACATCACTTACAACATTTACGAGATTCTCACTATGTTTAATAAGCCATATATGCTCAGGTGTATGATCGATACACACTTAACTCCACGTATAACCTTATTGCAGCTTTCCATAGGGGACACACATGGGGCGGCTCACACAGAGGACGTACAGACTTGGCAGCGGCTGTTCCCCGCGTGCCTTCCATCAGCCCACACTCCTCAGGCTTCTCCTACGCCGTGAAAGCATCTGAGGAACTCCCCCTCTGTGCTACAGCGTCCATCGTGAGCTAAAGTCTCTGCTGATAAACTGCTAAATCAAACCCAGCTGCAACTGTAACATCATCCCTCTTCTACCGTTTTCTCTTCATTAGCCAGGATCATTAAAACCAAAACAAATCGATAGTGCATTTTCATTGATAAATATATTTAAATTTCTCTTGGCATCCAAAACATCGATGAAGCTTTATAAAGTTTTGTACCTCAGAGCTTAATTTTACTAACATTGATAAAATGGAATTGAAATATAATGTCATTTCTTTGCTAAGACAACCACGTGTTCCCACCCACAGTTAATTGCATTGTGGTGATGTTTGCTTTTTTTTTTTTTTTTTAACAGAAGAGGAAAAAACGCGCAGGCTTGACTGAAATGACCTTGTGCTATTCATCTCACCAGCTGATAAATCCTAGGACAGTTGCAGACATCGTCACGTGTCTCCTCAGCAGCCAGAAGGACGATTCCTGGCTGGAGAGCACATGCCTGGGCTTCCTGCTGGTGGGAAAGCAGGAGTCTCGTTGAGGTGGCAGTGGTTGTCCCGGGCTGCGGTGCCGCGGGATGCTGCCGCGGGATGCTGCTGCAGCTCGTTGGCCAGTCATGCCTTCAGAGCACCTGCCTTGGGAGGCAGCACCTTGTTCAGTTATCTGCCAACACAAAGATTAATTAGCACTCCAGATATATTGTTCAGCTAGTGAGTTATAATTCTAATTTAAAAGCATGATAGAAGAATGGCACGGTCGGTTGGAGCAGGGTTACGGGCAGATCTCTGCTGAGCCTGGGTGCAGGGCTGAGCAAAAACCCACCTTCCTTCAGCCGGTGCAGGAGGTCCCCGAGCTGCAGGACCCGACTCACCCTCAGGTTCCTGACACTGAGGTCCTCTGAGAGGAGAGGGAGTCACAAATTACGAATTTTAGCTACTTCTTCCTCAAAGCAGAGCTGTAGAAACAATCCGTATCATGATACTTCCCTGCAGCAGCAGCTGTAAGAGTCAAGCCAAGGCAGTTTCTGTGACACCACGTACTGATCTTTCAGAAACTGTTCTGCTTCTCACAGATAATTTTCCAATTGGAAGAAAACAAATTCCAAACACAATTACTGAATGAAAATAGAGAGAGCCAACATAGTTGCATTGTAGCTGTGAATGCTGCAAGAATTCCACCATATCCTTATGGAAGCCCTTGATTTAAGCCATTGCCCACCCATTGCTGCAGGATAAAAGTTAAAAGATAATTTATGAATGCGTTGGAAACTTTGCTATTTGTGAGTAGATAGGCTGGGGTTTGTCGTACATTCCCTCAGAGGCTGAAGAAGCTCGGTGATGGCTGGTTGTGAAGAGACACGCTCCTGGGTTCCTGGGCGCAGAGGTGGCGCGGGCTGGAGCGGAGCCTCCGAGGGCTCCTGGTCAGAGGTGAGCAGGGACCGAGGGCCTGCTTTCTGCTGAAGGCCAAGGGGCTGTACGGAGGAGGCAGGTCTGCCCCGGGGCAGGTCTCCTGCGGGGGGCACGCTGCTGGGAACGGGGACCCTCCACAGGGTCTGGAGAAGAACCAGCCATGGGCCCGGAGAAATGCCATCAAAACTGAGGGAGGGTTTTGTAACTCCACAGATGCACTTCTGCTGGCCGCAAGCGTTAGGAAAGCTGGATGCTGGGCATTCTGTTTTTTTTTTATCTAGAGATTTCTTCTAAAGGAGAGGAAAAGGTAAATTTGCTGTTTTCCTTTATGGTTGCTTTGCAGTGGTTAATCACACCAGCTCCTCAGGCTGCATGCTGGCTTTCTTGGAATTTGCCTGGCTTCAGCTCCTGCCCATAGCTTCTTGCTATGCCTGCCTCACTTAGATTAGAGAGACTTTAATACCTGTTGTTTTCTCCCTGTGAAGGTACTTATGCACTGTAATCAAGGCTTCTCCTAATCGTCTTTCTGATGAACCAAACAGATTAAACTCTTTAAACCTCTCTGGGTAAGGAACTTTCTCTAATAGTCGAATTATTTTTGTAGCTCTTTTCTGCCCTCTCTCTAATTTGTCGAAGGCTTTTTAGTACGGAGGGAGTGGGATTGTGTGGTTTAGCAGCGAGCCTCGGCTGTGCTGCACGCCCTGCTGCCATCTCGCCGATGCTCAGCCCGTGTTGGCGCACCCCGGGGCCGCAGCGCCGCCGTCCCGCACCGGTGGCCCCCCGAAGCGTGGAGAGAAGGGCTGGCAGCTCCCTGCAGAGCAGCCGGGCGATTTCAGGTGTTCGGCTGGAGGGGGTTCAAGGCCAGGTTGGACGGGGCTTGGAGCAACCTGGGCTGGTGGGAGGTGTCCCTGCCCAGGGCAGGGGGTGGCACTGGGTGGGCTTTAAGGTCCCTTCCAGCCCAAACCATTCCATGGTCTTCTCCCATTGGCATGAGTTTCGGTTCCTCAGGCTTGCTCTCTGGTTTACAGGCAATTAAGGAAAGGGGGAGCAAAACTGCAAACTTCTCTTTGCTCCTGGCTGCAACATTTAAACTTATTTATGGTTTGCTGAGTTTGAATTTAAACTGCGTTGGCCTTGTTAGTGCCCAACCTTCTGGTGTTAAATTGAGCGCTTTGCTGGATGTGCCAGCCAGCCTCTAACCCAGCCCCATTAGCTCCCTTGCCTGGGAGAAGTGGTTTGGCTCGTTTACACAGCCTCCATCCTGCAATGTGCTGCAGAACTGATTTTTTTTTTTGTTCATTGTTATGCCAATCATATATCAAGTGGTTCAGCTTCAGTGTCTTCTGCCATCTCCCTGTGGGACCAGGAAGGTCTCTGAGAAGACCCCTTGGAAATGTCTTTTCTGCATTTCTTTTCCAGAAATGGAGACATTTGTTAATTTGCTCTTCTTTTTGCTTCTCTCAGGCAATATTTTAGGAGAAGTTTCTAGTAGTATGGGGTGAAAATCAGATGAGCCAAGTCTTTAGAGTGTTTTGAAGTGTTTTGCTTCACACAAGCCATTTGGTGATATTGGCAACAGTGAAAAATGGCCCAAGCATATTAGCATAATTCATGCGATGCCTGTTACTCGTTGGATGACGGGGTGTTTATAGTGCAGCTTCTCACTTGGTCCTGATTGAAGCTGGCATCCCCTGGAACGCAGGTGCAGCTCCCGGGCAGGGGGAGAGAGGAAAAAGTTAAAGGGAAAAAGCTTCCATCTCAATCAGATTTCAGACACTTTTTTTTTTTTTTGTTTTCCCTCCCAGGATGGAGAGAACTGATGAAAGCAGAATTTGGCTAGTTTCTAAGTAACCACAACAAGCTTTTGCATGTAAACAGCTGGGACTTTCTGTTGGTGTGGGGGAGCAAGAGGAGCTCGGGTGCGTGTGGTTGGAGGCTGCGGGGACACAGGGCAGGTTTCCTGGGGCGGGGGAGGCGCGAGGCTGCTGCCCCCCCCAGAGCCCGGCAGGACGGTGGCCTCAGGTACGTGGGAGGGGAGTGGATGGCTGTCCCCAGGCCCCGCGCGGTACTGTCCTGGTTTGAGCGACACAGGACTAATTTATCTTCTAATGCTTGGGAAAACTGCACTTTTAGAAGACTCTAGTGTCTGAATTTGTGGAAATATTTACTTTATAGCCAGCTCTGGGGTGCAGGTTTCAAGGTCTCAGTGCTTTCCAGCTCCCCAGGTATGGGGACGAGGAGGAGCGAGACCCGGGCACTTGACCCAGGATGCCAACGGGATTATTTCATACCATGAACGGCACATTCAATATAAGCTAGGAAGTTTGCTGAGGAGTTCTCTCTCTCTCCCCTTTGATGGCCGCGATCCCGAGAACTCCTCAGCCCGATGCCGGAGCCCTGAGCCCTTCCCTTCCTCCCACAGCCGCGGCGCTCCCAGGGTCCCACATCGGCTGTCCCTGTGGGGAGTGCACGGCTTCCTATGGTAGAATGGGCTGGGGATAGTCCTTGTGTATTTTATATTGGTGTTGGGATCAATATGGGTTCTTTAGTGTTATTAATATTAATTATCTAGTCTTATTCTGTTGAATCTGTTTATATTTCAACCCTCGGGTTTCCTTGTTTTTTCCCAATTCCCTTTCATGGGTGGGAAGGGGTCATCAGGTGAGAGAATAATTGTCTAAACAACAATAAATTGTTGTGGGTTGCTCAAACCATAACAGTTACAGATGTGGTGTACGCTCGTGCTGGATCCCGGGGATGCCGAGGGCTCCTCGTGCTGCCGAATGCCTGCGGGAGGTCCGTGTCCAGTGGTGCCTCCCAGCCGCTCCCGGCACCCGATCGCTGCTTTCCCCACGTCGGGTCACTGCCTGACTTTGGTTTCCTCTGTTGCTTTAACGCTGTTTTCCACATGGTGAAACAGCCAGTTGTGTTAATAGGATATTAATGAGAACAGCAACAAAACTCCCCTGTTACTTGGAGCTATGCAAATAGTGATTATTTTGTTGTTAACGATTTTGTTCTACAAAGATAGCTCTACACCACTGTATTGTCTCCTTCGGGTATCACTTTGCAGCAAGAGCTGACTCACACGAGTACGCTTCAGTTAACTTCTTTTTTCCCTTTCGCCATAGGAAATTCTGAAGAAAAACGCTGGACAACGGGGTTCAGGGGAAGAGAATGTTTTAGTCCTGTGTTCAGGTGACATTGCCGATATTGGTAAAACGGGCACCTCAACTTAAAAGGCCACTTTGGGTTTCATCCTTCTACCTCTTTCTGTTTACGGTGGTAATGATACAAGATTCACTTTAAAAAAAGACAAATACAATTACTAAAGAAAATAGATTTGTTTTCAAATTATGAGGCATCCTCTGACATTAATTTTTAGGAAGTGCTGAAATGTTTATTTTCTTTATTAACAAAACTGCAGACAATGGTGGCGTTTTTTAAGCCACAAGAAATTAGAAGACAAGAAAATGGGCGGAAGAATGGGGACATTTTTCACGATAGAGGAGGAGGTATTTACAAATCAAGGGACTGAACCATGACTGATGAGTTCAGGTTAAGTTCTCGTCTCTACCAAGGGCTTGTTGTGCAGCTCAGATAATGAAATTTCTGTGTCTCATTTTGTCAATCCACAACTTTTTCCTTCTGAGTTTCTATTTGTTGAATGTGCCCCGCTGTTAAAGGCTGGATCACCTTCCTCAGCGTCACCTTTGTGCTTTGTCTGTTGCTGGAGGTAGCAAAGTGCGTCTGAAGCAGGTTGGAAAAAGCTGTTGTGGGATTTATCTAACCCAAACTGGGAATCTGACCCATTCTGGGTGACTGGTAGAAGACTTGGGGCTCCTCCAGCGAAAGTCAGCTTTTATTTAAGTGCGTGCTAATAAACGTGCAACATTATGAGTCCCAAGAGTCTGCTGCAGATATCGTTTGTCTTTCACAGGTAAAAAAATTAATTATCATCAAAGTAACCTTACTTTCCAACAGTTCTCCATGTTTTACTTCTAGGACCTCATTCTCCATGAGTCTGTGTTTCATTTCTTTGTGATCATAGACAACATGCTGCTACAAAAATGGTTTATTTTCTCATTGCTACTGAAAGTGGAACTTACTTTTGACGTGCATGGCTATTCTTTAGAGGAGGAAAAAAGAAGAGTTAAAATACGAGATCACCGCAGGATGGGGGAAGCTGTTTATCATGAGAAGCTGGAAACGGGAAGAGGATGGCTCTTCAGATCTGTGTGCCAGCGCGCCCAGGAGCGGTGAGTTGAGAGCAGGAATCGTGGCAAGAGGCTCTGTGGTCCCCGTTCTGCAGGAGGCTGGAGCAGATGGTTGGGATGGTCCCTTCTGGCCCTGCAATCTGTGCATCCGTGGGAGCTTTACGAATACGCAAAGTCCACGTACCTCAACTTCTGGTGTTTTTTACATTAACTTGGAATAATGCATGGTACTGGTACTGAATCATGTTTTCAAAGACTTAGTAATATTATACAAATTAAGTATTTTGGGCAACAGAAGAAATATAGCTTAATATTCCTATTTTATCCTCATTAGTTCCTTTCTTCTATAAATAGTAACCATACAGCGTATATTACATTCTCTCATGTCAGAATTTATCAGGGACGTGCTTTGGCTGGGCAATTGCTGTGTGAAAAATTAAGGGGTTTGCCTCATTCTATCAACACGTTTTGGTTTCACTCTTGAATAAAAATAGATTTTTAAATAACAGTCACATAAAGTAAAAAAACCCAGAACAGAGCCCTTTTTCATTTCAGAGGCGGAATCAGCGTTGTTTGATGAAAATGGAATAGATCACTTGGTAACTAATTACTAAGGACCATTATTACAAATGTAACCAAAAAAACTAATGAACGTTGTGGTAATGCTAATTTATATCAGCCAACTGTGAGACATCAGCCAGCTTTCATGTGCAAACAAGTTGAAGGGAAGAGGGTAAAGCAGCGTTACTTTCCATTCTGGAAACACAGCGGCTCTTCCCGGGTACTGTGCAAATCCGAAGTGACTGAGACCAGACAATTGAATTTGTCTAGAAAACAGTCTGCAGTTCAGAGAGTGCCCTTTTTTTGTTTTTTTTTTTTGTCTTTTTGGGGTGGGAGGTTAGGTTTGGTTTAACGTTTAACAGTTAAAGCAGGCTCTTTGGCTCTTTTTTTTTTTTTTGAGGCTATTTCTCCTGGTAGAACTCCACAATGGGATCGTTGGCGTGCTGAGGTGATTCGGTCCAAACCAGCCATATGAACTAATCTCTTCTAAATGAGTGCCCAGCATCCATTCCCCCGGCACGTTCAAGTGCTGTGTAGTCAGGCAGATCTGACTACCTGGAAAATTCAATCGTATTTGACCCCTGTGCTCCCAGGAGACCCCTTGCGACTCCTTGGGACACAGGAGGCTTCCCTGCTTCGATATGGCAAGAAACTGACCCCCGAGGAGGGGTTATAGGCACGGATGTTGCCGTTGCACTGATCTAATCTATGTATTTATTAGTTTTCCAGGGCGCATGGTTGATTTCTGGCAGGGGGGAGGCCAGTTTATGTGGAGAGCCGAAGTGCTCGGCAGGGCGCTGATGGAGCCGGTGCGGGAGAAGATGAGCAATCATGGGCAGACAAACCTGTATTAGTCAGATGCGCCTGCAACGAGACGTGATCGATGCCATTAGCATCACCTGGCAGAGCCCTGGAAGAAAGCGCTATTTCTGGCAGGCACCTTGATTTCTCGAGAATGGAGATGATTTATGATTAGGAAAGGCTGCCGCTGGACTGGCTTGGTGCTGGAGAAGTTAATCACTTGGTATGAGGGTACCATGATTTGTTTGACATTCCCAACTTGTGTTGTAAAGATTTTGTGTCCGGCGGCATTTATGGAGGAGCGAAATGAGTCTTATTCTCATTTCACTTTATTTGTACCCCATAGGGAGAGGTCTTAAAACACCTTTGGCGGTTGAAAGCAGGTGAGGCTTTGGGGTCCCCTCAGCACTGGCTGGCAAGGGAGCGTGTGTTCGGGCAGGCAACTTTACGGATCCCCACAGAGCAAAGGGGAAAGACATCTTGACACTGTGCTTCCGGACACCGGGGCCGTTCTCACGGCAGTAGATAATGCTCTGCTTCAGGCTGGTGGAGCTTGCTCCTTCCCGAGCATCCTGCACAGAGTCCATGGTGCTTTTGGAGGTGGGACATGCCCTGCAAGGAGGCAACAGCCAGAGCTGGTTGGGATGGTCCAACCGTCGCACCACAGAGCCACCCCGAAATGCCTCCTGCACGCTTGGTGACATTGGCCGCTGCCACAGACCCTGTCCCTTGGTAAAGATATTTGGTGAAATGTGGTATAACAGGGCTCCTGCATTTTTTAAGGGTCTCAAACTGGCACAGCTGGGAGGGGGAAGCGACGGTGTGTGACTTGCCTTCCTGGGCTGTGGTTTCTCCAGCATGGCAGTGTGGTGAGGAGTCACCGTGGCTATGATTTACTTGGAGTACAAGTTCCTTAGCGTCCCTGGAAAGCACCGAGAAAAATTTCAAAACTGTTCCCTAAAACCAGTTTTTTCCCTAAAACCAGTTTTTATGAACAGGTTCATTATACATCAAACCCCAGTGTGATTTGAAAATGGATCTGGAGATGCTTTGTATTTAATGCTGGAAAACAGTGGCACAAGCTTTCACTACAATGAAAGCTTCTCACCCAGGACTACAACTTTTCAATCTGATTTGCAGTGTATCAGCATAGTGGAAGGAGACTAGATGGAAGGCAATGTAAATTAATTACTTAAATCCACACTCCCCTGAACAGGAAAAGACTGGGATGCTCTGTACCCTGTGTGTTTTATTTTACACAAGTGTTTCCAACACCTGAGTCTCGGCTCCGACCCCCGAGCTTGAGCGCGCGGTGAAGTTCATCTTTCTGCAGTTCAGAACTTCAGAACAAGCTGAACGTCAGGAGATGTATGTCCGGACTGCTGAGTGACTCACCTGCAGACTGTTATTTAAACATTTCAACCGAATCAAGAAATCTGTCCATCCAAAATTGGAAGCAACAGTTGAGTGTTAGCCTGTCCCGTCTGGGAGCCAAGCCAGGCAATGCGCAGTACAAGGCAATTAAAGCTGGTGAAAAATCCTGAACTAAGTTGACTGAGAGGCTGCTTTTGAACTTGTCAGGTGAGTGCTAACAACGTCTGCAGGTCACCTCTGATTGCCAAAGCTGGAACCATACCCACAGAGCATGCTCTGAGAGGGGAGAAAAGGCTCTGAGTAAGGATGTGTTTATGGGAGTGATGTACATCCCTTACAGAGAGCATGAGGGGCTGGAAGAGATAATAGAAAATGCACGGACTTGAAAAATGAGTGAAAATGGTCGTAGGTGTTTTTCTGGCACTGGGAGTCGATGGATGAATTTGGGAAGGCCGGATTTGCCCCATTCCCACACACACACTTGTGCTGTCATCTCCCGGCTCCGTCGGCCGGGTGACCACAGGTCCTCAGGGTGGCTGGGGCTGACGTTGCCACCCGCACTCCAGTCCCAGTTACGCAGGTAATCCCACACGGTGGTGTTCAGCTCCATGAACGTATGTTGACTTATCTCGGTTAAGAAGAATCGCCTGAAGGCCTATTGGAAAAGCATTATGAAAGGGCACAGACAGCTGTTTTAGATTTTGTATTTACTGAAAGAAAGGCTGCTGGAGAAACTGAAGGCAGAAAGTAATTTGGGTGATAATGACAATAAAACAATACAAAATGATGGACTTTGTTATTCTAAAGAAAGGAAGGAAGGAGAGCAACGGAATAATAATAACGGAGTTCAAAAAAGCAGACTGCAATGAAGTCAGGGAAGCAGCCGCGAGGGGCTCCCGGGAGGATATTCAAAGCCAAAACGAACTGCGGCAGAACCGGCTGTTACCGAACGAAGCTGCTTTAAAGGCACGACAACAACCTCCTCTTGCAAAGGAAAGACCGGCATTCCCGAGGCTGCTTCTCGGCCCTCGGAGGACATGGAGAAATAAAAGGAATCCTCCAGAAAACCAGAAATAAGGACAGGTGACTGAGGATGAATACAAAGGAGTAGACTTCTGCGTATAAGGATAAAATCCGAAAGCAGAAGGCGTAAAACGGGCAAAGCACATAAAAGGAAAAAAGACAGGCATCTACAAATGCATCAGAAATAAGAGGAAGACAAAGGCATGTATAGCCCCGGTACGGAGCAGCGAAGGGAAGCGAATGGAGGCTAAACTATTCAATGCCTTATTGTTTCAGCCTTCAGAAAAAGGTTAATTGTGACCAGACGCTTACTGCAATTAATATTAACAAGGGGATAAGAGGGAAAGAAAAGCCTAAAGTACACTTAGATAAATTAGATGTTTTCAAGCTATGGGAGACTGACAAAACCCACCCTAGAATACTTGCTGAATTGCCCCAGAAAACCCCTGAATGAGTGGTGATTATCCGTGGGGCGGTGGGGTGGGGAGGAAAGCACGGAGAGGGCTGGCGGGTGGCAAACAGCACCTCTCCCCCAAACACACGCGGAAAATTACAGAGCTGGAAGCCTAAATTAAGCACCTGAGAAGGTACTAGGGCAAAGGATTAAATAATCAGTGTGTGGGTATGTAGAGGATATTAAGGTAATAAGAAAGAGCCAACAGGGATCCCACAAGTCAGAAGGTTTTCTTCTGGTCTCAGCCTCCAGACACTTGTAGAACGATAGGTAATCACTGTATGTGTAGCACCTTTGTATACATATACTATACCACTGAAAATATACTTCTGTTCCTATCGTATATGAAAGAAATATTTTGAAATTAAAAATAGAATGCTATAAATATTTTCAATTTAAGTTTTACATCTAGAATTCATGAAATTGGTTTGGGAAACCCTGTATTTCAGGTAACGGGAACGTCTTAGCTTGGGCCTGTTTCTGTTGGGTTTATGGAATTCCTTGTAAAAACATCTTTCCATGCACAGGCATTGTGGCACTAGAGCCAAGAAAATCTGTTGTGGTGTTATATTTATTTGGAGCAGCTCTCTCAGAGTTTTGTAAGCTCTGAATCAGTGCATGCTGGAAATATTGCTGTGCTTTGGTTGTGTTAGGTACTTCCCTATAGAGCCCAAATATCAAAACCTTGAGATGTATCTTGAATGCCTGTAACCAACAACTACATTGGGGAAGTATATGCTTATACTGTAATTTTTTTTCCCTTTTGCAGAATCCCTTTAGTAGAAAAGCAAGCAAGACATCTGAATTAATTTTATATGTTCTCTGAACTGCTCAAGCCTTTGAAATAACTCAGGTTGAGGTTTTAGTCAATATGAATGGAGACATTTAAAAAATCTGTGTGCTCTTCTGTCAATAAAAGATGGCAAAAGGCTAAAGAGATGAAAATAGACAGTAGAGTCAGAGATGCAGCCAGTACTGAGCAACCTCCACAGGGTACAAGCCATTAGTAACTGTAATAGACAAATTTGATATGAATTTTTAGCAGTGTTGATAACTAAACACCTTTCTTGTATTCCTTTGAAAAAAAATTAGTGGCTTCACCTCTCCAAAACCTAGCCTAATTTAATTTTTATAATAGGCATATGTAAAAACTACGTAATTTGAGCATTTACAAGTATCATTAATAGGAGTGACTTCTGCTGGCAAGTGGCTTCACTCCCTTATATGATAAATGTATGCGTGTATCAACATAGGGTTAAAATATGTGTTTTAATTTAAACTTCAGGTAAAATTTTAGTTAAATCAGCAAGCCTTCCATACATCAGAGCAGCTTGGACCTAGGGACTGTGTTGTTCTGGGACACGTGACTGGAGGCAACCCTGGCCCACGCAGCAGAAAGCAGGGTCAGGGTTGTTGGGGACCGCTGACCTGTTCTCTTCTAGCCCAGGCGTCACTTCATCACAGTCCACCGCACCATGTGGAAGTGGCCCATGCCTGATGCCAGTAGTAGAAGTCACTGAAAACCAGCCCATTAATGCATAACTTAGTGCCTGAGAAATCTTAAATTCCCTCCTTTCCCAACTCACCTTGCAGATTCTGGGTTCTCTGGAAACGAGAGGAATCAGGCTCTGTTAAACGGCAGCGAGCAGTCAGGCTTACGTGAACCGCCAGGACTCACACACAGCCTTCGTGACTGGGGAACGGAGAAGTGCCTCCATGGGCAGGAATTTTAGGGCCACTCAGAAAGGTCCAAACCTGGAGAAGTTTTGGATCACCAGCGTTTTCTGCTGTGGGGTCATGGTGCTTTCTAAAGATCAGCTGTGCAGCACGGCATTCCTGGTGCCAAGCCGTGAGTAAGATGCCTTTTGACAAGAAAGTCAGTTGAGATGATGTTGTGCTAGTCAAGTTTGCTAGCCCTCATGCTTTACCTAGACGTAGAGGATGCTCCAGAGGCTAGCACAACGACTTGTGCCAATGTACGCCTCTTGACTTGATTGGATTTGATCATTATGAGTTGTGTGAGGCTGGAACACCGGAGTGCTTTGTATACAGATGTAGTAGGGAAATTTTGGTGGGGAGCTTCTGAGCAGCTTGTGAGCACAGTCCTTAGCCTGGTCAGTGTTAAGTGGTACTGCAGGGGAATTTAAATCGCCCTTGGTACTTCTGATACCTTGCACCAACATAGCAAAATATTGGGTTTAGCTTTTGAAAAACTGTATGCTGCTTAAGAATTGGAGTAGGTAGGTGCTAAGAACATAGCAGAAACACAGGACTGTGAGATACGCAAGAAAAGAAGTTAAAAAAAAAAAGTAGGGCGCATAGTAGGGGATGTCTCACATGAATAGCCTTATATCAAAGTTTAACAAAGTTTAACTTCTAAGGAATGTGGATAACAAAAATGGTTTTGTTTTGCATTGTTTTTCCCAGTCCTGGAAAGGACTTTCTTGTGCAAGATTCATCTCACCTACCTTACAATCGTCTAGTCTAAACTGTTTGTCAAGACCTGCACTACAGCCCTGCTACTTGACATGTCTTAGGTGCATATTGCAGTTCGCAAGTGCTGTGTGTGTGGCTACATGGGAAGTCTGCGCCCCTGAGTGGCTTTGAAGCACTCAATGTTAGGAGAGATCAAGTCCCTCGTTAGATTGTATCGCAGGTGATACAGTAAATTGGTCAGTGTCTGAGCAAATTATAACAGACCGAGTAGCCTGGGAACATTCTCCTTTCACCAGCATCCCTGAGCCAGCTGGAAGGACAGAAACAAAAGTTCCCAGGCTGATGGCAGCTGTCAGAGCGCTGTGAAGTTATGTGGGTCTCCTCAGTAGCTTAGATTTAGGATTATATGTCAAAATTGAGAACCTTAACTGGACCCATAAACAGCAAATGTTGCTGTTGATGATTTGTTTTGACTTTTTAGCAGATTTTTCAGGCTTGTAAGGAAAATGTAGCTTTGTTCCCCCCACCTCTCCTCTTATCAAAAACACTTGCCGGGTGGGGACCTGGACTGCGGAAGGCTGGAACTTTAAATGGCCCCGACTTCAGAGAGTGCCTCTTATGTGGACGTGTGTGCCGTTTAGCTCGCTCATGGTCTTCCTGCTGTCAGCTGGGCTTCACTGGGTGAAAAACAAGTTTGGGTTCAATGATGCTTAGAAGGAAAGAGTTATTCATGATATAGAGGTTATTAGTCATTCATCAGAGCATTAAGTCTTGTATATCTCAGTGAGGTTACCTTACTGCAATGCTTTCACCTTTCATGTTCTCCTTCGTCCCTCAGGAGCTCATTCTCAAAGAAACTTGATCATCAATGCGTCTCATCTTAAATTAAACTATCTATGGAAAACACATCACTATGAAGTTATGAGAAAAGCACCTGTGTTTCCTTCAGTGGGCAATAGGCAGTGGATCACTCTAATAGTGCTGTTTGCAAATATCAAATAATAATGGAAAGTATGACAATAATGAAGTAAGTAATCAGATGAACTGTTGAGTACAGGTGCCTACATTTACAACTCTTTCATCAAAGAGAAAATTAAGCGCTCTCAGAATATTATGGCAAATTGCTTGCTGTTATACGACTACTAATCAGGTGGAGTACATAAATGCATCAGGAAAAATCTTCTTGAGCAATTATGGCAGTAGATGATTAAGGCACAGAGCACATCATGGGACAGTGAATGGGCTCCTTTTCTCTGCCTACAGATGTAAATGCTTTTTGCAAAAACAAACAACAAAAGCCCAGAGTCACCCGCACCTCTGCTGCAGTTTGGCTGATGGTACAGGGTATGGGAGAACGTGACTCCTGCGTCCGGGCGGTGGTGTCAGGCAGCGCTCTCGGTGCCCGAGGCCAGCTCTCCTCCTCGGGGGCTGGAGTTCATGCAGGGCTTTAGGCAAATGGTCTGTTAGCAGGTGGGATGGGGGGCAGATGTGACATTACCTCACCTCACTGGTACCCTTCAGTGTGACACCACTCCTGACACTCGGGTGCAGCCCAGAAGAGTCTGTGCCCCCAGCCAAGCCCCGGAGAGCAGAACGTGGGCCATGCTCTGTCACCTTTTCCGCATGCTCTGCCTCTCCAGCCACCCTGGGGCACGGAGAGGGCCTGTTTGGCTGCTCCTAGTGCCCCACCGGCTCCCAGCTACTGCCAGGGGATCCCCAGTGGACATGGGCTGTGAGCACACCCATGCCTAGAGCTCGGTTTATCCACCTCAACAGCTTCCCAGGGAAAATAGCACGGCTACGGCATCGTCTCCTGCCTTTCTCCCGCTCCCACGGCTTTCAGAGACAATGCGCTTTCCTACCTGCTCTTTCCAGCATCTCAGGCAGCTGGTCAAGCCCTGTGTTTTCTTCTTGCTTCCTCCGTGTCTTCTGGAGCTTCTTTGAGGTGCACCGAGGCCACCTCCTGAGTCAGTACAGGAGGCCTCGAGCCGGGCTCCTGCCTCAGCCTAGACTTGCTGCTTACTGGGACCGCTGCAGACAAGCCTTGGGCTGTGCTTGGCTCTTCTGAGTCTTTCAGCTGAGTTCTTCACGTGGTAACGATTTGAGAGCGAGCTTTGCCTTGGAAAGCAAGCTGAAGGCCACTCTGGTGCTGCGAGGTGGGGGCTCAGCCTGGGGACTGACGTGGCCATCCCTCGCATCCTCGTCTCCGAGGGGAAGCCGGGCTGCCCTGGCAGGATGGAGCAAGCTGTTGCCCACCCTCCTCCTCCCCCCAAAATGCTTTAACCTACCGATAAAACGTGTGATAAAACCAGTCTCTTGGCAGGGCCCCTTCTGCAAGATGGCTTCCTGCGTCCCTTATCTATGAGCTGAGGAGGCAGAAATAATTTAGAGTTACAGGATGCAACTCTCAGTCTTGACTACAACACCAGGCACGTGCTCGTGCTGAATCAAAGGATAATTTTGGAGGAGTGCTGTGCCGTGCCAGGCTCCTGCGGGCGGTGGAGCTGGTATGAGGTTTCTGGTAAGGTGCTTTCAGCGCGGCAGGGGTGCTGTGTGGAACTCGCGATAGCATTTCCCAAACCCAGCGTATTAATTGCAGGGATGCGAAGTAGGAAATAGCTAACTGCTGTGTCAGTGCCTCGTGTCACGTTTGAATCCCTGATCAGCAACCAAAACCTGCTGTTTGCTATTTAGAGACTAAAAATAGCATATTCCTCCAAGGCATGGAAAGTATCCTTTCATTTAAGCGGCACATATGCATCCTTTCAGTTTATCATGGCACCAGTGTTACCAAGTAAGCATCCTTCCATGTTTTGCCTTACTGACTGAGCTTTCTCTTGCCCAAGCCCTTTCCTCATGTTGCACCTTAGCAAAGATCCTTGTGTTGTGAGAGCACGCAGGCTCTCCGGCAGCCTCAGTGAGGCACGATTAGTATGGCAAGCCATACAAAAAATGAACTGAGTTTTTGGTATCTCAGGACAGAAGATAATATAATCCCATTATAAAAAAATGGTATCTTCATCCATTCTTCTTTGCTAGCTTCCAATTCTCTGTTACTGGGCTTTACAAATCCTTCGTATTTCCTTTCATTTAATTTCTGGCAAGTTTGGGATTGTGAAGCTATTCCTGTGCTGACACTTGCGGAGCAGTTGTAGTAATATCTGCATGTATTCACTTAATCCATGCATAAAAAAGCAAACTGCTGCCTTTTTTTTTTTATTGTGTGCTAGTCCACAGTGGTGTAGGTCCTGTCGTCTTAGCCACTGCTTCACACACGTGGCTCACGGTGGAAAAGAGCTGGAGCCCGGACAGAGAGCTGTTGAGGTGGTCATAGCTTTTGGGTTGCGTCTTGCAGGGGATGGAGGGGGGACATCTGGCTGGTTCCCTGGAAAAGGGGCGATGGGAGTCTGGAAAGGTGACTAAGTATGTCCTGGATGGGAAAGTCAACTGTGCAGGTTAACCTTCCCAAAAATCGTGGTGCACTGATAGGGCAGAGCCATACCTCGTGGTTTGCTTTCCAAAGGGTGTGGGAAGCATCCCCCTCTTAGCCCCCGACTGCACAGCACGTTCTCCTAACGCTTCCTTGTGGAGACACGCTGCCCGTAGGGCTCTGGGGCTGCTAATGGGTACCCTGAACCTTCCCCCACTGTTAAGGTCCATCGCACAAAGCTTTCCAAAACCTTGGCAAGCGACCCCTTCCTTCCCCTTGCCCCTCTGCGTACAAGGACCTCGCTGAGGGCGCTCCTCAGGAATCAGTCTTGCTCTTTGCCCCCGACCAGGATGAATGTCAGTAACAGACGCACGGATGGATGAAGGTGCCCACAGGCTGCCTCCCCCAGTGCTCCCAGTAAGCAGGCACCGGGGCTCAGCTCTGCCAGGACCCCGACTCCCTGAAAGGGGGACGGAGGAGCCTCGGCCAGCCCGGCCCGGCAGCGTGCACCCGTTTGTGGGGCTACCCCAAATACCCGGGCGGTGTGAAAAGCCGAGCCTCAGAAACAGCCCCCCAGGCGCTCAGTGGAGCTGGTGGGCAGCACTTCACAGTGCTGCTCCTCTGATTCTTAGCAATAAGCATCTGCAGCGCTCTGACTATGCTGCCAAACAGTTATGTTAGGGAGACGCTTATCAGTCCAATGTATTTTAAGGCTGAGCGCGGCAGCGTGCTGGGAGCCCAGCGCACCCCTGAAATTTATGAGAGCGCTTTCCCTGGGCACGTTATCCCCCACAATCCTGCCGCTGGCTTCCCCGTGGGACCACTTCTGTGCTGGAAGGTTTGCAAATCTGTATCTTAATTTGATACCAGCTGCTAGCAATATAGCTTTGACACCCCCATATCATTCCTCCTCTTAGGCTACAAGCTGCATCTCACAGGCACTTAAAAGTTTCTCTAAATGTATTTAGGAAAAAAATAGATCTGATTATATAATGTTTGTTAGACCATGAGGGGCGTTTGTAATCTTCAGGGTTTTGAGCCTCACAAGGAAGATGGTTGCTGCTGTAATTTCTACATCTTGTATTTTTAGAAGCGGGAAGCTCGGCGCTTGTGCGGCTGCGCTGCAGAGGAGGAGCCGGAGACCTCCCCGGGGCTCTCCTGCACTACGGGCACAGAAGGTTCCTCTGGCTGGACCCCAGCGGTCGGGGATCCCAGTTATCCAGCACCCCCCGTCTGGAGCTGGCACGTCTCAGGAGGATGCGGGCGGAGTTGTTAGCCGTTCCTGGAGCCTGCGAGAGTGCCCTGCTCAGGTGAGCGAGGGGGAGGGCACGGCAGCAGGCATCTGATGCGGGTGCATCAGGCCATGCACCCGGCTGCCTCTGCCACAGGGGCTTCTCCCGCCAGCTTTGCTCTGGGCACCTGCAGGAGCCCAGCAAGAGAAACAAAACTTGCCCTCAGAAGGGAAATTTGTAATCTGCTCACATCCTTGCAAAATTATAACCCACAAACACCAGCAAACCCACTGGCTCCACAGATTAATCTGTTTGCTTCTTGCACTAAAGCTACTAAATCGAAAGAGACAGCTAGGAAAATCTGCCTGTAGTTATTCACAAGCACAATACGTGTAACTCAATGATTTCCATCGCTAATATTCGTGCTGTTACGCTTCCCCTGCACCCAGTGTCACCCATCGTTAATGCTGCGCCTGTGCACACACCTGCCCAGTTACCAGTGTCTGTGCTGGTCTGTAACTGGGACAGCCTCTGCATGAGCAAAGGGCAGGCTCACCAGAGCTGTGCACGTTCCTTTGCAGGGTAAAACCTCGGAATATGTGGTTTTGGAACCAGGAAAACATTCGGGCTCCTAAATGAGTCTTCTTCTGCCCCTTCCCCACTGCAAAAGGGCTCAAGTGTTGCACTGCAGAAATAGCCTCTGTCTGCTGTTTGACATGTGTGGGGCATACCGAGAACTTACTGTTATTCTAAAATAAGCACACCGTTGTATTCAGCACATAACCAAAGGATCCCTCTGTACACCAATATGGTGATATTATTCAAAAGTGGTTTGTAAAGCCAAGCACGGCCTTGGAGCCAGTGTGGTGTACAGCTGTTGGAGTTACAGTTCTCATACACGCTTTTGAAAAGTGTCCTTTCTGGGACAATATTGATGAGCTATAAACTGGGACAATATTGATGAGCTATAAACTTGCCTTACATTGGAAGACTAAACAGGCTCACTCTAGTTTACCCAGTGAAAAAAGTGATCTCATCCCTACCTGAGTACTTGTGGGGGAGAAGCTGGGGAGGGACTCTTTATCAGGGAGTGGAGCAGTAGGACAAGGGGTAATGGTTTTAAACTGGAAGAAGGGAAATTTAGACTAGATCTAAGGAAGAAATGTTTTACGCTGCGGGTGGTGAGACCTTCACCCAGGTTGCCAGGAGAGGTGGTGGATGCCCCATCCCTAGAAGTATCCCAGGCCAGGTTGGACGGGGCTTTGAGCAACCTAGTCTAGTTGAAGATGTCCCTGCTCATGGCAGTGGGCTGGACTAAATGGCCTTTAAAGGTCCCTTCCCACCCAAACTATTTTATGATTAATGTGTATCCAAGCCATATGAGGAGAGGCTGAGGGAACCGGGCATGTTTAGTTTGGAGAAGAGGAGGCTGAAGGGAGACCTCATTGCCCTCTACAACTCCCTGACAGGAGGGTGCAGAGTGGTGGGTGTTGGCCTCTTCTCCCAGGTGAATAATGACAGGACCAGAGGAAATGGTCTGAATTTGCATCAGGGGAGGCTTAGATTAGATATTATGAAGAATTACTTTCCTGAAAGAGTGGTCAGGCACTGGAACAGCCTGCCCAGGGAGGGGGTTGAGTCACCATCCCTAGAGGCATTTAAGAAACGTGTAGATTTGGCACTTCAGGGCATGCTCTAGTGACAGAGGTTGTAGGGGTTTTTTTTGTGTGTGTATGGTTGGACTCCATGATCTCAAAGGTCCTTTCCAACCATGAAGATTCTGTGATTCTATGCAGCATTTTCCAGCAAACCCTCCAAGATATGTCCGTGTGGGTACATATATAGGTGCAGCACGAGTGCTGTGTGCGCATAAAAACATACCCTGGGTGCGCTGCCAAAAGCTGAACCATCCACATTAAACCATCTCTCTGCCGAACCTCCGCACCGCAGGTCAGCTCAGGGGGGCCCAGGGGACACCAATGGGGACGACGCCATGGCTGGGGAAGCTGCTGGACACCCCCGGGCAGCTCCGACCGCGGGCCACGCTGCTCACCCCCTTCCCCCAGAGATGGGCACGGCTGGAGCGTTGGACCTCAGCGCCCTCACTCAAAAAGTATGTATTTAAAAATATACTCTTTACTTTAACAGGGCTGTTTGTGCATAGCAACATTCCAAATATCCTTTTGTTTTTGCTCTTGGTAAAATCTGAATGCAAAAACTTAATAATCTTGTGTTTATTTATTTGTTTACTTGTTTATTTATTTACTCAGTTTCCCTCTTGCTTCCCTCCGGCTCTTTGGTTTTCTGTGGAAAAACAGAGATAAGTTAATCTGAACAAAACGTGGTAATACTTGAAAAATTCCTTCCCATCAAATTATAGGGAACAACATTTACTTTTCATCTGTGTTCCATATTTTTGTGTCGGCTCTAATCACAGTCTACGTCAGGCAGCATATGCCATGAAGGATTTGTTGTCCTAAATCACTTGGCTGCATTTCCCTGGAGATGACCAAGTAGCAGAACCTGACAGGCTTTGGACTCAGGGAACCGATGCTGATCAAAGGCACAATAAACTATTCATGTGAAAAAAAATCAGTGGGAGGGGCTTTTTTCCACCAAGGTTCTACCTAAGTATAAAAATCTCACTGGAATATTTATACCCGGTTTTATTTTTCATTTTAAAGATTTTTTTTTCTCTCCTTAAAACTGTTAGTGACATCCGTTTCATCATAACACTGCATTATATTTTAAAGACAACTTGCATTTTAATTCACCGTCTTTTCTAAATGGCGGTGGTGGCCGTGCATGGCCCTGCTTCTACACCAGAGGGCAATAAAGGGAAGGTAAAATTTGGTTTTCCTCTATTAAATGAGTGGTTCGTAGGACAAAAGTAACCTACCTTATTATTTATGACTTGATAATTGAATATATTATTTACCTGCCAAGTCTTTTATATATTTGAGAAACAGAACTCTTTGTGTGTTGTTAATACATTGAACTAAGATTTTTCTTCCACACAATTATATTTTATAAAGCTACAGTTGGACAGACCTTAAGATTTTACCATGACAGAGATATATATTTCTATTTATATATTTGAACAATAGATAACTTTATAGTATTACCTGTCGTGTTCAAATATTTATAACCATCCATGGAAAGAAATAAAGTGATTATTTCTCTCAGGAAATTAGGATGCCGGTGGCAAACCTGAAATGCTTTGGATTTTGCAGATAAATCAAACACTCTCTGCCATTGCATGGGCTGCCCCTGGAATGCTGTGTAGCAGCTGGGTGGTATTTTTAAAGCTGAAAGCACTTGACTTCCCACACCTTTAGTGCAGGTAGGAGAGAGGGAGAAATTATCTTAAGCATTCTGCCACAGACTTTACAGAGGGAGTCCCACCAGCCACTGCCAGCGATGGAGAAGGAAATACAGAGCAGTAAGGAAGGAGCGCTTGGGGCTCATGAGAAGGGTAAGCTAAAAATAATTGCAACAAAAAGGAGATTCCGGGATCTGCTTTGTCTGACAGTGATTGCGGTGTTTTCTTGTCACTCCATGCGAGCAGAGGCACAGCCAGCGCCGGGGTCTCCGCAGCTCTGCCACCGCAGCAGCCACTCGGCATCGCTGGGGAACTGCGGCTCCTGGCAGGGATGAAGAGAACGAGGTCTGTGCTAAATCCGGCTGGAAAGCAAGGAGGCTTGAATCATCAGAGAACACACAGATGGTTTTTAAAATGCTGATGATCAAAATATCAAGCAATGAATTTGTGACCGTAGGAGCCCGATCGGCACCGATAGCCTGGGATGGATGCGCTGGTGAATGGCGTGCCCGGTGGCGGGCTCTGGGGCTGCGTCTGCCGCCTGGGGTGATCCACATCTGGGATGCGCCTGCTGTCAGGAGGCTGGCATCCGCCTTCCTGCCGCTCCCCGAGCTGCGCCGCTCCCAGAAATGGGAGAAGCGGGCGGTGAACGGCTGGGAACGGCAGACGAGCAGCGTGCAGGCTGTTTTCTTCTGACATAGGCCTTCATTTGTGCACTCTATAACTGCACTTGAGATCATGTCAAGAGCTAAATGGAATTTACTCCATGGCAGGATGGGTCTGGAGCACGTGTTCTGCCCCTTTGGTGTTCATGGAGGAGTCATCCTGAGTACTGGATCATCAGCACCCGTGAACCCTTGAGACTTACGTTTGCTTGTGTGACCACTTCTCAGAGACAGCCCTAAGATCTGTGTTGTGGTTCTGGTCCAGATTTGACCAGCGAAATAGGGCTTCATTTTCTGCCTGGTGTTTCAGGATGGTCATAGAATAGAATCATAGAATCGTTTAGGTTGGCAAAGAGCTTTAAGAACAGAAAGTCCAACTATTAACCTAGCATTACCAAGTCCACCACTAAACCATGTCCCTCAGCACCACATCTACATCTTTGTAGTCCTCCCAAGTTGCCTGCCCCCTCTTCAAAAGGTCATAAACTCTTTTTCTCCCCGAGTTCCAGCCAAAGTTCTCTGTTCAGCCACGCCAGCCTTCTTCCCCACCAGCTGCTCTTCTGGCACATGGGGACAGTGTGCGCCTGCACCTTTAATATTAATATCATCACTATCATCAATAATAGTGCTTTGATCTCAGGAAAGTGTTTCAATGAGAAAGCACCAGAGTGGGTGTGAACTATGGAAGCTTTGACTGGAGATCACCTGGCAAAGGTTGTTCTTTAATTTAAGAACAACCCTGCTCAATTTGGGCTAGAGCAGTGGTTTGTTCACGTTGTAGAAGATGCTCCTCAGGTGGATCCTTCTGCAGCCCAGGCTGGTGTCCCTGCTGCCCGTGACTATCAGACCGTCTTGTTCTCTTGCATGAAAATGCCAAAGCCAATATAGAGCAGCACAGTATACTGGCGGCACAATGAGATAGACTGAGGTTGATCTTTGTGACAAAAAATTGCTCTGGCCCTCTGTTGTTGCTGCCTTGTCCTGACACACGGGAAGCACCATGACTCAGGTCTGTAACCCTAGGACACTGTCCAGGTGACTTTTTCTGCTCCTGCTTGTATTTGCTTGTACGAAGCTGGTGCACTGGGGAGCCTGAACTGCTGGCTGCACTCCCCAGGACTCACCTCCACCGTATCATCCCTTCTGGTGGAGGTCTGCTGGGCTTCAACAAAAGTGTCATTTTATTCTGTGAGTCTAAACAACTCCTTTGGATCTCTTATACCTTAAATTTGTGAAGTTTTACAGCTTTTGCCATGTTCAGCCCACCTTCTCCCAGGAAGATAATGACCTCGGTCCAAGAGGTTAAACATTCTAGCCAAAATGAGCTCTGAATGCAGGCAGTGCCTGCTAGAAAACGGTCCCTGGTGGAGGTTGCCCAAGGACCTGGGGAAGGGGGAGACTGTGTGGGCCTGGCAGAGACCTGACAACCTGCTGGCCTTGCTCGCTAACCCCCACGCACCAAAGCACAGTCACCACCCTAGGCCATCGAGGTGATAATTGGGCCAGACTGGGCTGGATGAACGCAAAGCTTCCCTGAACCATTTTTATCTTGCCTTTGTGCAGTTTGCAAGAGTGAGCCTATGTGGAGGCATCAGAGAGGCAGGAGCCAGGTGCCAGCAGCACCACGTGCACGTGATGCCCAAGCGTCTCTGCAGCGGCTTTGGCTGATGCTCTTGGAGGGAGAGGCGAGATGGGACAGACATGGGAACCAGCATCAGGGAGCCCTCAAGCCTCACCTGCAACGCTTCCCTGGCAAATCCTGCGTGCCAGGCCCTTCCTGAGAACAGGTAATAGGTGTCTGCTCCACCTCGGTTAAACCCAGACCTCGCCGGTTGGCTCCCGGTCCTGCCCAGACCCTGCTTCACTCGGTACGACCCTGCGTTTCCGCAGGGGGTGCCCCTGCAGTGCTCAGTACTGGCCCCTTTAACACCAGCAAATTCTCAACGGCGAGGATAACCGAAGTCGATGATAGCCTCTGCCTGGCGATCCTCAGGTTATATTTTCTATTTATCAGTATTTCCTATTTCGAAAGGATTTATAAGTCAGTGTTCAGAAAGTGCTTTCTGGTTTAAATGAAAGATTTTCTGTGATGACTACAATTTGAAATTTTGAATCAACTCAGAAGTTAAGTAATACTGTCAAATCTCCAACTGATAAACTCCTATTACCCTTTGTTTGATATACCCGTATTTGAGCTAAGTGTACACTCTTTTTAATGCAAACTGAGACCTTGAGGATCATTTCTGAACAGCGGATGATCTTTTCTTGTTTGCGGTGCTCTGCGGCAGAGGGATGGCTGAACCAGGAGCGCCGTGCACCCGTGCTGCTTGATAGCACTTTAAATGACTTTGTCTTTTTTTGTAAAGGTTACTCAGATAATATAGTTGAGAAGGAAAGCAAAGGCCAGCGCTTAAAACTCCCTGCACTGTGAAGCCGTAGTGAAACCCGTGTTCCTGCATTGCCCGGCACAGTGTTGGCAGCCATGGGCGTGGGATTTATGCCTGCGGGGAGGGAACTGGAAATGAGGGGTGTTTTCTCCTTGAAAGGACGAGAGTTCAGCAAAAGAAGGGGCTGCACACGTGACTTGTCACAAGTAAACAGCATCTTCCCCTCCAGCGATGCTTGAGATCAGCAGGTTCAGTTAAGAAGAAACGGTAGCTTGGTAATTAAAAAATGAAGGCAGCAAAGCTGGGCAGAGCGAGGAATAATTGTCCTGGCATTTTAAAGATTACCTGAAAGCACCCAGGATATTATGACTGTCTGCTGACAGGAGGCTTGTTTTTCTTCCGTCTCCTCTGCCTTTTTGCATCCGCAGGCTGGTTTGCTGCCTGTGTCCCTGCTAGCGCCAATTCATCAGGTCCTTGAACATCAAAATGGCACTTTTTTGTCATTAAATTAATTGCAGGCACAAGAAAGGAAGGTTGGATCTGAGATGACTAGTGTGGGGAGGAGCCCAGGTTACTGTGGCATCTTCTCTTTCCAAGTTTATCATGAACCCTGAGAAAATGTTCGTAACACTGAGATTTGGCAGGCTGCTTGTGACTGGGGAGGTATTTTTTGAGAGAGTAACTGAACAGCAGCCAAAGGAGGGTACAAGAAGATCTGAACAACGTTGCTCACGAATATTTTGCAACATTGCCCTTTAAAAATTGGGTTGGACTCAATTTTGCTCTTTTATATTTCTGTCACCCAAAGATAATCTGGAGATCTGGGCTTCTGGCTTTCATGCCTGTGATATCAAATGGAGCTGAGTGTTAAAAATGAGCTTCTTCAATAAATCAGGACCAGGTTAAGAATGTCCGTTTTGCAGAACTCTGAGAAGGCCAGGATAGCTGTACCGGTGCTGGTCATCCAAATGCTACCGTCTGCCTCCCAGCACGCTTTGTGCTCTGCTGGCACAGCCTGCAGCTGCTCTTACATGTACCTGCTGAATCCCTCAGCGTACCGCGCTTCGCATTAGTGCTTGCCCCTGGGAAGGGGATGAGCCACGGTAATGTGGAAATGCAAGTTGATGTTCTTCCCATAGCAGCTCTTTCTATACTTTGAAAAAAATATTTCGTAAAAGTGATTTTTTTTCCTGTGGCAAATATTGATGCTTTGCAGTTATTTTGTGTCGTGAGCTGAGCAGAGAGCATTGATAACAAAAACTTCTACCCTGACTTCTCAGAAACCCTCTATTAACCGGTTATGCAAAATGTCAGTGGGGAGCTTGTTAAGTTGCAAAAAACCTCATTTGCATCTAGAAGGTGGCGGCAGGTCCTGCTGTACTCAGAGGCGAGGGAGGGGTTGGGGGCTGGCTGTTCCCCGTGTGCGGATGCCAGGCAGAGGAGGCGGTTTGGGCTCTCGGCCTGGCGCAGTGATCCCACGCTGCAGCAGGAGGCTATGGCTCGTGCAGGGAGTCAGGGTGCTTGTAAGGGTCTCGCGTCCCTGGAAGATGAGGTTTTGGCAGATCCTTTTCTCATCATGATCGTGTCCCGATTGCTCGACGTCACCAGGAGCAGGAGAAGCCCCCGCGTGACACCTGGGTCTGTTGGCTCCTTCCTTAGGGACCCGTGGGAGGGGAGCGACGTGGCGCTGGCGCGAAGGGTCCCTGCTCTCGCAGCCTGGCCTCAGCCCGTCTTCCCCATTGATCTGGGATTGGCCCAGTTCAAAGTTCAAAGCTTCTTGAATGAGCCATCAAATTCATT
The DNA here is from genome assembly GCA_013396915.1 of Stercorarius parasiticus. Classification (NCBI taxonomy): domain Eukaryota; kingdom Metazoa; phylum Chordata; class Aves; order Charadriiformes; family Stercorariidae; genus Stercorarius; species Stercorarius parasiticus. The sequence continues at coordinate 332,917 of VWZL01001858.1, forward strand.
CCTGAAGCCACGGCAGCATGCAGTGCGTTGCTAGGAATTTTTAAACAAATGTGCAGTTCTCCTTTTTGCTTCATATCTGCTCAGCAATAAAATGAGAAATTCATTCCGAAGACAGAGTTCTTCTAGCAAAAGCACTTCAAAGTCTACCTGGAGACAAATGGGGATGCATAATTTAAGCAATAAGTGGTTTTTCTCCATGTTGTTGCGCGCAGCCTGCTGAGAGCGCCCAAAGAGGGTCTCCCACTCCAGCTTCTGAGGTTTTACCTTGTTTCCCCAGAACTTTCTATAAACTGACAGAGGGACTTCACTGATAAGAAGGCAAGGTCCTTCCCAGAGCCTTGGAAATGACCCAGAAGCTCAGGTTTTCAAAGTTTGTCTGCCCCGCTGTCTCCTTTGAGGCTGTCCTCATTACCATCAATTTATGTCCACAGCAAATGCAAGGGAACTGCAAACACCACTGCCTTTGGGCTTTCCCGATTGCCTTCTGCTGTGTTTCCTCTTCCCCCTTCCCTATCACGCGCCCCATTCAACAGGCCGTTATTTTCAACAGAACTGGTTGGATTCAGCATTTGCTCCCGGGTTATTCCTGATCTCTTCTTGATTTCATTTTTAAACACATTTTGCTGTCTTATGTTAGAAAGGATGTTAAAGAACTCGTGGACTGTGTTTCTAGACAAGAATAATCTAATTTCTACAAGACCCTCATTTTAAATCTCTCATATTACATTTCTGATACTCTTAGTTTTAATATCAGCATTTTATTTTAATGCTTGAATCCTCTATGACTAGAATCCATTAAAACAGTTGAAGATATTCAAGATGAGCTAATGGTTTAACTACTAAGTATCTTAAAAGCTGATAAATTTGGCTGTTCATTACTAGCTACTCATGGCAGAGCGGTGCTATAACCTATCTGATATCTCATAGGCTAACAATCCTTTTTTTCCGCAGAAAACTAATCAGCAACAGCAGCAATTTGGATGTTCCTGGACTTTCAAGTGAACATGTGTATTTTCATCAAATGTTCATATTTTTTCAGTATCTGTGAAGTTAAATAGCAAAACCACTTTGGAATTGTGGGGAATACCCAGTTTAGTTTGCTGGAATTAGTAGATGAAAGAAACAGTGGAAAATAGCAGTTGGTTGGATTGTTTTCAGAATAACACGATACAAATTCCAACGGAATTCTGGGCTGCACAGGGAAGAGTGTGGCCAGCAGCTCAAGGGAGGTCATTCTCCCCCTCTACTCTGCACTGGTGAGGCCACAACTGGAATACTGTGTCCAGCTCTGGGCTCCCCCATTCAAGAGAGACAGGGAACTACTGGAGAGAGTCCAGCGTAAGGCAGCAAAGATGATGGAGGGACTGGAGCATCTCCCTTGTGAGGAAAGGCTGAGAGAGCTGGGACTCTTTAGCCTGGAGAAGAGAAGGCTGAGGGGAGACCTTATTAATGTTTACAAGGATCTAAAGGGTGGGTTTAAGGAGGATGGAGCCAGACTCCTTTCAGTGGTTCCCAGTAACAGGACGAGGGGTAACGGGCACAAGCTGGAACACAGGAAGTTCCGATCAAACATGAGGAAAAACTTCTTTACGGTGAGGCTGACAGAGCACTGGAACAAGCTGCCCAGGGGGGTTGTGGAGTCCCTTCTCTGGAGACTTTCAAGACCCGCCTGGATGCAGTCCTGAGTAATGTGCTCTGGGCAATCCTGCTTTAGCAGGGGAGTTGGGCTAGATGATCTCTAGAGGTCCCTTCCAACTCTGAAATTCCGTGAAATTCCAGGAAATTAATAAAGCCACTGCGAAAACCATTTGACCTTAATTAGCCATAAATATATAGACTTTTTTAACATTGTTTCCGGACTCAGGGAAATATATGATTAATGAATCAAATATCATAAGCCAGACCTGAAATGTCTATTTGAAGATACGGTATGTTAAATGCAGCTGCACATTTTCGTACTGTCTGCCAATTAATAAAACTCACAGGGGAAGAGAAACACTAGGGAACTGTCTTCTCTCTACACGTAACACCTTGTGTTTTAGAATAATGAGTTTTGGAGGGCTCTGCTGCAGTCTCAGATGTGCAGTCCTCCACACTGAGGACGCTGATTTCAAAGGCAGCACAGATAAACCTGCTGCCAAATCTCTGCTCTGGAACACTAATATTTAGTTCCTGGACAAACCAGCTAATAGTATATCTGCTTTGGCGGTGTACAACTCTTCTGAGCTCCTGCAAGGAGGGAAAAAGCCGAAAGAACAGAAAACAAGAACAGATTTAATGAGAGTTTTTTCTTTGTAAAGCCTGTGGCACCAGATCCAGACTAATGGGGGTGGAAAGGGCTGTTTTGCAGAAGGTGAGCACTGTGCTGCAGCACCACATCGTCCTGCTAAAGCTGTAAAATAGGATTCCGCTGAAACCTGGATGATGCCAAGCTCTGTTCTGGCTTCCTGCACAAAGACAAATGTTGTGCTACCCTCAGCTGTGCCTGGAATGTAATTCTGCTGCCCTGCTACTCCTTTATCATACCTTTGTACATTTGTGCTAATGACTGGGTTTGGGTTTTTGTGGTTTGGGTTTTTTTGCAAAAATCTTGAAAAATAAAAATGATCCAGGAAAAAACACCCCAAAAGCTCAACTTGGATGACGTCTATTCTGTGAAACCACATCTATTTAGGCTTTGGAAAGATCTACATTGTTTTGTGCTTTTTGCTTTGAAAAACAAAGCTGAGTATTTTGGTATTGGCTGGTGGGATGGGCGACAGAAGGGAAAGGGCTGCTCCTGCAGTGCACTGGTGTGGTAAAAACCAGGGAGTGTTGGGAGCTCTTGGAAAATTTATTTTCCCAAGGGATCCACTTCAGTTTTCGTGTTGCAGCTCATTTCAAAGGATGCGGGGACTCATCCTTTTTCCATCAGCTGCTGCCCCTGCCTTCTGGACCAGGGCAGAGAGTCTCCTGCAGTGCTCGGGTGGGAGCACGGCAGCATTCGGATGGCTGCGTCCTGCCCTGCTGCTGCCCTCGCCAGCTGCCAGCCCCTCGGAGCGGTGCAGGTGCCGACGGCACCCTCTGGGTAACTCACCTCTGCTTCGGCGGAGTCCTACATCTTCCTCCTTTCCATTGTGGGGACCAGGGCTGTCGCAGGCATCGGCTCAGCAGAGTGGAAGCAGAAACGATCTGAGAAAAATAAAGAAAGAATATCTTGTAGTCAGAGCTTAGAGGGGGAAAAAAACCAAACCATGCAAGGCTTCCTGGAGCTATACAATCTCTTGAAAATAAATGAACAGATTGCCATGAATGAATAAACTGCTTAAGACACTAATTCACATTCAGGAGGCCACAGAGCTGAGGGTACCGGTGAAGATGACAGAAATGTTTCCCTGTGATTGCTCCTGCATCGTGCAATTTCATTTCTGAAGGTAGCAAACAGAAGGTAGCCGTGCTCTGCAAACCAAGTGCTTGGCGCAGATGGCACCAAGATCCTGACAATGCTCCTGCCCAGGGAAATTGTCCATGCGCGCAGCAGCCTGGCCCGCTTGCTCTGGGAAAGAAGAAAATACGGCAAACCCAGTCCATTGCAATCCCGGGACAATCAAACCGGCACCCTGCAGAGGAATGCTGTGGCCACAGCGCATGTAGGGGATGGTGATGGGAGAATATGTCGGTGCCCTTTTACTTCCTGTGTGTTCCTGTGCAGCTGTGGCACCTTGGACCCCGCTGTCCTGAAGAGCCGTGGTGGGCTGCCATTGGCACCTGGGGTCCGGAGGAGCCATCGGCAGGGCTAAGGACCGTCCCTTGGATGCTGGGTGGAAGTTTCCACAGCTGACATGCTAACTGGTCCCTCTGGCCAGGGAGTCCCTGAGCCGGGACATCTGCATCGCAGGGCAGCATCCTCCGCATCCTGGCGTCCCCATCCTGAACCTCCCCTCCGGAGCATCACGTCTGGGTCTCACCCAGTGCATTCACCCTCCCCAGGGCCTGGGTAGAATACATCACTGGATACTGTGTATGTTTGTAGCTTATGATAATGTGAAACCCCATTTCAAACAGCCCCTTATTTGATCTGGACCAGGGTGGTTTGGAGGGCTTGGGGTTTTTTAGGATAAGTCGTTGCTTTTAGCACTAGAAACAGCTGTTTCACAGCACTTACAAATGGTGATTTGACGAATTCCTTGACACATCAAAATGGGCTGAAGATAAAAATCTGTGTGAGAGAAACAACTTGTTAGGGAAATACTGGAGTTAAATTGCATTCAGCTGAGTGAATTATGGATGTGCTACTCAGACGGTACCTACTGGGCACACAGGTCGCTGCTGCTGTTAGCTTTCATATGTAGACACTCTGATCCAGCAGAATAGCTTCCTGACATACAGAAATTACTACATTTTACCATTTAATGATAGCTCAAGCCAAATTCTGCTATAATTTGTGCCCTTGCAAAATCTAACATTTTGCTTGGTGATAATCAAGGGGAGGAGATCTGCTCCTGGGGCCATTTTGTCATGACTGCTGGTCACTACTCATCGATTAATAATCTCTCTGTTTAGCAGCTCGTTAACACCACAGCTGACACTGATGGGAGTTTAGGGGCTGCAGAGAAGGTGCCCATCCCATCGTCTTTATAACGCTGACCCTCCAGTTCAGCCTTAAAGCTGGTGCTGAGGGGATGCCCTGTGTTACAGGGAGTTGTGGCAAAGCTGGACTGGGAGCCAGGGTACGGTGCTGAGTGTGGTGATCCCCAGTGCTCACTGGTGTGCCCTGGCCTGAGCCACGTTTGCTAAAGCATGAAACTGAGGTTTATAATATGAGCTCCAGCTTAACATCAGCAGAGCAGCGGCGCCCCATCCAGTGCAGTGTTAGCAGTTGCTGCCTATGGAGATGAGTGAGCTGTGGCTGGTGCTCTGTGGTTTCCTGGGCTCCATCGTCTCTGCTCTCTGGTACTGTGCATGCTGTGCTGTTCCCTCAGCAAACAGTCTTGTGAAACAGGTGATTGAGTTTTCTTGGTTTTATCTTTCTTTAGACAGGCTTACGTTATTTAAGTACGAAACACAGATTACTTGTTCCTGAGGCTTTTACTGTGTTTCCTAGTTGCCTGAATGATGGCTTCTCTTTTGGGTGGGAGGTGAGTGGATTTAGCTGGAATACAGCATGGTTAATGAGAGCCTGGCAATGGTCTTACTGATAATGTCAGTTTTGGGAAGGCCTCACCCAGCAGCAGGATGGAGGGACTGTTGAGATCCCAGGGGTTCAGGATTACAAAGCAAGGTTTTCTCCTGGTGCACGCACAAGGTGTGCTGCTGCTGCAGCTTGTCTTAGTCCTGTGGAGGCAGGAGCAAGCCCACAGCACGTGAAGGTGTGGGTTGGAGTTAGACCACTTGGGTAATGAGGGAGGAATCCAGTCCCAGAAGTAATCCTGAAAAGCCTTTGAGTTTAGCAAAAGCAAATGGGCTCTTCTCTGTGCAGCTGAGTTGCTTTACTTTGGACTGGTGGAGACCGTTTCTCCTCTGCTGAAAAGCCAGTACAGCTAACAAACTTCAGAGGCTGTGGAACCTTTTTTGAACAAAATTCAAGAGCTGCTGCAATACATGGTTCCCCTGTCATGACCGAAATACATGACCACTTGCTCTGAGAAGGAGCTGCTGGGGCTTAGTGGCTGCCTGCTGGCTGGACACCATGCTGAAGGGCACAGGACGAGGCAGATGTGATGTGCCCTCCTAAATGGGGACAGAGTATGGTGTGGGAACTCAGCACTGCCACAGGAGAAAATCAAAGGGAAACCCATTGCTCAAGAGTTTCCCCTCTGCCTGGGCAATGCTATCAGGAGCACGGCCTTCCTCTGCTCTTATTCTTCTGGGCTCTCTGGTCAAGCTCACATAAGTGCTTTCAAACATCACATTAAGACTTTGTTCTGAGACTTCAGGACTTGGTTTCTCTTGGTGACCTAGACACTGTGTGGCTTCTTGGGTTTTTTCTCAAATAAAAACACTATTTCATATTAAAATGAAATTAATGCCACACAATTTCATATTAAAGACTTAGTTGAGACCAGTGACTGGCTGACAGCAGGTGACTTAGACACAGTGTGAGAAATAGTTTGCATAGGGTAGTCTTTCCTCTGGCTCTTACTCCCAGCATTCAGCAGTTACTTGTATGGAGGTTTCTTGGCCATTGGATTTAATAACCACCAGTGGGCCAGCCTTACGCAGATACCCCCAAATTAGTTTTGAGTCCATATATCTCTGTGATATCTGATGTCAGCAAGTTGCACAGATTTTGTTATGCATTGGATGAAAAAAAATGTGTTTGATTTGTGTTAACCTTCTTTGAAGATCTTTCTGCTATTTAATCTCCTTGAGAGTGGAAGACATCGTGTATAACTGCAATACTGAGGTCACTGGAGAGTGGGAGAGCAAAGAGAAACGTAGTCCTGAAAGAGATGGTGGGTGGGACCTGTGCCTTTTTTCTTAAGTCAAGCGCACATGTAGCTTTCCAGCTTGACTCTGGAGGATACCCAAGCAGCAGAGTAGCTATTTTCGTTAAACTGTTTTCCTGAACAGCTGCCTACTCATGAGTGTCCCTCTGCATTTATTTTCTGTCTCAGTATTCCTTTGGTAACAGAACACAGTGATTTAGTCTTGGATAAAAAAAGGAATTAAAAACCTAGCACATACGCAGGTCTGGGTTTTCTCAGTACTTTTCTGTTGTTGCTGTGGGTAGCTGAATTTAACTCCTGATTACATGGTACAATTTTGCAGACTAGGCAGTGTTGATACTTAAAAGTAAATTCTAAATGGTAATTCTTAAACAAGGCTGTAGAACTGCTTTGGATACAGAAAATGTTTGGTGTCTGTGCTGGCTGCTTTATCAGACTAGCTGCACTTGAATTTCAGCGCACTGTTCTGTGCCCAAGATGTTAATATTTCTGTGTGCCTGATTATCTCCGTGAGATTTGTTCTTGTACACAGGTGTTAGAACATTAAATGCCCTTCTATAACATCTGAGTATCTGTTCATTATGGCAGGATTAACACATAACAAAATTCAGCATTTACCTAGCACTTACAAGCACAGTCTGTTTCTCCTCATCACATGGATGCAAGTATTTTTAGTTTTCCAGTTTGAAACTTTGCCGGCTCCAAAGAACGGGCGGTTCAAGACACCCTTAAACTAAGCAAAACAGCTCTTCTCACTGAAGTTTATCTGGGGAGAGGCAGGTCTGTTTCCTAACCCGTGTTGTCCTGTACCATTCTATGTCCTTATCCCCCCTTGGGGGGGTACATCCTGCGTTAGGATGTATCCAGGGGGATCCCTAATTGAGGAAGGCTATTTTGAATCTTAATGCGAGCCAGAGGGACGCTCGTTGGCGTCAGGACCCGGAGCTTCATCTGCGAAGGGACCCGAGGCGCTGCTGTTCAGCTGCGCGCTCTGCCCGGCACCTCCACCACTGGCAACGGGGGGCAGGTGCACGGCTGAAAGAGTCCATAATCGTTCCAAATAAGCTTGAAAATTATTTAAATACAATTCCTTGTGGAAAGCTAACAGTAGTAGATGAAAGTGTTGTTGAAGGGCCTACAAAAACCACCACCATCGCGCCTGGCGGGTGACGAGTGGAGTCTGTTGCCACAAAATGCTGATCTGTAGCCTTAAAGGCTCATTACCTGGATTTTGCCCCAAAGCGGTGGGAAGGGGATGGTGGTGTTACTCTGACTGCACAAGTACGTGTATCTGGATGTTCCCTGAATCGGCATTAGCGCTGGTGTGGCCTGGGGCTGCCCTGCAGGGCCCCTGCAGCTCCGTCCGCCACCGGCGCTGGGAGGGGGAATGTCTGCCACCCTCTGGAGACGGGTCATCCCCTTCACCTCCCTCCCTCCGTCCGGCGGAGGTGCCTCCCCTGTACCTCGCGGAAGGACGGGTGTCTGTCCAGGCTGCTCCTGCAGCCGGCCGCCGGCTCATTGCGGAGCGCCGGGTTGGTTTGGCAGGCCTCGCGCCTCACAAATGGAGTTTGGCTACCGCTCGTCGCCTTGCGACTTCCTGGTGCTCGCTGGCTCTCGTTTGCGTGTCTCTTCCGAATTTCTGCTGCTTGAAGCCAAGGCGATCTCTAATCATACATCCCCCACTCTTTTTTTCCTAACATATTCGTGTTTTAATGGGATCTCAATTACACAAACATACATTAGCTTGTAACTATTAGTCCTGGCAAAAATCCATTAAATGCGTCTGTTGGCTGCGTTATTTTCTTGTTTGACAGAAGACGCAGACTCTTACAGGAATGCAAGAAGGGGAATACGGCGTGTGCACAGCTCAAAAGAGGCACTTTGTCCTGTTTCTTCAGTTTATGGCCACATGAAGCTGAGATGTGCAAGGTGTAGCTGAGGGCGGAACAGAGCCCACAGTTTATGGTACAAGGATCTAATCTCTCCGTATAAATGGCCTGTCAAGTTAGTTACGTGATCAGCTATTCAAATATGGATGAGATGTTTTTCACTCCTCTTCTCAGCTAGGTAAGCGCTGAGCTTAAGCAGATCACTTTGTCATGCCACTTGGAACTGCACATTACTTTCTCACTTTCTTTTGAGTAATTTCTTATAAGTTTCCTGCTTACCTTTGAATAGAATAGCAGCTACTTTGGTCATCCATCAAAGCAGAGCTCAATGACAGTAAGTTTTACAGTAATGCTGGCTGATTCCTGGGCAGAATAGACATCAGCACTCCACAAAGATAGAGTTGTCATCACAGATCAAAAACCTTGGGAAAACTTAAGTGATCCTTTCTCCTGCTGTCAAAGCCAGAATTAAGAAGACAGTAGGAGAGATGTAGCAGTATAAATAGCATACAAATACAGTGGCTTAATCTTTGGGATATTAAAAGCTTTAAAACTCAGGATACTGCTCCCCAAAACCTCTGCAAAACTAGAGCTTTCTCTGTATGATTTGCATGATTTGTCTTTTTTTTTTTAAGAATTATCAATTTGGCTGACTCTGTCAGACTAATTTTTTGGAAGACATTATTTCAGACTATTGACAAATATTCCAAGAAATTTTTTGCACTCAGAAAAAAAAAGATAGAAAGAAGATAGATAGCAAGAAAATAGAAAAGATAGAAAGATTAAAAAAAAAAAAAAGAAGTGGAAAATGGCCACCCTTCAAACTCCTGATTTTCCACCAATGTGTATCACTTTGGTTCCTGCTTGACGATGAGTGCTTCTGTTAGCAGAGTGAAACCTGTGCCCGTTGCAGGTGTGACACCAGCTCTCCAGCACTGTTACGCCATGGCTCTGGGTTAACAGGAGTGAAACCAACTGCTGATGCCACCCAAACGCCCTGCAAACCTTCCCCAGCCCGGCTTGCTCTGCAGATAACATAAAACAACGGCTTCCCCCAGTTTCATAGTGGAGGCATTGTGTGTGGCGGTGGAACAAGCGGAGCAGACAGCGTGTGTCCCCTCGGGGGGGAGCAGGCGGTGCTGGTGTCCCCACTCCTCCCTGGTGCTCGCATGGACGAAGGATGCTCTTCCCGATGGCTACAGCCCCATGCTGCTGTCGGAGTCACGCAGCAGGTCAGACGTGTCCTGCCAAGAGAGCTTATTGTCAGAAACCTGCCACTTCGTCAGCAGTGAGGTGTTGAGCAGAAGTCTGTCAGTTCTGAGAGATTTAAGAGGGAGCAGGCAGGATGACAGCGGGACTCAGGGAGGGAGGAAGCATAAGGTCACTGTGGTGAGTCTGTTTTGTCACAAGCAACCCGAGTGTGTATGTACAGCTCAGTTCAACTTGCATCCTAAAAACAGTTTGACTGACTGTCCCCCACATGCCTGGTTATGCATGTGTCTCAAAAGCTCACTGTATTTTAGCTTTCAGCCTTATATATTCATGCCCGCCGATGCTAACCTTGCTTTTCAAATCAAATGCAACTGTTCTCTCCCTGATGATATATTTATACAGAGCCATCACACACACTGCCAGCCCAAGTGTGCTCATCCACATGAGCCTCCTCTTGTATGAGCAGGTCTCCACTCCCTGACCACCACAGTAACTGTTTCACCCTGCAATTTTTAATTAATCTTTCTACATGGATTCTGGTAAGCTTGATGTTAAGCTTTCTGCACACACGGTGGACTACATATAGCCTATCTATGAATTCACGTGCAAATGTAACGCCTTGTTCAGGGGAGATTTGGGGCTTTTAGAGGATATGATTAGACTTAAAAATCAGCTTGTCAAATAGAATACATTTGGGGTAAAAGTAAGATGAAGTTCAAGATAATTTGAAAACTGCATTTTGGCTAAAGCAATTAACTTCACAAAGTGAGGATGGGAGGTAGACGTAATGCACTAGATATAGGGAAGAGTATGTATATCTCCATGTACGGTGTCTGTTGTGATTTCAGGTATCTTGGAGCTCATATGGGGTCCCAGCGACTATCAGGTTCCCTTGTGCTGGATGACAAACTGAGTTGCAAGACAGCTTTCTGACAGCTGCAGAGTCAAAAGGGACCGAGAACATCAGTTATGAAGGTGATGGTGCTCCAGTGGTTGTGCACTGTGTGGAAGAGGGGACCATCTTCAAGCTGGAGCTCTGCTCAGCAAGGAAGCTTCAGAGACCAGAATTCTGCACCATGGTTTCTCTAGCTGCAGGGAAATGCTGAATGACTTCATCAAAACACCCTAAATAGCTAGTATAGCTGTAAGGAAAACCATTTTGCTTTCTTGTACCCCAAGAGTTGAGGGTAATAAAAAGTAATTTGCTGTCTCATGGGAAACAAACTGTTTTGGGAAGATGAAATGGAACCTAAAGGAGGATCCAGCAAAGCACAACTTTCCTGGTAATCAATCAAAAGACCCCAGCAAACATCATATACTTACATTTTTTTCCCCACTCTTCCGAGTTTTTCTGTGATTCACAGGTAGCTTTCCCAGTTTGTTCCATAGGGCCTGTTTTCCGGTTTTGTCTAAACACACTTTTTCTAGCAGAAATAGTCACCAGTTCCTGTCTATCTGAGCAGGTAAGCGTGTGCTGGGCAGCTGTGGAGAAGCTTTCCCAAATACTTATACTGTGAGATTTAAATGATTTGGGCAACAAATTTTCAAAGCAGCATATCTTTGAATTTGTAGCTCTCTAATAAACAGAGCATTCCAGGCTTAAGACGTTACTCAGAATTCACTTGCAATATGTGCTTATACTGGAACCCTTGCAATTGCCCCCTAAGTATTTGACAAGGATATTCATGGTGTATGACCCGCTTTTTCTCCAAGTGAATGAAGTTCACAAACATTAGGTTGTATAATCTACTTTTACTTAAAGGAATTGAATAACAGAAGCTGTTTTTTCCAGGTCTCTGCATCCTTTCTTAGAGCTCACGAGAATAAAGCAGAGAAGGGAAATCCCAAGCAAGAAAAATCCTTGGAGACGGAGGACTCTGGGTAATGTCTTCTTTTAGAGCACCCTGTTTGCAGATATACAGTTAAAATGGAAAAATCTATCTTTTCCAGAGACCAATTTTACATGAAACTAAACTTTGATCTACAGTTTTCATTGTCTTTTCATGAGGGGGGGAAAGGAAATTTTGCACAGGGGGTCCAGGGAATAAGGCAGGAAAAAAATCAGTATTAAGAGCATAAACCAGAACTATATCTAAGACAGATCTTCAGAACGCTCTCGCTCTTCTCAGTTTTAAGTTTTAAGTTGTGTTCAAAAGGCACATTCTTGGATGCAAAGAGGGACTGAGAAAACTTGTGATAAGCAGTGATAATCTGCTTAAACTCTTGATAATCCAGAAATCCGTGTTGTATATTGACCAGAACTTACTATCAGCAAGACCTAGGGAGAGAGGTAATTTTTAGAGTGGAAAAATGAAAATTCTCATGCTAAGAGAGGAAAGCACACTGTTTGAAAATAATGGAAACATGGGGGGGTTTTGCTCAACGTTATGAAGCAGGTTTGACATGATCAAAGTGAAGCAGATCCCATCTTGAGAATGAATTGGAACTGTAGCAAAGCCAGGACAGGGTTTGATACTGAGGTCAAGAGCTGAAGATTCCTGTTTTACCCTAGGACACATGAAAACCTGATGCATGTTTCTCAGTCAGGAGTTTGTAGGTATGCTCTGATAAGTCATGTCCTCCCTATAACTCCACATGTGTCCAGAAAACAAACAGAACAGTCCCTAGTCTCTACCTGCACATCCGACGGGTGATCCACGGGACCGATGCAGTCCATGTGAACCACAGAAACAAGGCATCACACCATCCAGTGATGATGATGCTGCCGGGGAGGAGGTGAGAGGCTGCCCTGCCACCTTCCCGGGGTGGAAAACACCCCTCAGATCTCTCAGGGTCAAAGTTCTGCCTCTCCAGCTCTCTATCTGACCTGCGTGTTCAGAAATCATCACTCGATTTTATATTTTTTTTTAATATAAAAAAGGACAACAAGCAGTTTTCACAGTAGAAAAAAAACACCCACGCAACTTTGATGTCTTTCAGTTTGATTCTGTTTGTAGTACTCTGGAAGTTGTGCTTCAGTCGTGCTGGCAGTGCTGCTGTTTGGCACTTAATCCCTCTACTCCAGAATACTCGGTAAGTAGTCTGATGGACACAGGTACCCAGGAAAAGCTGCTCTTGGCAATGTCATAGTGAGTATCATTCATTTTTATATATTTAAAAAAAAAAAACCTACTTAAGAGATTAATTATTCCTGTGACACACTTACGATATCTGTGAAAGCTGAGGATATTTGATACAGTTGGATAGAAGAACATTTGAAACCTGAAATTGTGGGTTCCATAAAGATAAGTTTTACAATGCTAATAAAAATAAAAATTGCTGTAGACTTTATACAGGCTCTTGATGAGCTAGGAGGAAATACATATTCCAGTCAAGATAAAATTTTCTATTTTAAAATTGGTTTACAGCAATAATTGTGTGTTATCAAAGTTAATGATATTCTCACCCACACATCACCTTAAGAGTGGCCAGCTTCAAACGCACGTGGCTAATGCCTGGGGAAGCAAAACAATAATAAAATAAGCTTTAATCAAAAATGTGACCCTACCACTGAGAAAGCACCAAGCTGCAACAAGTGTTCGTGATTGCTATCAGTAAAAATATACTTCCAGAAACGTCTTTACAACCTCTGTGCATAGAAAACTCTGCCATCCATTTCCCTCGCCTGGTTTGTCTTTCCCATGCTAATGTTTTAGAAACTGAATTTGCTGCAATCATGCTCGGGGTAGTGAGACCCTCAGTATCAGGTGTTTGAGAGGGTGGTCCTGCAGGTACAGCGGGGATGTTCTTCATGCTCAAGACTCTTGTCCAGGCTCAAGCGCACTCTGCCGGAAAACAGAGGTTTTTAAAATGATGGTTTGAAGGGTTTGATTGTAGCAGGCTCCGTTTGCTGGGGAACCTTTCTGTATGAACAAACGTACTGATGAAACTTCCAGGTGCAGTGAAATTTTCATCGAAAACTATTATTTGTGCAAGGTGATCTGGTCGGTGGGGTGAATAATGAGAAGAGGGGACGGGGAAGCCGGGACACTAGCCTGCCAAGCAGTGAGGAGGGTCAAGGTGAGTCCTTCTGCTTCGTGGCCAACTCTCCAAACCTCCTGGATACAAAAGGCATTTTATTGTGTCACGTGAAGCGGAACAGCCCAGGCCCCACAGTTTTCTCCCAGGCGCTGGGGTCTGTCTGGCGCAAGGGCGGTGGCTCCAGCCAGGAGTACCTGTAACCAGAGCAGCGCCTGCTTTGGGAGTGATGCTGCTTCTCTTCCTGCTCTCTGGGTTTTTTCCTCCTTGCTCCTCTGCAAAATTCTCATTTTCATCTAAGGTATTGAAGGGGAACAAAAGAAATATGTAAACCATGAATGTTTTTGCGAAGGAGGATTTGCTCTTTGCCCGCCAGCCCTGTCACTCAGTGCAGTGCTGGGTGTCACTGAGGTCTGTGTTACCCCAGGAACTGAATGAAGGAACAAACGCATCACGTCTTCATAATTTTATGCAGACAGGGAGGAGGGTTTTTTGCCTCTCAGACTTCCTAAATGTATTTTATTTTTCATAAAGGGTGATGTTCACATATGAACATTGGTGACCAAAGAGAACACCTGCCCAGCCCGGGTCCTCGGCACAGTCCCATGCCCACAGAAGTGCAGGAGCCAGGGAAGCATGCAGTGGGTTGTTTTTTCTCCAGATTATAACCTCCAAAAGCCTGCAGCACTGTGACCGAGGGCTTCAAGAGCCACCAGTTCATCTCTCTTCGTTAGTGTGTTCTTCCAAAAATGCACCCACCTGAAAATGCACCCTGTGAGCCGGAGCGGGCTCTGCCTCCAGTGCTGGGGGAAGACGGAGGACTGGTCCCAGCTAACCTCACCAGCCCTTCGCCGTTGTGGTGACCTATATCGTATTCCCCTCTATGCTCTTCTCCACGCTGGGGAAGCATAGTTTATTCAGGGAATATATAAAAAAAAACAACCCTGAAAATACAGTCCCTGACAATATTTCAAGCTGATGGCTCGCGCATTACAGGAGCCTTTAATCTTCCTTGGGATAAAGTCAAACCTAAATTACCAGCTGGCTGGGGAGCGCGGTGATGCCGAGCTCAACGCCAGCGCAGCTGGGCTCCGGGCATGCAGCCAGGGGATTATTTGCAGGACAGAATGAAGTCCCTGAAAATGTTTAGCCTCTACCTTTCCCCCCAGATCTCTCTGTGCATAGTTTTATCGGCCTGATTTGCAAATATTGAAAATTGGGGTTAATATTAGCAAGAAAACGTTACATGTTTTCTTGCTGAAAAATGAATAATATAACTGAAGAGTATTGCTTAAAACGATCCTGTTATCAAAATGATACTATTATCACTCCAATCCCTGAAAGTAGTTCTTGGGATAACGCTTATTTCAGAGTAGATGCTCCCAGTTTCGTAATGGTAAACAGCTGCAGTTTGTGTGCCGCACATCCGTATGATGTGAGTGCAGTTGCAACTGGTGCTTGTATTGTGCTATACCTGCTAAATTGTAACAAAATTCTACAGAAAAAACCACTTAAATTTGCCAAGCTTTTCCCTAAATGTGTGTTTTTCTATATCAGAATCTCAGTCCTATTTACCCTCTGAGTTTTAAAATAAAACTTCCTTTTTGCTTACAAATCAACAGAACTTTTCTATTTTTACCTTCCTAAATTGTTCACATTTCAGAATTGTCAACAGCTGAAACCAAAACTGCCACGTTTGTATACAGTGCAGCTCTGCTGCAGCACTAAATACCTTTATTACTCCAAAGTGAAGAATTGATATCAAATACATCTGCAGCAATATTTTCTGAGTATTAACTGATTCCATGTATTTCTAATATTGAAAGAAAATAAGGACTGATTCCTGTAAAGGAGCAACTGCTTCAGCTGTTCCAGGTTTTGCCAGAGCTGCTGTTTCTGCTGTTGGATTAAAAAAACCCTAAAACCTTTTCTTGCACACCTTCAAAATTTATGACCAGCGCTGCAGCTGTGCCTGGCCTACAGGAGGCTGAAGGACTGGCTATGGAAATGATCTGACACCTAGATTTTCTGTGACCTCCTTGGTTTCAGTAACTGAAATGTAACTTTATCTCTATGTAGTGATATTTTGCTTAATTTTTATGCTCTCCACCTTCCCTCAGGAGATGAGTTGCAAAACCTGCCATCGCCACAGCCTGGATGCAGGGGTGCGGAGCAGCAGCAGTTCTTGCTCCGCTTGCGTGGCTGCTGAGAGCTGTCTCAAAAACATGACGTGAAGGGAAGCTGAGAAGCATAATCAATCTGCAGCAGAGAGGGCTCTTTTGCTGAGTTGTGATTCTTCATCTGCAGTTCTTCAGGGGCTTAAATCCTGAGTGGCAGGCCAGGGTGAGTACCGCTCAGTTTTCTGTAGTTGTTGCTGTATAATGTATCTTTCCCAAAAGAGCGTGTCGCCAGGAAAAAGAAATTCAGAATGATTGTGCTCAATTTATAGTGGTGCTCTTGGCAGGGAGGGCAGGGGCTGTGTGGCCGTGACTCTGGAAAGAAGTGGCTGAGATGCAGCAAACCCGGGCAGCAATGAACGGTGTGTGAGTTACACCCATCTCCGGGCGCTGCTGCTGATGCCATCCAGGGGGAGCAGGACAGGCTGGGGAGGTGGGCCCGTGCCAGCCTCGGGAAGTTCAACCAGGCCAAGAAGTTCAAGCAGTCACCTTCGCACTCGTCATCCCGAGTGTGACCTGGGGCTCGACTCCTGTGCAGCTCGCAGGAGCTGAGGAGGGGCACGGAGCCATGCAGGATGGCACGATGGCCGTGCTGCGAGTGCCGTCTGCTCATGACGTCTTCAGCTTCTGTTGCGAACCCTGGCAAAGCAGTGGTCCTTTGTAGGCAGCCTGCAACCCTGGTGATTGCGATGAGCACGTGGAGTATAAAATCCAGTCCTTTTCTCTTAAAAAAATAAAATAAAAAAAAAATTGAAAAATATCACTACACTGGCTTGTTAATTTTTTGATGCCACTTCACTACTCGGTCATTTTATTCTTCACCATTTAAACCTTTAGCGGCTGTTTAAGGAGGAAAATCAGGACATAGAGCCTTTCAGAGGCTGAAGAATGATTTCTATGTCCTTCCATCGCATTCAGCGCACTTGAAATATCCACACGAATGGTTTATGCTTTAAGTGTAGTGCCTTAAGATCTCACAAATGCTGCTTTTTGGGAAGGCTGGGTTGGGAACTTGGCGACAGGCTGTGGGTATGGCAACCACACGAAATGAAAGAGGCTTTTGCTTGTGTCATACATAATACAGGACTGAGGAAGGAAACAGTGACTCCAGATCGCAAAACTGCTTCCCCATCCCAAAATTCAGGGGATGCAATACCGCTATGGAAAGCAGGGAATCGCACCTAATGAGCAAGTCAAGTGGAGACACTGATTTTTCTTCTTTTAATCACTGTTTTTCTCTATGCAGATTTGACATGGTTTTGCTCCTTGAAAATGTAGTCACCCATGCAGCTAAACACTACATTTTCTTCCCCCTGCTCTGCGTTGCGAGGTCTGGCTGCTGCCGTTAGGTGTGGAACAGCTTCAGCCGAGTGAAGGCGTGCGCAGGGGCCGGCGGCGGCACCCATCAAAGGCTGTGGCTGCATCCCGGTGAGAAACGATGTAAATGATCACAAGGAAATAGATGCCAAACATCTCTGCATCACAGAGCTTGGTGTTAAATATATTTATGAGTAAAACATGTTGATGAAGATTAGGGGGTTTTATAAGCATTTTTTATGTTTTTTACTCTAGGAGAAGTGGCTGGGCCCAGGGTGGATCCGCTCCTTGTGAAAACGGGGCCATCAGTTGGGTCTGGCAAAGAGAAGGTGGGGACAGGTCTCCCGCTCCCTGGGTGAAGTGATGCTTCGCCGGGCTGGACCAGGTGAGCGTGACCGGTGTGTGACTGTCACAGCATGGAAATGGTAGCCAAGAAATCACCGTCCTGCTGTGATACTCAGTTTAGTAAATACATTTTGGATTATATGTGTTTCGGCTCTTGCAGCCATTCCACATAAATCCCCCCCATCATGCACACTGCAAGTGAATGCATTATTTCATCAATGAAGATAAAAGGCTGTGCTACATAAAATAAAGACAATCAATAGTAATAGCAGAGCAAAACATACAATTCTCGTTTCCATCTTCTGTTGGGCTATTATCAATATCAAAATACTCCATCTGCATGCATGGGTATTGAATAATTCAGAAAAAAAAAAAGAAGGTTAAAAATGTTAACAAGCCTAGTTCTTCAGTAGGAATGTATTTTAGGTGCTTTACTTTCTTCTTTCTCTCTATTGATGTCCTAACTTCACAGAGTACAGCTTCCAGAAGGCATCGCAGAGTCCCTTGGGGCACTTCTGGTCCGAGGGCAGCCTGGAGAGGCGTCCGGTGCGTGGGCAGCGAAGGCGGCTCTGGATGCAGCAGCTGAGGCTTCTTCCATGGTAATAATTCAGGCAGAGAACTTCTAGTTTTGCTAAATTGAATCAGAATCTTACAATACAGTTCAATAATCACTTTTATAGGAGATGTACTTCAAAATGAACAAATCATTTTGACAGAAAACTCTGAGAAGCTAAAGATAAACTCATGCAATTTCTTTTTAAAGCTTCAATGTATCATATGCTATGATTGACCATTAATGTAACATATATTCAAAATACCTTTACTGAACCTTTCTTTTTTGTGTTGTTTAATTCCTGTTTCATAAAATGTTGATGGGGGATGAGTAATAAGTTGTCTTTGGGCATCTCAACAGCGATCATTATTTTCCACTTAAAATTAAATTACTTTTAAATTTTGGTTATGTACATTTTAATAGCAACAAATGTTACACCATTATCTTAATATACTGCAATTTATCACCTCTGAAAATAAATAAATAAATCGGTCTACTAAAGACAGGCAGTAAGCTATCAGGACACAGAGACAAAAGGAAAATATTGATTTGGGTGGCATTAAAGGTGCCATGCAGTTGTGTGTCGCAGACCTGCCATTCCCTTCAAAACACAGCTCTCAGTTTTTCAGAAACCTGAAATTGTGATTAGTTTGATAAGAACTTCCTCACTAGTTAAAACACATCCTGTGAGTCTGGCTGTGTGAGAGAAAGCTTTGAGTCACTGCTGCAGTTTCCATGCTGACTGTCCCCTCACCATCTAGGAGAGGACGACTCATCTTCTTTCCAGGCTTGACACCCCCAAACTTTTCCTCTGTCACAAGCAGGGGCTTCTTTTGTAGGTGGAGGAGGTCACCCAGGCATACCAAAGCCAGGGGCTCCTGCAGCCCCAGCAGAGGAGTGGGATGGCGAAGCCTCCTGAGAAGATGCATCAAGATGATTTTGGGCCCAGCAAAGCACACTCTGGTCTTTCCGCTGAGGAGTGTTACTTCGTTAGGGCTGCTGCAAAGGAGACATTTGTCTGATAAACGGTAACATCTGACGAAAATGATCCAAATAGCTTGTTTTCCCACTGCCAACTTCACATTGACTTGGGGCTGCAATGGAAGATCCCAGAGCCAGATGGCTGGAGATCTGCTGTCTGTGTCCCTGCAGCACGGGGTGCCGGTGGGAGGAGGCTCCTGCTGCACAGTTCCTCAGTGACTCGGGGAACTGGAAAGATGGTGTTTAGCTGAACACCACGGTAAGTACCATGACACGGGCATTTTACTGACTGATGTAAAATATTTTGGGAATCCTGCCTAGAGTGATAAGCCACTGCCAGAGCAACACTTTCGGAGGGGAACTGCAGGCAAAGGAAAGCATCAGGCTGAATATTTACGTCCAGAAAGTGCTACTGATACAAACTTTTTAGAAGCTAACTTTTAATTCAGTAAATCTGTCCCCTCAAACTAATTATATTCTAATCCTTGAGAGAACCTTTTAAGTCCAATGGGAAATGTTAATAAACTTTCATGTTGTGGGTTCTTTTTCCTAATTCAGTAATAGATGTCAGCACCTTTCTTTCCCCACTTTAACCTTAACAAGTTCATATGCTGCACCGCCTCCAGTCTGTGCTGTGATTATTAATTAACAGACCCTTCAGAATGGATTCTTGTTCCTCTTCTTTGTGCATCAGGAAGAGCCATTCACGTTTCATACAGACTGGTGGACGTCTTTGGGCGAGACCTTCCACAGGGGAAACCCTGCCTCTTCCAGGACATTTCATGGAACACGGATGTTGTCCTGTGATCACCACCTTCCCGGGCACCGCGCGAGGACAGGGAGTGCAGGAGCCTCTCACTGCTACGAGGTGACCCCTTCCTCTACCCAGAGACCGGTTCTTCTGCAGCAGCACCAAACGGTAGCTGAACATCGCCTTTTTCTGGATGATGTGTGCTGCCCATCAGATGCTCTTGCTGCAGCAAACGGTGCCACCAGCCCCTGCCGGTTCCCAGCATCCCGGGGCAGCCCATGGTCCAGGGGAGGCAGGTATATGCAGCCCTGTGTTTGACTGTAACTCCTCGTATTTAGGTCATAACACTTGAGTAAAGTCCAAATAAACTTCCCGCTGCCTTACGGCGGTCAGGGATATCACCCCCTTTGCCTGGTGACCCTCCCCCCGCAATGAAATCCCGCTCCCTACGTGCTGGGTTACAGCAGTACATGCTGTTGGACCGAGAGAGATTTATCAACTGTGCAAATCAATACATTTCTTAAATTAACTGGACTAGGGTAGCGGCGAGGCTGCCTGAGCCAAATGCAATCTCATGCTGCCGTGGACAAAGATGAAATATAATGCTTGCCACAGGCTGATAAGCCCTGTCTTGCACCACGGCTTTGTTCTGCCATTCTTCCCCCGCTGCCCCGTTATTAACAGGGTCTTCACGCCCCGTGTTTTCGCCTTGCTCAAGCTGAATTTTGTGTTGTGAGTGAGAGCAGCTCGGCACGGCTTTCCACTGAGGACTGGGGGCTGCTCTGTGCTCCCCCATGGAGATGTCCGGGGCACACGCTCAATTCTGCCCAGCTGTGGTTCAGGGGCAGCTGCTGCAGGAAGGTCTGCAGGACCCCTGCACTGCATCCCACCTCTCCCCGAGACGATGGATTTCCAGAGCACATGCTTCACATGCTTTCTTCCAAATACACCCACCCTGGGGCATTTACTTTGTCTGGAAAACATGTTATTTCATCAAAGAATAAAGTTGCGGCATTAGAGGTGAACGTTCAGAGAAAGTTACAGCTTAGCTGCACATCAGTAATGGGCTGCACAGATTATTTAGCTATTTTTTTTTTAATCACATATAGCTATTTTCTGTGGTATTCTGTGTGCATTAGGCACAGTATACTTTGTCTGAATGCCCGTATTCCAACATAAGCTAACACGGTAGTGATGAAAATGGGAAAGGCAAGTGATTCATTTCTCGAAATTAGCCATATCCCCACATTTCAGACAACTGGCTGTGATAAGATGCCTTGCACAGCGCTTCAGCTGTGTTATACGTGAGACTGATTGAAAGCTGGAAACGAGCCTTAAAGAAAATGACATAAAACTATTTACCCGTATTCAGCGGCGGCCAGCAGGACTTCGTGCTGATGTACTGTCAACATATCTCCTCAGCCTTATGTTTAATTCAGCGCAGAGCTTGTAGTGGAATAACATCAAGTCAAGCTTTTATTAAAATTTCCTTACTTCAAGTATCAAAGCAACCAGTGTCATTAGAGTTTAAGCATGGTGGTGAATCAGGAACCAGGAGAGCTGTTAGGTGGAACAAGAACATTTGAAGATCAGCACTGGATGCAATTAACTGGCTCCTACTCTTTATTCAGCAGCTGCGTGGGTGTGTTGGGGAAGGGTCTCCCTTCCCAGCACCCTCAGCCTGTGTCCTCATGGGCCACAACGGCCAAGCAGGCAGGGCTCCTGCTTGGGCTCCAGTTCCTTACCAAGCGAGGACGATCACCCAAGACCCTCTGAGACTCCCTCTTAGCATCTCATGAGTTGAAGGTAGCAACAGTTTCTCCATCCCATTTTATCTAAATACTCAACATGCTTGGCACTGCTCAGGCACGGCAAGAGGCTTCTGTTGTTCCAGAGCAGAATTGGCCTGTACTGTGCTGTAGGCTGGAAATAGGTGGGTTTGCTTGTACATTTCAATCAGTATCTCCGACAGATTTCCCTAATTTTTGTGGCTGAATGTGGTCTGCTTTTCTAGCATGAAGCAGAAGGAGCTACAGAGCCAGTGATCTGGATCGTGGAGAGCAACCCACCCCAAGAACCATGTAGTCATTAATCATGAGGTCCATTTCAGAACTGTGAGTTGCAAGGTCTGGTGTTGGAAACAATCAGGAGGAAGAGTAGTTGTTATTTGTATAAAATAAAAACTTTAGGGTGAGGGGAAAAAAAAAAAAGAGGGGAGAATTTAAAGTGCCCATGCACTTTAAACATCTGCAGTGAGGACCTGAATAATCTGAGTTGGGAAGAGCTATTTTAAGTCTTCCAGGAAACAGGTTCACCAAGAAGCCATGAGCCCCCTGAGATGGTTGAACCAGTGTCCCAGGTGGTCTCCACCCTTGGCCCAAAGCCGAGGACAACGAGGAAGGGGCTGGAAGCCCTTCCATCCCCCATTGACCTCCCCTCTGCTCGGGGCTGGGAACCACTCTTACCCAAATGATAAAGTTGCCGTCCAGGGAGGGACTTGTGCCCATGCCTGAGGATCGAGACACCCTGCTTTGCTGGGTACAGGCTGTGTCTCCAGCAGCACTTGAGGGAACTCGGGATAGCAACGAGAAAAGGAGTTTTATTGTTAAGGACAGCTAATAATATACTTTATTACACAACTGGACGAGGCCCTGTGGAAGCACTGTCTGTATTAGACACAGATGTATGAACCCAGGGGCTGGCACAGCCCCAGCAGAAGCCGTCCCCGTTAGCCCTGCTCTGGGGTGTATTGGGCACCCTGCCCTGGCAGGGAGGGGAGTCCCAGCAGAGCCCCAGTACTGGCAGGAAGGGGAGGGCAGAGTCATTTTCTGACAGCGTTAAATTGAAACATACTTTTTGCCTAATTCCTTGCGTACCTGTCTCTGACACATCAACGTAAGTAGCAAAGAAAAAGCCAAATTGATCGTCAGGTTGGTTTTCCTCATGTGGTGACTCATGACAGCGCTGCGCCTCCAGCATCATCTGTGCTGGTTTCTAGATAACATTAAGGAACAAGCAGTCAAGGGTCTCCTGAACTTTACAGAACTGAGCCAAGATATGCCTTGAGCGCTGCCAGGGCCTCTGGTAACCCAAAGACAAAAAAGCTTTCTAAACACAGTGCATTTCCAGCTTTCCTGTGACTCACGCAAGAGGCAGCAGAGTGCCTGTGTGACAAATGGTACTTAATTTCTTGAGACACTTAAGGAACCTTTTTGCACATCATCCATGGGGCTGCAGGGCAGCTCGAAGGGCCAAAAGGCGAGTGAGTGCCAACACTTCAGTCATCCCGAGAGAGGTGTTGGGCAGGAGGAGCCCTCCTCCTCCTGTCCCCACATGTTTAAGGGACACAGAGGCACCTCCTTCGTGTAGGAGTCGCTTCAGAGATGACCCAAGTGGAAGAAGCTCCACCAAGGAGGAATAAACAGCAACGGTGGGAGCCGAGTCCCCACCGCTGCTGGAGTCATGCGCATTTGTTTTTGTGCTTAAATGGATTAGACAGACACCAAGGAGCAGCAATAGCATGAAAAGGATTAGTGCACTCATATGCGTAGTCCTTTATTCTTACCTCATGGCAAAACACACGAAACTGCTGCCTCTGAGCAAATACCTTTATCTATTGCATAGAGACCTTGGATACCTCTTGTTCTTGCATTGTTCTCAAGAAACTGTTTTCTGGTGATCCCCAGTTTTAGCACTTGACTTCTCCTGAGCACTTACAGACCGGTGACTCCCCCACCGGTGGGGTCTGGCGACGACACGGCAGCAGGGCTTGGGCAGGGGTTACCACTCTGCTCCCCGCTGGGACTCGGGGTGATGGGACATAAAACATCTGGGCTGCAGAACAAAAGTGATGAAAAGGACACTGGTCTGGGTGGGAAACTGTGGCTGTGTAAAGAGTAGATCTCCTACGGTTCGTCCCTGCGGTAGGTGTTTCCCATAGCGTTTCATGAAACTGCACAGACAGAAAGCTCCTTAAAATACTCTGTGGTCAATCAGTGCGTTTCACTCCTCTTTAATTTCTCACTCAGTTTCAGCCAATGATTTTGCCTTCAGAGGGTTCCCCATCCCGTTCTTTGCTGTGCTCGCACTGGAGAAGATCCCTGCGTACACCGAGGCCAAATACTGCAAAACCTCCGATTTTTTATGAAGTTCGTCATTTCCTCTGTGAGTTGTGATAAGTGCCGCCGTGTGCCAGCCTCGTGCTCTCCAGCGGGGCTGGCTGCAGGGGGGCCCTGCAAAGCAGAGAGCTTCAGCCAGCCCTGGCACCGCACCTGCACCTCTCAGCTTATCGGCAACAATTTTCAAACAATAACTAGGGAGATAATTAAGATAAAAGTGTAAGAAAATGCCTTTTCTGGAAGGTTTGACTTGTTTGAACAGAATTTCTTATGTGAGAACATGAAAACTAACAAATGGGAGTAATTTCATGCAATATGTAATTAAACTGTGCAACTTATTATTACTGGGAGTTGCTACAGCAAATAATTTGTACAAATTCTGAAGGAAGGGAAAATATACACAGATAACAACAAGACCCGGTTATCTGACTTGCTGCTGAAAAGAACAGAATTTGCAAGTCTTGCTTGCAGTGCTGAGCAGCTGGGACGTCTCTGGGTTGCTTTCTCCGAAACTGGACGTGGCTTGCTTTTGGGTTTGTTTTCTTACATTCATATTTTCAATGGAAATTTGGTACACTCTTAATTTAAAATGTAGTTTCAGAATATTTTTTTAATTTTTAGTATTTTTGAGTAATTGGAATGGAACATTTCTGCTGTAAGATTTTCCCTCCCTGCCTGCCTTTTCCCTGGGAAGGATCGGGAGATGTAGCAAAGAGTCTTGAATGTATTTTGACCAACTTGAAGGTCACTTTTCACTGAATGAAGCTATTTTCAGAACAGTGTTAACTCATCTCTTTGCCTTAATTTTGTGCTTCAGTTGTGAATGTTTAGTCACTAATGGTAACTAGTTACTAATTTAGTTTAGTTAATAATTACTATTTATTTATTTACATAGATTTATACTTCCTTGCTTATTTGATATATATTTCTATCTTATTTAAGTAATTAATTATTACGTAACTTGTTTACTGACTTAGTTTATTATTCAGGTAGCTGTTAAGGTGGGTGTCGTTGCTAATGTCCAGTCACTGGTCCCAGGCTGGAGGGAGGATGGAGGCTCCAGCCCTCGCCCACCTCCCCGGGAGACGGGGGAGCCTGGAGGAAGGTTCACACCTCTAATTACAGGGCTGACACTAAGCATTCCTAAAAAAAGCATCTGTACAGCGTCTGCTAATGTAACAGCTAAATGGGATTTGGAGTTAAACAGTGATTCACACTTCTGAAAGGTTTATAGCTTCAAGTATATTAATTATGACAAACTGATTACTTCCCAGCATTTTGCAGTGCTTGTAGGGAAAGGTATTTTGTGGCTTAGGCGCATACATTCCTCTCAGTTCCCTAAAGCTTTTCTCCTTAACATGTTTGGCATTTTGAAAATTTATCACTACTAGCAGAGTTAGAAAGTGGTCTTTACTTTTAGTATTTTTTCATTCTTTTCAAAAGTGTTGTTTCATATGAAAACAAATAGTCACCTACTGAATAAAAGCCGCCCTTTCCAATAATAAACTTTGCAGCCGCCTTAGCAGCCTCTGCTGGGAGGACAGGCTGAGAGAGCTGGGGGGGTTCAGCCTGGAGAAGAGAAGGCTCCGGGGAGACCTTCCAGCCCCTGCCAGTCCCTAAAGGGGCTCCAGGAAAGCTGGGGAGGGACTCTGGAGCAGGGAGGGGAGCCATGGGACGAGGGGGAAGGGTTTTACACTGCAAGAGGGGAGATTTAGGTAACATCTGAGGCAGAAATTGTTTGCTATGAGGGGGGTGAGCCCCTGGCCCAGGTTGCCCAGAGAAGCTGTGGCTGCCCCATCCCTGGAGGGGTTCAAGGCCAGGTTGGACGGGGCTTGGAGCAACCTGGGCTGGTGGGAGGTGTCCCTGCCCAGGGCAGGGGGTGGCACTGGGTGGGCTTGAAGGTCCCTTTGAATCCAAATCATTTCTAATTCTAATTGCTAATTCTAGGAGATTAGCAATTACAAAATGACACAATAGATAGATCACTTCTGCATTTGTTTCTCGCTGTATTTTGAGTGATGGGTCAGCCGTCGCCCTTGTGAGCAGTGCTGTCTGTCTGAGCTGAAGAGGCTGATGGCCCCGGCCGGCTCTGCCCCGGGGAGGGATGTTCATCCGACACACACAGTGCCTTTTAACATGCACAAGTACCCACGAGCCATCAGCTGGTACATATGACAAATAAACACTGCCTTTATTTCAATTTTGATGGTAAGTAGTTGGAAGTGATTGACGGCAATTGCAATCTTCGTAATTTCTCTTTTCTCACCTTGCTTACAGACTTTCTCATGGCTCTTTCTCATCACTCTGCGCTTTTCTTGGCAGTCTGAGCCCGGAGCAGCCCCGGGACCCCCTGGCTGTGAACACCGAACCCCTTTAGAGGGGCTGTCAGGGAGCAGCTCGGGCTCCTTTGCCCTTCTCTCCTCGCTGCAGCACAGCTCTGGCCACGGGAGGTGTCAGGGTGGCCGCAGCCCCATCGCATCGATGCCTGTGCCTGTGTTAACTTCCCTTTGCAAATGCTGTCGGGGGGAAAAAACAGAGCTGTTTTAGGAACACTGGCATGCCCTGTTTCCAGAATTAACCAGGCTGCCGTGTGCCCGGGGCAGCTGCCGGGCGATCTGCTGCTCCCCTGCTGCTGGCTGGGGCTGGCGGCTGGCCCGGGCGCGGGGACACACGGGGGACATGGAGGGGCACGGGGGGGCTCTTGTGATGCTGAGGGCTCTGGCAGCGCTTCCTCTGCACTTGTGCCCCCCGCCAGGAGCTGGGGAACCCTGGAAGTGCCGCTCACAGCCACCGTGGGTGACCCGGCTTGTGGACGGCTTGGCTGGGGAGATGCTCCATCATGGGGACGTGGGACCATCTGTGCGGATGGGCCAGGCAGGACCGGCCATGGCTGCGTGGAAACAGCCTGGTGCTTATTTGACCTATTCATAGCAGGCCATTTTGTCATTTGCACGTAAAATTTGCTCCCTCAGCTCCTGCCGGAGTTGGGGACATCCTCGTGCAAGGCCCCAGGTACCAGCGCAGCAGAGGAGCGCTCGCAGGGCTGCCTGAGCGTTGCCACTGGGAGAGGTCCCGGCTCACCAGCCTGGGGAGAAACTGTCTATTCTACCAGTCCTGAGCCACTCTCCCCTCCCGCCTGCAGCAGATTTTTATTTTGGCATAAAAACATGTTTCTTTTCCAAAAATTGTTAAAGTCGGAGTAGTCCGACTGGGTTTAATGTTGCTTTTTGTGCAACCCAGAACACTTCGACTTTCATAAAGCTCAAAGGACAGAAAAGCCCCCCCTGTGACCACCGCTGCCGAGGGGGCAGGACGCTGCCGCCTGGCAGCTCCCTCCGCCTCAACTCACATTTGGCTTCCAGCGCTTTCCGTGGCCTCGTCCAGATGCGATACCATGAATCACAGCACACAAGCATGAATGCCGCCACTCAGGGAGACAAATCTCCCCCCCCAGCAGCTGAACTGGAAGCGGGTACTTAGACCCCCGTGCAGCATGCCCTGTTTCCACAGACCAGTTCAGGACGCCATATGGCAAAATACGGCCATCATAATCCAGGTTTCTGCTCTGTTAGAAAGCAAAATGCCCTCTTGCAACACAGCGGTGGCATTTCAATATTCCAGAGGCACGCTGGCACCAGCTGCTCAGGAAAAGCTGCGTCAGCCTCTTCGCCCAGGAGAAGGGGGTTTCCCTTTCCCGGACCAAGGCGAAGCGCAGGCGCCAAGTCAGGAGAAGCTCCGCACCCCCTGCGCTGCTCATGGCAGGATTTCCCTCAGAATTCAGGTTCTGTTTCTGGCTGCCACCTTTCCTTCCCCACGAGATCTCTTGCCGGACATCTCAGACCCCCCTTGCCAGGGCAGCCTGGCCCTCCCCAGCTCCCCATCTCGTCTTTGTCAGCCTCCGGATGCAGAGAATCACAGAATCACCGAATCACAGAATGGTTTAGGTTGGAAGGGACGGTAAAGACCATCTCATTCCACCCCCCCGCCCTGGGCAGGGACACCTCCCACCAGACCGCCTTGCTCCAAGCCCCTCCAGCCTGGCATCCTCCAGCCCGGCGCCCACCCTGCATTGGCACACCACCACCACGAGAATAAATTGCTATGGAAATGACACTAAAAGCTTAGCTGGCTGAGCCAAGATAAGTTGCCTCCTATCAATTAAAAAATAATAATAAAAATAAGTCAAACACGTGGCTCTGGGGTAAAGCAGCCCGCAATAAAACATCTGTGTGACCTTCCTAGGGGACCAAAAGCATTTTGGGTAAAATGTCGTGAAAAACTATACTTTCCACGGGAGCATTATTCCAATGTGAGGTTTGCAGCTCCTTTAATTGATTGCAAGTGTCCATTGTTGCCAACTATCCACTAGATTATTCAAAGGAATAATTTTCAGATTATGACTGTTTCTGTGCTGTGTATTAATCATTTACTATTCATTATTTCTGAACTGTGACTGACCACCTAAATTGAGTGCGCTACTTCAGTTCTTCAATTAGGTAATTGAAATGCTCTTTAAGTCAGAGTAATTAGCAGTATGAGTTTTCAGCTGAATTATTATTTATCCTAAATTAATGGAAAATTCTGGGACTTGTGAGCTATTATGCCCATTATTTGGCAGTGATCTGAATTCTGTCAGATAAAGAGTGGTATGAATTTGTGAATCATCTTGAACAAACCTGACAGCTTCTATTTGTAAAAATATTAACAATTCTGCTTTTTGATAGTTCAGCCAACTCTAACATTTTAGAGTATTTCAAACGCAATTTGTAACCAACAAGGCATATTAGTTACAGAAGCCACGAGCTTAGTGTCAGCATACTAATGCCGTCTCCTCAAGATGGTGGAAATAACTAATTTTCATGCCTTCTGAGTTGTGCTTTAGTCAGTACCCCAGTAAGACAATAGCTGATCAGATGAACTGATAAGTATGCTGTGTGTGCTCTTTGGAATGTCTCCATGAATTTGTTTTCATAGTTTTTGCTCCTATTTTGTGTTCATACTGTGAATATTTTCCAGCAAATGATTTAACCGCCTTAGACTACTAAACATCTTTGCTGAAAAAGAGATCATTTAAATTCACAGTTATAAATATTCACAGTGCAAATGAGACTACATACCTTCAGCTAGAAAGGAATGTAATGTAAGGCCCACAGCAAATAGCTCTAGAAATGGAGCTTTTTGTTCTTAAACTGTGTGCAGGTCCTGATTCAGAATATATTATAAAAAAACATTTCACTTTAAGCACATACGTATTGCTGTTGGGCCTCAGTGGAATGACTGGTGTCTTCAAAGGGTGCCCTGAGCCAAGTCCCAGTCCCTCTGTCCTGCGAGCGCCGCGGCGAGCTGCTTCACGGCAGCGTCTGCTGGTGCGTTTGCTGCCTCTTGAGGACTCACGAAGACTCCTGTTGAATAAATCGCCTTACGTGGTCTCGGTGTTTGTGCCGGCGATGGCAGTGTGCTTGTCCTGCGGAGAGCAACAGGATTGCCCGACCTCAGATGTCTCTTTGTGCCCGGTGGCAGCCGAGGAATGGGGACAA
Organism: Stercorarius parasiticus; assembly: GCA_013396915.1. Taxonomy (NCBI): domain Eukaryota; kingdom Metazoa; phylum Chordata; class Aves; order Charadriiformes; family Stercorariidae; genus Stercorarius; species Stercorarius parasiticus. Next base: position 362,203 of record VWZL01001858.1, read on the forward strand.
GAAGGTGAGCGGAGCCGGGACAGGCTCTGCCTTTGGCTTTGCCTTTGGCTTTGCCTGGCCTTCTGTGTCTGGATTTATAGATTTATAGACAGCGGCCACAGGCTCTTGGAAATCTTGAACTGTTCCTTGGATTGCTTCAATACTATGTTGAAACAAAGAATATGACTCAAAGGTGTTATTTTTGTTGTTACTATTACTACTATTAATCATATCTATTTATGGAAATTCTAGAGCTGCCCCTAAAGTTCGCTGTTTCTGTGTTATGCAATAGCCCAGCCTCCCTCCCTCGCACTCGCTCTCTCATTTTTAGCTGCGCAGCAGGATAAGAAAGCACTGTAGAGATTGGCTGCCCCTATTTTATATTCAGAACATGAGGCTTCGTGAGAGGAAATGTCTTGATGTATCTGCTATTTTATTTTTAATGAAAACATTTCTCTCGCTGAAAAAAGAGGTCACTGCACATCTCTTAGAGTACAATTATTGCATATGCACAAAAGATGGAAAAACACCAAGGATGGAGTTGGAGCACTAAATTCCCCTCTCAATAGCACCTTTATTATATGCAAATAAGGCAAAACCAGGCGCCATATTGTGGGATTTGGAGCACACAAAAATATCATCCCTGGAGCAACACCACTCCCCTGAGACTGTGTACCGAAAAGCACAGGAAGAGAAGTTTCCTTTTGGGCAAAGCTTTGTAGAGGAGTGAGACAATCGCCCACGGACAAAGGACTGGAGGCTCCGAGATACCAAATATCTTCCCCAGAAGGGCCTGAGTGCAATGGCTGAAAAAAAGAGGTATCTCCAGAGCAGAGGAAGAATTGTTCCTCTTCCCTCAGGAGTCCCTCACGAGGTCGTTTGCTCCTGCACTGAATTACTGCCTTGCCTTGCTGCAGCTTGGTTGAACCTCTCCCCTTTCCAAAAGAATGAAAGGACAAAAAATGGTGATTTTTTTTTTTCCCCCCCTAAATTATTTGTTCAAATTTCTTTATAAGTGAAGTCAAAAAAACCCCAGCTTTATGCGCAGGTAAAACGTAATACAATTTGCAAGTATTAGTTTGGAGTTTCTCCTAGCACTTTGGTTCCCGGGAGCACGCCCCGTGGGGCGAGTGTGCTGAGCGTGCTAACGAGGGTGTCCGGGCACTGAGAATAAAACGGCTGCGGAGCAGGACCTTTTCTTGCTGTGGCGGATCAGCATTTTCCCTGTGCCGGTTGGTGTCACTCTGCATCGAATAAAGCTCTGGGTATTCCTTCGTAGCCACCTCCATTACTGCCCGTCCCTCACTGCAGAAACAATGAGGTCTGATTGCTCCCACATCGACGGCTGCAGGAAGACGTTTGGGGGCAGCTGCGTCATTCTCACAGCTCCCATGTCCCCTGCCAAGCGTCGTGTCCCATGGGCTTTGCTTAAGCAGAGCCAGGTGGGAGGTGGTTGCTCCAAGCCCCGTCCAACCTGGCCTTGAACCCCTCCAGGGATGGGGCAGCCACAGCTTCTCTGGGCAACCTGGGCCAGGGGCTTGCCACCCTCAGTGTAAAACATGTCTTCCCAATATCTCATCTCAATCTCCCCTCTTTCAGTTCAAAGCTGTTCCCCCTCATCCCATGGCTCCCCTCCCTGCTCCAGAGTCCCTCCCCAGCTTTCCTGGAGCCCCTTTAGGGACTGGAAGGGGCTGGAAGGTCTCCCCGGAGCCTTCTCTTCTCCAGGCTGAACCCCCCCAGCTCTCTCAGCCTGTCCTCCCAGCAGAGGGGCTCCAGCCCTCCCAGCATCTCCGCGGCCTCCTCCGGCCCCGCTCCAACAGCTCCGTGTCCTTCTTGCGCTGATCAGACACTTCGGTCTTGCTTTGGGTGCTCTTTCCTTTTCACCCAGTGGCCAAAGGCCCGGGTGCTGCTGGCCACACCAGGACACTTTGAGCTGGGTGAGGAGCCGGGAAGGAGCAAAGCTCGTGGCGCTGCTGAACAGATGGGCTGCTCTGTGCCAGCCCCGGCTCACCCAGGGCACACAGCATTGCTCCACAGCCTGGTCCCAGGGCAGGGGAGATAACTTTAACATTTAAAAAAAATAAAAATCTTGAACATCAAATACTTCACAAACAAGTCACAAATCAAATTTTAATTCACGTGATTCCCTTCAGCGTAAAAATTCTGCGCGCTGACTGCTGCAACACATCAAGAGAAATTACTGTTCAGCTGCAGCAATTAACACTTCGGGCACAGCAAGATTGGGAATTCAGATGTTTGAAAGCATCAAGTAACAGTATCATGTTAAATATATCCCGTGCCATCTGCATGCAGCACATGCATGTGAGGGGCATGTGAGGCAACGTGTCATTTTAAAGTACTGTGTCATCCTATCAGACTCTTTTTCCTTTGCCAGAATAAATCTACATTAAAAAATAAAGAACAAGGCCTTGTGCCTTGTAAAAAGCGAAGTCTGATTTCATTTTTTTGGGCAAAGTATTTTTCATTTTACACTTCCTATCTCAGAGTTAATTAAGTATTTTGCGTGGCTCGCCCCTGCTGCTGTCCTTGTGCTGGGGATGTGACTGAAGAGCTGCGGTCCTGACTCAGCTGCTTTTGGTCCATAATGCTGTTAGTCTTGTCATGCTTTTCGCTGGGTCTTCCCTGCACTAATTATACCCCTTCAATTGAGCCAAATTCCCTGAAGCCTTTCTTGTGCTTATGTAGCAAATGCGACCCTGCTGAACTTCCCACGGGTCACCTGAATTCGAGGCAGCCTTTGTCTTCTGTCTCACCGGAGCGTTTGTGGCCCCGCGCAGACTGTGGCGATGCTGAGGGTGAAGCTGGTTGGTGGGTCGTGCTTTTGTGGTAAGACTCTCTTCAGGTTTCAGCATCAGTGCGTATCCAGCCTGTTCCTTCTCCATCGCCACTGCCAAGCCAGCCCTTTCCTCCAGGGTTTCATTAGAATTCATTTTTGTTACTGGCTCTGAAGAGCTGCTTCTCCTTTTCAGGTCCCACCATTAGTGGAAGCTACCTTGTTGGAGGACCAGTTGCCCCCTCATCTGTTGGGACTTCAGCCTTTTGTCTCCTGTCTCTGGGTTGCCCACACATGACCAGCTCCCGAGATCCCTGATTCCCTATTGCTGTGGCCTGGAGAGCATTTCCTTCAAGAGAAAAATGAGAAAAATCCAGGTAGGATTTTTTTGATATTTGAAAGTTGTCTGCTTCAGTTTAACAAGTTACCACAATAGACCTATATCTCTGCCTTTTAACCTGATATACGTCTTAAGCAAGCCAGCAGCTCTGTGCAGTAAACACCACTCATTCCCCGTAGCCCAGCAAACACCTGCGGGTTCCTTCTGCCAGCCCTGCTCTCTCTGATCTGGCTTTGGGCTCAGTGTCCAGCGGCAGCATTGCCTACCTACGTTGCTCCACACAAAAAGCCAGACCTGGTTCATTTTTTTCCCCAGGCATTTTGTGATGGCTTTTTAAAAATATTTCTTATGGACTTAGTATACTCGTAGCATAAGGGAAACTAAAAAAATACCTTTATTACCAGGTGTTTTCACACATGCATGCATCTTCCAGCTCCACCCTCCCCTGAAAAAGGCAACGAGAGCAAGGTGCGCTGTTTCAGAGTGCTTGTGTGTGAGAAGTTATACCCCGACTAATCCCCTGGTGCCTCTCTTCTTCTCCACCAGCCACTTTACAGAGAGACGTGCCAGCAGGCAGCCAAGGCCAGCCACTCCAGGTCATGCCAGAGCACAGTATTTGAAGAGCCGTGCCTATTTTAATGCAGCTTTGTAGAAGTAATCGTAAAATGGTGACATTAAAAATTTTGAATACATCAAACAGGTATTTGCAATTGTTCCTATGTTCTCAGGAAAAATTAAACCAACCCCCCTCGGAACATCCTAAAATTTTAATGCCAATGCACTTCCATGCAGAGGATAAGGTCTGTGGCTAAAGGTAATTCTAATCACAGCTCCGTGTAAATCTTTCCACCGAAATCTGTAAATGTAGTGTAACTCCATAAATTTAATACCTAATTTTGTCTTGATGTGGAGGTGTTCAGAAAAGGAATGTTTCATGAGCATAAAGACAGTGGATAAGAATTTTAGTTGATGCTAGTTGAGGATTTTTATGAGAAGGCTTTATGGACCAGACTTTGGAAGAAGTGGAAGTTTTAGTGAAAACATAAATGTAAACTGGAGCTGATTTAAAATAGAGTTTGTGGTGAGAAAAAAAAAAATCAGTTCAGATTTTAGGCCAAATTGGACTAAAACCCTAAAATGTAAAAGCAATTCCTATATACTGGATTTTTCGAGGAAGACAAACCTGTTTCAGAGCACGAAAATGAGGACCACTAAATCCAGTCCTCTGGTACTGAAGATGTTCACGTCATATCTTCGCCATCTTTAGCCCATCAGTCCTGCTCAAAAAGTAGACTTTCCTCCCTGCCCATGGCAAGAAGTTCTCACCTGTCCCTACTGTTGCCTTCAAACCCTTCTGCTCCAGGCCAGATTTCCTCACAGAAACATAGAGCACATCCGGGGTAAACCATGGTGGAGCTGTTGTACAGTGAAAATTTACCAGACGTAATTTTTATAATAAAATAATTTGGATTCAAAGTCTTGCCATGTTTTGGCTGAGTTTAGTTTCGTCCAGTAATTCCCAAACGTGTCTACTAGGGATATTCAATGCAGTAAGGAAATAAGAATTTTTTAAAAACAAAGTTGTTTGGTTTCAAATGAAATGCTCACAGTGGACGATATCAGGGCAAAGAACGGATAAAGATGTAAGTAGCAATATTAACAGTATCAACTTTTTTTTTCCCTGAGTTTCTACATCTAACGATAGAACTACTGGCGAAAAACCAAGCATCTTATATTTCCACTTAAGAAACAGAACGATGAAAATATTGGTTTCCCCTGAGCGCACTGGGGACGGGGTGGGTCGGTGGGGCTGCTTCTGGTATCGCTACAGCAAAGGCTGACGGGAACGTCTTTGTCCTAGGAAAAAAGCCTTACTTAAGTTACAGATGCTTTTTTACAAGGGATTTAAGTGTATTCTACATTTTACTTCTCCCGTTGAATTACACTCCTGTATAACCTCTTTGAAGTTTGATACATGCTACGTTTTGACAGCTAATGTATTGGCCTCACCCACAGAGCTGTTCCGGAATGAATATTCATCTGCGTGTGCAAGCTCAGGAGCCAACAAATACCAAAGCTAATGTCGCACGAGATCCTCACCTCTGCCTGCTTCCACGTACAGCTGACGAGGATGTCGCCTTCTGCAGACTGCCACACGGGCTTGAAAAATTCTCTATGGAGTCACGTCCACGGGCAGAACAGCGGCATGGCATGACGTGCCACACTTCATATAGCGAGGTGTGCAACCAGCTGCCTTCATTGCCTGCAGATTTATGGTACAGAGTCTGTCACGGAGAAATGACAGAGTGGGGAGGATTTCCATTTGTACCCAGCACTGGCCTGACAAAAGTCAGCTTAAAACCTGCTTTGTTCTGATGGAAGCACCGTTAGGGCAGTAATGCCTCTCTGGCCAACTTGTTCAGTCTAAAACAGATGCCAAAAAATGAAAAAAGCCCTGTAAAATGAAAGTGCTGTGTTGTGAGCCATAGCATCGTCCTACTTCAGTCACGAGCACTGAACGTCATGAGTCCTTCCGCCATACGTAACATCTGGATAATGGGTTTTGTTAAAAGTACGACTCCTTTCTGCAGGAAAAAGGAGCTAGCACCGTGTCAAGGTCCATTTGCATTGCAGAACTCTCTTGTAAAGGGAGTCATTTTCATGAGCCCCTATCTCGATGTATTCTGCTCAAAGTCAGGGAAATACTGTGGTTATAGTCAGAATGCCTTTGTAGCACACAGAGAAGAACTGCAATGAGACAGGACTGTAGAGAAGAGAGAAAAAAAATGACATACAAGAGGAATTTTAAAATGATTTCTACAATTTACAGCCTGCAGAAGCAATAAGGGACCCTGTTCTGCCACCGCTTATGTAATATATGTCCTGTGTATGCTCATAAACTATGTGGCTGCAGTACTTTGCATAGCCTTTTTGTACAATTAAGATGGAAATGGGTTTTGCTGTTCCAGCGCCAGCGAGCTTTCCCGGGAGCACAGAGCGGGAGAGGAGGTCGTGGCAGGGATGCGCTGGGGGCTGGGACCCAGCTCGGCGACACGACTCGTAGCACAGGACACCTCCCAGAGCAAAGGGGGAAGCACGGACTGACGGTGCCCACACTTACCTTGATCCGCCTGGTCCATGTCCCTGTGCTCACATCTCCCGTGGCCCCTTCAGAGCCACATGGGCTTTCACAAGAAACGCCAATGGCGTGGAAGAGGACGCTTAATGGACCGTGGATGAATGTTTTTCTCCACTATTGGTCATGGCTCCTGCATGATGATCTTCTTCCCCAGGAAGCCATAGACCATCCCGTCCCCACTTCTGTCCTGCAGCCACTGCAGCTTTAATCGACATGAGAAGGAGCTACTTTCACTGCAGCTCGGGATGATGATGGCCAGTGGCAAGCATCTCTCAGTGCTATGACTACTGGATGTGGATGGGGATCCTTCCTGTCCGTTTGGTCTGTGTAGCGGAGCGTGCAGCTCTGCTTGTCACTGGTGATACTTGAAGACCGAATTTGAATTCATGAGAAATCAATTCTTGTTTTGAAAATATTGGATCAAAGCAAACCAGGCATCATGTACGTGGCAGCATACAAATGACCTTATCAGCTTAGAACAAAGGTACACCTTGAGCTATAATAGAGCAAGCATATTTGACAGCATAGACTTGTTTCCCAAAATATGCTGTGAACCAGAAGTTTCACTATAATGTCCTGGAAATGCTGATGTGTGAAGTTTCCTGTGTGACACATGCTCCAGCTTGCTTGAGCTGGAGACACCAGGACACCTGATTTTAAAACAAGAGAGGGAAACCCTGGCTCACTGAAACTACAGGTCTTTTGAGATTGCCTAAAGCATTTATTTCTGCTCTACTGCAGGAAAAACTGGACTCCTGGTTCCTTGCCAGAAAACTGAAGTCCACCAGCACAGTGTCGCTGTTCTGGAGCTGTGGATCTTGAAAGCGCTATTGACCCCAATCGTCAGACAAGGAGCTGTAAAAATAGCTCCTGCTTTTTTTTTTTTTTTTTTTGACAAAGGTTATGATTTCATATTTTTCCACAAACCTGTGGGCAGTTCCTGCCATCATGTCCATGCTGTCTAGCAATGTACCTGAGCTGTGACCATGTAGAAGCAGGAACTCCAGCCGTGCAGGTCTCGGATGCTGCCGGGATGCCCTTGGCCACCAGTGTCACCCTCATGTGCCCCAGCCTTGCCACTGCGCAGTCCTAAGTGGGATGCGGCCACTGGAAGGGCCCTGCTTTTATAAGGTTACCCTTGGACTTCTGTTTGCCACCTTTCATCAGATTTCCAGGATTTGAGTATTTCCTGGGGAAAAGGATATAAGTTTTTGCAAATTCTCCAGGCACAACTTGGCTGCAGTGAAATAACTGGACATTGTGACTACGGAAGGGACGTCATGTACTGTCTGGATTATTATTTCCAGGGGAAAGGAAAAGGTTAATTTAAAAGAATGGGTAAAAAAAGACTCCACCTCAAGCTGAAATAAGAGAGTGAACAGGAAGAATTTTGGCATTTATGATTCTTGTTGTCATAGAAACTGAACTTGATATTTCCATAGAGCAATCGGTAGAAGTAACAAATACTGTACTTTATAGCAGTGATGAATTAAGATCAACTTAAGATTTCCAATACATTGGAAAGCAGATCAAATAGTCATTTATTTTGTATTGCCAAGTTGTTATCAGAGTCCTTAAAAACCATTGCTGACGTATTTAAATGAAACCTATCCGGTACTTCCAGGCTATTATTAGAATTTAGAGCGGCTGGGGGAGAGATACTACAATAGCATAGCAAAAGTTATCAAATTTCCATCAGAAAAGAGCATGTCTCATGGGACACATCTCTTGTTTGCCATCACGCAACCTCCTCTGGCACCTATGGCAATGACCTGCATAGAAAACAGTTCTGTGCAGCGTTGTGGATCTTGAGCGCAGATTCTGAGACCGAAATGAAAAGGGGACCCAGCAGGGGAGGACTGACCAGTTCTCCGGACACCGCAGCTCAGGACCTGCTGGTTTTCTCAAGGGCCTTATCTGTTAGGTCTGTTGGCAGCTGATATGACAAATATTGCTTAGGTCCCTCAAATTCTACTTGCCTGTGCAGGGCTATTGAAAGCATAGCAGTGCCACATCCAGGATCTGAGGATTTCATCTGGTTCAGCATATCCCTCTGCAACCACTACGTCGCTGAGACCATCAGAGTCATATATTAAAGAGGTTTTTTAACCATTTTGATCACAAACCGTTACCTCCCATGTAGCTGTGACTGTAGGGCTTCTCTTAATGTGGTTCTGCTTCAAGGTGAACACATCTTTAAAAAAAAACAAAAATCACATTTGGTTTTAAAGATTCCAGTAATGGAAAATTTATCACAATCCTTTGTATGTTATTCCTTGTTATTTTAGTATACAAGTAAGAAAACAGCCTTTATCCTGCAAAGCCCAAACTATTCTTAACAAGGATTTATTTAGCTTAATTTCCCATCTTGGTATTTTTTGCCCTGTATTAAATACGTTGGAGAATTCTCTGTCAAAGTTAGGTCCCCTTTCTTGTTGAAAATTGGAAATTGTGATCAAGATAGCCCTTTACCTTTTCTTTGCTCTGTAAAACATTGACTTCCTAGACAGTCTTTCATGTCAGACCTATTCCTCTTTCTTCTTTTTTTTTTGGTTTGGTGTTTTTTTGTTTGTTTGTTTGTTTTTTTGTTTTGTTTTTTGTTGGGGTTCTCATGATTCTCAGATTCTCCCACCACATTTTTTTAAAATGATCATGTCAGACCTAGGGAATGCATTTTAGTACCGCCTGCATTAACGTAAAATAGAAGGAAAGAGAAATGCCTTACACTACACAATATTTTTGAAATATAGTTATCGCTGTGGAGACTGGCCGGTGCCCGTGGCCGGCGGTGTCTGCTTTGGGGCCTGCCCCATCAGCCACTCGCTGCTGCGTCCCCCGGCAGGAGGATTTTCCTGCGCTGCTGACTCCGGTGCTGCTTCTTCCTTTCCTCCTTGCTTCAGTAGCTTGTCTCGCTCTTCTGCAATCTCTGGCTGTTGTCTGCGAGCGAGGATGCAGGAACAGTGGTAAGAAGCAGAAGTAACATCCTCTGTGCTAATGGGGGGAGTAATCTGAGAAACCAGCGTGCCCCGACCTCCGGAGGCTGCGGGCATCGACAGCGGAACCGCACGGCTGCTTTGCAGAGGTGCTTCTGCCGCTTGGCTTCAGCGGGGCTGGTGATGGGCAGGGGTTAGTTGTTAGCCTGGCCAGAAACAGCCTCTGTTCTTCCTGCCAGCAGTTAGAACATCTGAATTATGAATGAAGATAGTTACATGCTTCCTAGGCTCATTTATTTAGCCGATATATTAAAAGATTGGAGAGAAAATTTATATAGGATACGGTGAAAGGAAAAAGACCAATACAGGGAATGTGAAACGACACAGGGATGTTTTGTGGGCACTAATGAAGTCACATAAAAGCCTTAGGGAAGATAATGCACTGTTCTAGGCGAGATAATTCTTTGTCCCAAACATAACACCGCTGAGGATGCTTTCCCTTCCCCCCTCCCATTTAGGAATGCATACAAACGAAGTGAACAGGCTAAGAGTCTGGGCAATAAGTCCAGAAAATGGCTCTTGTTGCCACTGCTAAATGCTAACAGCAGGGACAACATCCCTTTGGAAGTGTGCCGTACCTTTATTTTTAATTCTCACTTGGTGGAGCTTTTGCAGCACCTTTTTATAATGCAGCATTCCATGTACCCTCTTGATAGATGAGGGGAAGAAATCTCAGTATTCTCTTTTGTCCTTAATAAGGCTTAGGAAAAGTGTGAGAGACTTTTCAGAACTTCACCAGACATTGGTGAAGTCAGATAATTATCAGACCGACCTTTTATGGAAAGCCACGGTGCTGTTCCTTCCAGTGCTGTGCTCCCTTCTCAGTCAAGAAGAAAGAAGAGGCCAATAAATCATGCCACCATCAAGAGTGAAACTAAACAGATGAGAAGCTAAAGGCTGCAGTGGGCATGACAGTGCCTGCGAAATACTCCGTACGTTGAGCTTTCCAGAGCCTGAAAATGCCTACAGGATTTTCCCGGAGAGCTAAAGTATGTTGTATGATCAGCCGCCACGTTAATATTCTGCTTTGACAGCTCTATCGATTGGCATGTTGCTGCTAAGAGCCCTGTCCCAATGCACAAAACTTGTTTATAATTTATGCAAACCACATAGGCTTCTACTGCTGCTAATTCTGTGGCTTACTGACCTCAGCAGCTTTGGGAAGCGGTACACTTCTGTTTCCTCCTCCGTCCTTACGGCGTGCACGTATCCTGCCCATTTACACATTGTCTGGTTACGGATTTTCTTGGGAAATTACTTATATATTTTTCATATAATGTGAACCACAGAGCTGGAAAGAAATATGAGATGCTGAAGTGCTAATATATTTCCATGTCTTGGATTTAAGAGTGCATTTCCCAGAGAATACAGAGGCAATTGTTAATGTCATGTCTGATTTCCTTTCTGGAGATGGAAGATGGACAAAGATTTACTAGAAGTATTCTTTTCCGTGCCAAGAGAATGGATACACATTAGTAAGTTGACAGAAAAGATGAATCCTCTTGTGCCACTGCTGCTGTCCACTCTCCAATCCTCCTTTATAATTAATTGGCTGTCAGATCTGCTAAAACTCAAATAACAGATTACTGGGATGCAAGGCAAATTGGCCCTGAAATTAACACCCAAGTTTGAGTTGGTCTTCTTCCTGACCTTGCAACTCTCATTATTGATTTTGGGTAATTTCCTGCTTAGGAAAAACATGAATAAGGTAGAAGTAAAAAAGAAGCTTTTAAAGACTCTTTCTGTCAGGTGTTCCATGATTTCAAAGCTTTGGTACTTACGTCTGTGAGCTCTCTTCACTACTTAAGTACATGAACTTAACTAAAATATTTACTGCTCGCCTGTGTCTAAGCTTCAAAATGAAAATAAGGACCTAGATCGATTGTGCCTACAATAAATTATAGAGTAAAATATAATTCGAATAACTTAACCGAATTAATAAAATTACTCAATTTCCAAGACCTTATTAAAACTGGAGACACCTATGGAAAACATACGTCTCATTTGGGTGTATGGTTGCAGTAACTCCTTTATTACAGGAGGCATAATCTCCGTTATTACAGGACAGAATGATTCATTAAACTTGTATTCCTTTAATTCTGACAGTCTTTTGGTAACTATCTCAAATCTTCAGTTGGATTTGAAGTATGCCCCAGCTCTTCTGACGTAGGACAAGGCTGCTGTTTGGTCTGAGATGTGCTCTGTCTGGGAGGGATATTCCATGGACGTTACCCTGCTCCTGTGACTGGTGGCACTGTGGGGGAAGAGGGACCCTGGTCCCTCCGCTCATTTGTGCTGGGGACTCACCACAGTCCCGTCTGGATCCTTCAACAGGCTGGCTGTAAGGCCTCCACCCTTCTCCTTCACTCCTGATGACAGGCTGCTGCTGGAAATGTTTCCTAGACAAGGGTGACATAAAATATAGTGTTTTTTAGATAACAGGACATCCACCGATGGAAAACAAAGTGCCTGGTGCTCGCAGAGGAAGCCTGGCTGGAGCAGTGATGGATTTCCTGATACGAGCCTGAATCAATTGGCTTCGGTGTTCTCTCGGTGATTTGGAAACCTGGGCGCTGTGCAGAAGACCTCTGATGTAACACACCTAAAATTCGCTATACTTCGTGGGCATCGCTTCTGTGGAATTGCAAAAGAACATGCATAAATCTTGATGTGGGCAAAATATCTGAAATAAAATACTTCACCTATGGATGTAGTTTGTAAAGGGTAACAGGAGAACCTTGTGCAGCTCCAGATAAAGCTGGATTTTCAGAGCCTGTAGTTTAGGATGCACGGATATGCCAGAAATACTGTATTGGCATGTCCTAATGAATTATTGCTCATTCATAAAGGCCTCCCATCAGATCCATTTATGCTGGAACCACCTTTCCCAGGGAAATAGAGTTACTGCTATGGTAACACTACACGTAGTGGTTTGCATTTTTATTTTGTGAGGAACTGAATTTACCCTGTAAAACATACTGTCTCCTGCAAGTGCATTCTGCTTGCATTAAAGCATGGAAAGCTGCGAGAAGCGCTGGAGTCATAGAATCACAGAAGGGTTTGGGTTGGAAGGGACCTTGAAGCCCACCCAGTGGCACCCCCTGCCCTGGGCAGGGACACCTCCCACCAGACCAGGTTGCTCCAAGCCCCGTCCAACCTGGCCTTGAACCCCTCCAGGGATGGGGCAGCCACAGCTTCTCTGGGCAACCTGGGCCAGGGGCTCACCACCCTCACAGCAAACAATTTCTTCCCGATATCTCATCTCAATCTCCTCTTTCAGTGTAAAACCCTTCCCCTTCGTCCCATGGCTCCCCTCCCTGCTCCAGAGTCCCTGCCCAGCTTTCCTGGAGCCCCTTTAGGGACTGGAAGGGGCTGGAAGGTCTCCGCGGAGCCTTCTCTTCTCCAGGCTGAACCCCCCCAGCTCTCTCAGATTTGACAACTCTGATTATCCCACGTGCAGCTGGCCGAGACTGCCCTTCTCTCCAGACACAGCTGCTCCAGGGATATGCAGAGCCTGCCTGGGAGCGGGCTGGGAATGCGGGATACTGCCCTGGGCAGGGACTGTCAACAGCCGCCCCTTCCCCGGGGCAGCCCCCGCAGCCCCCAAGCCTGGGGGGGCACCCGCACGAGCAGCACAAACCTGGGAACAGCCCAAACAGTCCAACGGGGAAGTAAAAGGGTGTGCTGGAGATGAAGCCGGGGGTGACAACCGGAACATCACCGTCACCACGAGCAAGGGGTGACGGCTGGAAGAGGTTTGCTGCTTGTGCTGCCAGCCTGGAGAGGGCTTGCACACTACTTCTCCCTTCGACCATTAGCTGGGCTAATAAGAGATGCTGCAGCCTGTCCAAACGCTGGAATCCATTAACAGAAGATAATGAGAGATCATTTTCTGAACAGCTCAGAAGCACTCAGTGTTTTAAAGAGGTGTATGCTAACTGATGTGAGGGAAACTAACTGTGGCACTGTAGGACAGGAGAAGATGCCATTTCATGAATAAATGAAATAGATGAGAGATGCTTCCTTAAATAAAGGATAAAAATAGAATCTGAGATGTGAAGTTTGAGGCATGAATCTCGCAGGCTCAAGAGATGTGTCCTGGTGAAGCGAACAGATTGTGATTTTGATCAGGATCATTTGCACAGGCATCCCTGGAAGTCAGAGAATTAATTCACATGGGAGAAAAAAGAAAGGATCCTGAATTAACTGAGTGGGAAATAACTAGAAGGTAAAAAGTGTATCTTTACCATCTGTATGGAGGGATATTTCAGTTGTCTATTATATTTGCATTAGGAGACATCCCTGAAGAATTTTACAAATTACAATGGTCCGTTTCAACTGTTTTTGTTACTTAAGGAAGATATAAAGAAAGAGATACATAAAGTAATTATTTCCTCTATTTTTTTTCCTTATCTTATGTTTGGAAGTTTTACCAATGATTACAAATATCGTCCTTTTTCTGGAGAGGGATCAGACTCCCTCAGCTCCTGTATGAGCCGTGAGCCCAATTTCAGTGCAGAACTAGCTATAGATGGGCAGCTCAGGGACGGGCACCTCTGGGGGCCGTGGGGGACCAGCAAGGACTGGAGCCCCCGGGTGCCCCAGGGCTGGATCAGCTTGACCCCACCTGTCCCTCAGGGACACATGTCTCCCCTGGCCTTTCACCGCATGGAAGGCGTTCACGACATCCCTCAGTAGCCTCTCCTGCCTTCGGGTGAGATTTTGGTACCAGCTCGCTCACATCTCCTTGCTGCATCCGAGCCTGCGGGCTGGGAAGGGAAGACAGCGCTGCCTCTCCCTGCCCACAGCACAGTGCAGGCTGCCAGCATTCCTCCTGCCCCCTTCTCTTTTCCAGCCACAACAGCCACACTTCTTCCATTCTTTCATGGCATCTCACGTTTCTGGACAGCACCTCACATTTCTGGGATCTCTGATTTGCCTTATCCCTTCCTCTGGTACCCAAATTGGCTTAGAACTACACAGATGCAGTTAAGGCGAGTAAATATCACAAACCAAAGAAAAACTTTAAAGTGCGAACGTCAGGAAATATATTCAAGGATTTGATCCGAGTCAAAGACAAACCGTCATACGAACACTGCATCTGCAGTAAGTCTCACTGCTTCTTTGTGTGTGCCAGGAATAACCTCGTTCCCTTCCTGTGAACAGTGCCATCTGACCTGCCTGGTGCTTGAATGGGGAATCACTTGGACTTGCAACCAAAAATGCTTTCTTTGGGGAAAACGCAGTTTGGGCAGAATGCAGGTTCCTACACGTTCAAGCCAGGACCCAGAAAAAGCTCCAATAAAAGCACAGGTGCCCCACAGCCTTGTAATTCCTGCTGATATTCCAGAGAAACTCCTTTAGATGAACAAACTGCTGCTTCCCCCCGGGCAATGTTCCTGGTGCTAAGCCTGGCATGCCGAGGCACAGCTCACCCCCGTCCACGCTGGAGCTCACAGCTTCGTCCCTTCACCTAAATCTGTGGGTGAGCTGGTCCGGAGGCGGCTCTGAGCTCTCCTGGAGCAAGCGGTGAGCAGAGCTCAGCCCAGAGCAGGGTGGGCAACGGCATCAACCCACAGCAAAGCAGGCACCGCTTCCAACTCCATCAAACATCAAACATTGCTGATGCTGTAAGCAGCGTTCGCCTCAAAAACTGACTTCAGCCTCGTGGAAGAAAAATCTATTGGAGGTTATTAATGCATAAACACATTTTTGGCCTCAGATGCCTTCATGGCAGAGGCTGCTGGAGGCTGGGGTAATGTTCATCTGCCATGCACCCTTCCTGGGGTGCCCCAGACTGGCTGTCTCAGGTGGGACGGCAGGGACTCCTCCGACCCTGTGCGACCACTCTCCTGGTCACGCCAGGACTCCTTCATCGAAACACCCAGGAAGGGCAGCCATCGTCCTGGTGGCATTTTGTTGTGCAGCGGAGGAACCTTTCCACAAGGGTCTGGTGCTTTCTCCCAGTAAAAGACGACATATGCACCGAGCCATGCTGTTACTGTGTGCTGGTGTACACAGCGCACATATCCCAGAGATAACATAGGAAGGTTTACATAAAATTGTGGAATACTGGCAAGTATACACCTCAGAACAGTCTTGTTTGTATTGAGCACGTAGAGAACAATCAAAGTTTACTACAAATAATAACTGGAATGAGACTGAAATGAGAAATAAATACAAAACCTGTGTTTGTTTACAACACATTTAAGAAAATACCTACATTTCCAGCCGTTCCAGCTGCATGACAGAGTTCATGGCTCCTTTACCGGTAGAAGTGTTTGTGAGGTCACACTGGAACTGGATCCCTGAGATAACCCAATGTAAAAAAGTAATAACTTTTTTTCTTTTCAATTCAGGTCCTTTTATAGGTCTACAAATCTCTGCACTGGCAATATGTCAGTGACACACAAACGGAGGCAGGAATGGGTGCTAAGAGATGAAGTAGGGAGAAGGAAGAGGACTGTAAAGCTCTGCCACTGAAGAAAATATTTATAAAACCAGTCTCTGAAATAGGTAACCAGTCTCTTCCAACAAATAACATGGTATATTAAATTAAAGATGTCATCGCTTAACTGAGGCATTCGCTTCTTGCAGGCTCATACTGAAGGGGTTTTTTTTCGGGAAGACAAGGAGTAGATCCCACACTGCACCATCACTCCTGCCTCTGCAGGGACGTGCAACCCTCTCTGCCTTCTAAACAAGCCATCCTCATGCTCAAGAAAAGGTAAGGCCTTTCCAAAAAGCCTAAGTTTTCTCTGAGATCTGTTTTCTGGAGATTAAGTTTATATCTGTAATAAAATAGTATAATATTCAAAGTTTGTTGTTCTCTGGGCACACTTTGGTTTTATGACATTTGAATGACCACGGCCTAACTGTACTCTTCACTATATGTAATATGTTTATAACTTGAAATTTAATATTTTATGTAATGTATCAAGTTCACAATTCCCAGTAACTGCTGCTTGCATTTCTTCCCACTTTAAAGTATATCATAAAAGAAAATAGAATTGAAATTAAAACAATACAGAAGTTATAAAAACCTCTATAAATATAGTCTGTATGTCTATGGCTATTACCTCATTTTACACTTCAGACTTATCTTTGGGAGACAGGAAGCTGAAATCCTGAAATGGCTTAGTTAGGCTGAAAATCTTATTTAATAAAGTTCTGCTGAAGAAATATAAGCAAATGTTATTAACTTCCACAAGAACCAGACATATGAAGTCAATAGTGAATTTTACTTTGCAAATTACAACCATATGCGAGAAAGTAACTGACAGATGGAAGAATAGCCATGACCATTTTTTGCATCATTTCTGAGGTTGCCCTGAAAGTCCCTCCATCCCCAAAATGTACTTTTGCGAAAAAATCTATATATTCACCCGTTCCAGACTGAGTCTAACGAAAGACAGCCATTGCCTGGACAACATGCATATTGACACATTCCGGGAAAACAGACCTGACTGATGGAAGGCACAGCAAGCTCTGATTTGGAGTACACAGAACCACACCGAACAGCAGCAATGCAAACCGCTGAAAATTTCAGTATTTAAAATAAAAAAAACCAACCCACCAAAACCCCCAAACTCTTCACTGGATTAAACTGCTTTTGAAGAGGTTGCCGGCACCAGAGTTTGTGCACAGCATGCAAAAGGGGACAATGATGTAGTTTAAAGGAATTCCTGACGTGAGCAACACGCAGCGCTGGAGCAGAAGGTGCCCGGGCTGCCAGCCTGAGAGCAGACGGGATGTGTGCTCCTCCTGGGATGGGCAAAGTTGTACATACCAGTGTGGTGCCGAAGAAGAACCACAGCCATTGGTAGGTAAACAGGGGAAACATTTCTTTCATTGTGGTAATATAACGATTCAAGAGAATATATTGAAAATGATTTTGTAACTTACAAAACAGAAAGATACGGTGATCTCTGCCAGAGCTCATTTGCCACCCTTTTCCCCTCACACTGGGTTTGGGGAGATCCTTCTGGGGTTCCTTGCCATTGGCTCAGCACCCAAGTACCCCAAAAGAGCTTAGTGTTATCTGCAAACTCAGCAAAAACTAAATGAAGTAGGCTCAAAATAGAAGAACAAAATGAAGAGGTGGGGAACAGAAGCCCATCGGCGAGCATAGCAAAGGTAAAGAAAGTTCATGTGCCATTAGAGTCAACACCATGCCTGCAACACAACAGACTACGAATAAGGAGCAAAATTTATGGGGACTGTTGAATTATGCAGAAACATTTGTCCCTTGTCTCCCAGTCTCTTAGAAACCACTTCTGGGAAGGAGCACTGCAAAGCAGTCTTTGGGCACATCCAGCACAGGTGTATGAGGACAAGTCGCAACTGGCCAACTTGACGGCCACCTGTGGTGAAAAGGCTCCATGGATGATGGGAGAGCAGCGGATTGTCACTGCCTGGGAGGTTTGCAAGGCTTTTGGCACAATCTCATCGCAGGATTATACCTGAATCTGGTGAGATATGGGCTGGAGAGGGGGGTGGGGATGGGTGAAACACCAGGGTCACAGGGCAGTGGTGGGAGGTCTTCGGAATTGAACGAGGAGAAATGTAGTTTTACAGCTGAGAAGGAATAACCCCATGCGACAGGACAGGAGAAGAGAAGGTGAAGGAGTGATTCAATTACTGTCTTCAGTTACCTGAAGGGTAGTTACAGAGAAGACAGGGCCGGACTCTCGTCAGTTGTGCCCTGTGAAGGGTAAAAAGGCAATGTTGACGAGCTGCAAGAAGGGAAACTTGAACTAGACATAAGGAAAACAATGCTTTACCATGGGAGTAGTTAAGCAAGTTACCCAGACAGGGACTGTCAAGGGTGAGGATGTGTGTGACACAATGGCATACACATTGAGTAAATTGAGTTAAATTCAGAATAAAGTTTTCCTTGATTTTTCAGGAAAAATCTTTCAACAGTGCGGTCGGTTAGATGGAAGGTTAGGCAGGGCACAGCAGAAGATTAAACCTTCCATGTGTTTGAGAGAAGGTTGCACTGAATGCTCAACAGCTTTTCATGGACCTTCCCAAATTGTCTGGTGGACAGAGCTGGGTCTACTAATGCCTCTGTTTCTCTGTATTGTCCTCAGAAAACTCCATAATCTTGTTTATCCGTGTGTATTGAAGTTATTATCTGCAATATCTGGTTAATGGACCACCATGTTTTCCTAAAGCATTCCTTCTAACTTTTTTCAGCACCTAAGTAAACGTCTTTGCTTGTTTAAGTCTGTCTTCGCAAGAAATCCCTCATGCCTGCCATGCTCTCAACACTTTTATGGGATCTGAGGCTTCTATTATTTTCCATCATTTCTGAAACTGCATTCAAGGCAAGATTGTCAATCCCAGTGCTGACGGAAAAACAACAGTACAGAGCTGGAACTGGAGATACGGGCCTCTCTTAAAACTATTTTTGGAATGTGATGGCCTGTATCTTTTGCAGAGTAAACACATTCAGAAAGCTGTAGCATGAAGGCCCTATGCGTATTTTTTTAATCACAAAATGAGATAGAGATACCAGTGCCCATACCGGCTTCTGCTGCTGTCAATGTTGACTTGAGAGCTGTCTCATCTCCTTGGAGCAGGGAGTCGGCTCCACTCAGTAAACCTCAAGCCTAGGTGTGCAAATAGCAGAGGGCTTAAGTTAATAACTCTGTTCACTTTTATTTGTAGATCTCTCTTCTAAGAGAATAAGTAGCCACATTTGCTTCATAAAGAGGGTGGAGAAAGAAGAGCACCGAGCAAGCTAAAAGAACTGAAAATAGTGGTGGGTGGCTCAGCATTAGCTGCAATTCTTGTTAGTGATAAGTATGTCCTTGATTTAAAGAGCTGCTCCTCTGGTTCCCAGGGAACGAGATAAATGAAAATGATGATAGGGAGGTAAAAAATGCCCTGCTGTGTATAACCATGCTCGGGCTCATCAGAGATGCCGACCATAAGAGAAAACAACGCACAGGAGGTGAATGGTGCCCAGTGGGGGACTGCGGAGAGCCCTGCCAAGAGAAGGGCCTGGAGACAGCGAGGGTGAGCTATTCACACGTGTATGTATATTTACATACATATTCTTGCATATACGTATATATTCGTATGCCATACCATGGGCATTAAAAACAAAACCAACCCCAAAGGGCAGTTCTGGTGGTTTGAGCACAGCGTAAGGTGAACAGTGTGATGGGGAACCTGGGCAGGCTGCAGGGATGCGGCCGTGTGGTAC
Organism: Stercorarius parasiticus; assembly: GCA_013396915.1. Classification (NCBI taxonomy): domain Eukaryota; kingdom Metazoa; phylum Chordata; class Aves; order Charadriiformes; family Stercorariidae; genus Stercorarius; species Stercorarius parasiticus. The sequence goes on from VWZL01001858.1 coordinate 381,664, forward strand.
GTGGTACTGCACAAGCAAACCATCTTTCCAAGAACAAATGAATACAAACTGGCCAGGAAAAAACACAGACTGGGAATTAAAAGAGGACTTCAATCCTCAGAGTAGTGAGGACATGAGATTTCCCGAAATGGTTTCAGAAATTTCACAGGACTTGATTTGACAACCGGACAGTGGCTGATGGCTCCGCACCGCTGCACCCTGTACCCGCACCCGGAAAAATCTGCAAATATTTCTGTAAGCCCCAGTGCTCCATCTGAAAAGACGATAAATTCTGCAAGGTCCGACAGCACCTTTGTCTGGTGAAACGTCCTGGGGACCGCTCCTCTGAATGTCCTCGCTGCAGGGGCCACCTACGCCGGGTGGCGGCTGCGGGGCTCTCCACCAGTCAGTTGGACCAAGGAGATCTGGAACATGAAGCAAGCAAACTTCAAAACCAAGACTGCAAATGTACTTTTTTTTCAGAATTAAAACTTTTTGGAGTTGGGGTGAAATGATAATCAGTTTTCTGGTAACAAAATAAAAATTTCCCACGAAAGCAGATGCTTAAAAAATAAGTTTGCCCAAAAGGCAAGTTTTCTGTTTAAAAGTACTTTTGCTGGATCACTCATGGTGAAGCACACTCTGATGCTGTTTGTCCACCAAAAAGTCAGCGAAAGACACTGGAGGGTTTGACTGGGGACTGCTGGAGGAGAGAAATACTCAGGAGCTGGCTACCCCTCAGGGAATCACGGCATTAGCTAGAAAAATCCTCTAGCTTTTGCAGCGCGTTCTGAATACAAAGCAGTTCACTAGCTTTTGTGGATGGTGCTTGTGGTTACAGATATATTTTATTCTCACTTTATTATTTCTCCATCACAAGCCAAAAACTAGAATGTGTTTTTACTGCTGAAAGTGGAGAATATACATCTCAGGCAAAGTCAAGCACCAAATATGAAAAAAAGAAACATCCCCAAAATACCTAGGCTAGAAACGAACCAGAGAAGAGGTTTTTTTTTTTTGTTTTTTGTTTTTCTCAGCACGCATTAGGTGTGAATTGTGAATGGCATTTAATTGCAGTGCTGCGTGTGAGTTTGGGAAATGCTGTGCAGAACATTATAATTCCACGGGAAACAGATGGAAATAGGCTGTGAAAAAATACTGCGCAGAGCAGACAAATGGCCTACAAAGTGTGAAAAAAGCCCCTTAGAAATAGCACATTTGTTAAGTTCTTCATATTGTTTGATTTATTTACTCCACAGTTTATATACTATAATGCTAGATATGGTTATAAGAGCTGTTGATGGTTCCTGACAACATTGAAATAATTGACTGATATCAGATGTAGTGCTGAAGGAAGCAGCAGTTTGGGCAAACTGCACAGCTGATAGAAACCAGAATTATATAGCTGCTCATTATGTTTTTTCACCTCTTTAATTTCAGTATTTTATTTTTGTGTATGAAGTGTTGACCCAGCCCTAGAATCTACCTATTCAGTAATATGTCTTTTTCCTCACGATCATGTAGTTGTGCAGCTCATCTTAGCACAGCAGACCTTGTTCTGTTGATGCGTACTCACCAGAAAATGATACAGTCCCCATGCAAGGAATCAAAAATCAGACAAACCAAACCAAGTGGCGTAGGGCAGCAGGAGAGGAGGACCACAGAGCACTAAGAGAGCGACCTCAGCACAACAACAAATTGTCAAAATCTCTTGCAAAGCCAGAAATAGGGAGGACAGAAAGTTATATAGAGGAGTTGGTGCCAGGAGCAGCAGTGGAGCAGGGGGGGTGGAAGTGTCCATGCATAAATGTGCCTCTGGAAATTTCTCTTGGGTTTTATGAAGGTTGGTACCACTAGCCAGTGGAAGAGGTGTCTGATGCTGAACATTTGACCCAAACAGCTGAACTATATTGCTGTTCTCAAAACACATTATTAAAATAAAAATAAAAATCTTGGGGTTTGCATAGTGGGCCATGATCCAGTTATTGCACTTAATAATCTTTAATTGTTGAGTTCATCAAACAACCCCAGATAGGTCTGGGGAAGGAAGGACAGCAAGGTGTATTACATACCCTGCTGTCCTGGCAGCCTTCTTACACACCAGAATGACATCTGCCATTGGGGAAAACATTAAGACTAAGGGATAAAACCGAAATTCCTTACACTGAAGCCACTTAACAGTGTGACAGAGATGGCCGTGGTGTTGCAGGGAGAGATCTGCTGTTCCTCACCCACCTTAGCTCAGTATTCTGTCTCACCGTTTTCAGTAGCCTTTTGGAGCGGGAGAAGACCACAGAGGAACCTCTACAGTCACAGTGCCTGGGTCCAGAGCATGCCACCGGCACCACGGGGTGTGTGGTCCCTGGGACCACGGCTGCCCCACAGCATGAGTCCTTCCTCGGGCCTTATTGCGGCTCCACAGCCTCTCCTGCCTGGGCGCCAAGTGCCAAGAGGTGTCACAGGAGCTGGTGGTTAGTACAAAGTGATGGTTTGAAACTCTTCCTTAGGTCTTTGGTTATACTTCTTGCAAAGGGCGTGGGTCCTATTTGATGTCTCCAGGCTGTAGTACAGAACAGTTGAGAACAGAATCCTTTGCCTTGCCCAGACTTTACAACAGTTGTGTCTCCAGGATTTAGTGAAAAAGTTGTAACTTTCCAATGAAAGTAGAGAGGAAAAATGACATTGTAATTGCTCTCACATTTTAATTGTAGCGGTGTCTTATCTGTTTCATCTCAAAACTCAGGGAGAATGAATCAGCTTAGTCCTTCCCCATAAATGCTCTACACTGATTGCGCCGTGGGCTCTGTCACTTCAGTCCTTGACCGAGGGCATCCCACCACCACACATGGTCCCTGGGGCCACCCACGAGAAGTGACCCAGCGACAGCCAGCTCCACCCCGGGGAGGAATGCTGAAAAACTGATAGCAATTAGAAATGCTTTTGGCTCACACTAAGTTATCAAGATGCTGGAAGCTGCTGTTTTATTTCTCCGTGGCTTTTATTAATGCAGAGTATTTATCCATCCCTGCAGCAGTAGCAAAAGTTCAAAAACCTATATATATTTTATGAGCAATATTTTTAATGCTTTTTAATAAAACAAGAAAACAAGACTTCAGCCTAAAATTTCCTTCATTAAGAATCAATGTAAACAGGCAGAAGGCTTCAGTGTAATGCAAAGAATTTTCCATTAGGATTGAAATAAACTAATAAGTTGCTGTTAGCTGGATTGATAAAATGCATCATTCTCTGGAATAAGAACAGCAATACAACATCAGTAGAGAAAAAGATGGATTGATTTCCCAGGTAATAAACAGAAATGTACCACTACATGCCTCATTGCACTAATCCACCGGTCACCACCAGTGCAAGTGCATATGGTGAAAAGCGTGATCAGACCGGGCACAGATTTGTCTGCACCCTGGCTACAGACCAGCAGCTAAAGTTACCCCTTGCTTGGACAGAAGACATCGCGCCAGGTGAGAAACCACTGAGGGGGAGCAGCTGCTTCCCAGTAGCATCCTCGTCCCAGGCACTGGTCATACTGGCAGGCTGAGGAGCACTGCCTCCAGCCAGCAGAGCGTGGAAAAGCCTTTGGGTTGCTCATACTTGCTCAGAAGCCTACGCCAGATTGCAAGGGCTCCAGGCACTGCGAGACCATAAAGAAAGCATATGGCCAGTTTTTTATCTGTTTCACAGTCCTGCTCTTGATATAGCTCAGCACATGTGCACAAGAGGGGAAAAAAAAAAAAAAGGATTTTGCATGAAACACACTTTCTTTACAGGAAAATGTGTGAGCGGAGAAAGTACATAAAAATATGTTCTTACAGCACTGTTGTTGATAGTGCTAAGCATGATAGATCATTATGGATTGTAAATGCTGACAAAAATAAGCTCCAAATAACTCTTCAGTGCAGTAATCCTGACAGTAGAGTCAATAGTATCAACCATCTCCCAGTAATGCCCTTCTGCAGCGTGCTGAGATAAAGCCCTGACCAACACGTTTTCTCTTCCAGCCTGCCTGATGCCCCCTGCCAGGCTGGACTGCAGGTCAGCTGGGCTCCAGCCTGGGTCCACATTTGGCCAAGGAAAGACACACGTTCCTTCTCAGCCGAGAAGGGAAAAAAGGTAAAGCACAGAATTGCTGTCACTGAAGAACAAGTCTAGCACCGGGATGCTGAGAGAAGTATGTCCCGTCAGCCTGAAGAAGAGAAAGCAAAGGGAGACCTTAGAGAAGGTGGAGACAGACTCTTTTTGAAGAATCATGGTGGCAGGACAAGAGGCAATAGGCACAAGCTGGAACATGGGAAGATCCTATTAGATGTAAGGAAAGAATTTTTAAAAATAAAAGTAGTCAAATGCTAACAAGACTTAAGAAAAAACAGAGAAGTTGTGGAAACTCTGTCCTCGGAGACATTCAAAACCTGAAACCTGCTCTGAGAGTTCCTGCTTTGAGCAGCAGGTTAGAAGATAGACCTCCAGCAGACCCTTTCCACATGAATTATTTTGTGACTGTGATTTTGCTGTGTCTCAGAACCAGACAACAACTTGGGTTGGAAGATACCTCTCCAAAGTCGGAGATCTCGCATGCTTGGCTTCCAAGGTAGGACGATGAGGAAAGTGGAAGTGACTTCAGCCTGGGCTAGCTGAGTCTCCTCCTGGGTCTTTCAGCTAGCTAACAAAGACTTTGCTCTCCTGAAACTACTGAAAATTTGCTGTTAGCATCTAAGTTCACCTGAGAGGCAGCCCCCAGCCCCGGCGCAGTTACTGTAGTTATAATCAGTTTCGCCATTAAAAGATTGTCTCCTCAAAATGTTGAAGGCTGACGTAAGTTTCTGAACGGCTTCAGGGTAAAGCCTTCCTCCTCTACAGTTAAGACACCCTTCTTGTTGATACAGTGCTTCTCCCCATGGGAGATGGAAGCTGCTCCTCGGGCAACAGTCCCTCTCTCGTGCAGGGGAAACAGCCGTGCTGTTCAGCCCCAGCCTCTTCCCTTTGCTTCCCCCTTCTCCTGCCGCTGGGTCCATCTTGCTCCTTTTCCTCCATCTTCCTCTGCTGGATGATTAAGGTCACCAGAAGGAAAACCTCCCTTGTCCTGAGCTGGCCAGGCTCTGCTTAACTTTTCAGTAATTACTAAAAGATAACTCATATAGTGCTAAAACAATGTCATTGCTAACTACTGAGTTAATGAGTGAAACAAACTGCTGCTGGGGTCTGCTCTAAGGCCGAAGGGATTTAATGATTTTCTCCAGTCAATACAATCAAAATGGTTCAAAATACTGGACATTAATATTCCAGGGCAAATCTGGAGAGCGAGGTCTCTGCTGCTTTATCCAACATGGTTTCAAATTCCCTCCTGGAGCACTTCAGACAACCTCTCCACTGTCTCTGAGCATCCTTCGCTGGGGGTGTCAGTGCTCCTCTCATCTCACAGCCTGCCCGAGGGGGACGGGGCCGCTGGGAGGGGGACAGGCTGCATCAGAGAGATGAAAGGGTGCCCACCCCATGCCAAACCCCGCTCCCGTCACCCCCTGGGAGAGACCACAGCTCACGGTCCCAGCAAACCACTAGCAGGTTCGACGCTTCTCCAGCATCCACACTGCCACAAATGAACTCATTTAATTTGTATTCAGAGTCACTCTCTGGAAACAAGAAGTCAGTTGTTTTACTTTGATTCTGTAGCCTCGGTAGCAATTTTGACATTAAAACTACACAATGATTAGTGTTCCCTATACAGTGTACAGGTGGTGTAATGTGGTCTCTTGACGCAGCACCGTGCAACAAGAAATAAACTGGAATAAAGGAGAGAGGAAGCAAAATTATGAAAATACCTCAAATGGATGAGTGGGAGGGATTAGTCCTTCTACTTAGAACCAAGTTGATTTCTTAGTTGTATTATTATAAACACAAAGTAGCTGTTCACTCCGTAAAACACTGCCTGTTAAGTAACTTTGGGAAAAAACACAGTCCATGTGCACCGAAGAAGGATTTTAGTTCCTGCAAAATAGTTCTGGTTTTCTGTTAGCAGGAGTGAGCAATAATGTGAACATTTTAATGGAGAAGAATGAATCCATAGAAAATTATTTATTACCAGTCTTATTAATGAAGTTAGTTAAATCAGTTATTCACTGAAAAGTAGTGTTGACCTTTAGCGCAGTATTTCATGTACACAGGGACACTGCCAGGTGTCTGTGGGCATTCACTAAACCTTGCAAGTCTCACAGTGCTCAACTGACCTGTTGGACTTTGACTGTCTCCAAGGTTGGAGACTCTGAAACCTCTCTGGGCAACCTGCTGCAGTGTTTCACCACCAGCACAGTAAAAGAGTCTATTACGTTTAACTGGAATTTCCTGCATTTCAGTTTGTGCCCATTGCCTCTTACCCTGTCCCTGGGCACACTGGGAAGAGCCCAGCTCCATCTTCTTCATGCCTCCCGTCAGGTATTTATAGACATGGATGACATCCCCCGAGCTTGCTTTTCTCCAGGCTGAGCAGTCCCATCTCCCTCAGCCTCCCCTCATGTGAGCGATGCTCCAGTCCCTTCATCTTTGTGGCCTTGAGCTGGGCTCTCTCCAGTAGCCCACGTCTCTTTCGTCCTGGGGAGCCCAGCACTGGACCCAGCACCCCAGCTGTGCGTCTCCAGCACTGAGCAGAGGGGCAGGAGCCCCCATCGACCTGCTGGCCAGGAGGCTGGTGGCCGTCTTTGCCATCATATAATTTAAAATGGTTTGGTTTCACTGTCTAGACAACATTCACCACCCTCTCCCAGCTCACCGCTCTTCAACATTATGGTATTTCATAGGTTATCTCTCCGTACTGTTATTCTTTATGGAGACAACTTTTATGTTTGGCATCCAGATGCCTTCTATGTGCAAGCGCCTGCCTGTAAGTTCTGGAAATTAATGTTGTGTATAATAATACACTGTGCAATGGGCTTGTGACCTTTGTATGAATGTGCCCTTTGATTACTTGGCTTTCCCAACTGCCCTGTGTTTACACACCACATCCCACTAACCTTTGGGGACCGGACAATGTGGCTGCTCAAACAAAGTACAGAATACTGAAAAGGTCACGAGTGAAGCACGGTCTGCTCTCGTCCGCATACATTAAATAAGCGCCCTTAGTTAAAAGAGTTCATTCTCACAGCAGAGCGAAACAGTGAGCAACTGCAGACACGTTCACACGGCAAAGCCTGTGTGAGGGGTGAGAATCGGGAAATTCGCTTATGCTCATCTCGTCTTCAGGAACGCAGACCCATCAAACTCCATAAGATCAATGCAGAGCAACACGCACCCAGTGACAACTGAGAGAGGAATTAATATCACAGCAATAAAGCCCAGACCCATGTGCAGCTAGCTGTATGTGATTACATTTCATGGGAAAGCTCTTTGCGTTGAATCTTCCCCTGAACAGCAGCTATATGTAGGATGCATCTTTTAACTATCTGAAGGTGAGCTGAATAGAGGGCAATTTAAGCTGTTGAGAAGTCCTCCATCAAACTGCAGGTGACAAGATATGCTCACAAATTACATTCCCATACGGGGAGGCTGCTCCCCAACCTACTAGAAAATACAGCCAGCATCCGGAGACACCGCACAGCATGGTTTATGGCTACTGAAGCTTTTACAGTTGCGGCTTTGTGGTACTACATTACTCACATGTCCCTTTTCTTTATGCCTGGTATTTTATAAAGGAGCCTCAAACAACTGAACAATTCCTCTTGCAACTTGTCTTTTAGCAGTATTTAATGTTCTACAATGTTTCGGTCTATTCCAGGGCTCCCTGGGCTGGGATGCTGGGCATGTTTCAGCGTGGCATCACAGAGTGGCCAACCTCTGTCCTTGGAGACGGACAAAAGCCACCTGGAGATGGTCCTGAGCAACTGGGTCTGGGCGGTCCTGTCTGGGCAGGCAGATTGTTGCAGATGGCCTCCAGAGGTCCCTTCCCACCTCAACATTCTGCCATTGCCTATTTTCACTCATATGCAACGTCCACACAGGCAAAGTCTGGCAGCTGCCAGTTTGTCCTCAGGGTGGCAAATACAAAGGGAACTGAAGAGGTTGTGCACCTAACACGTCCTTACATCCAATCATGCCAGTCTTGGGGAAGGAAGAAAGTACAACAAATGCGCTCCGTGAGAAAAACCAAGAATCTCCAGCATGCAATATTCTGAAAAATTTAATGACATTACCTGTTATTTACTGGAGGCAGAAAGTCTCCTTCGAGAGCAAGGCGAGTTTGTCAGCCTGATGTTACTGGCACTTTGCACAGGAAGAAGCTTTTAGGTTCAGAGCCCTGGTTTCTCTCTGCAGGCTGCCATGGGAAACAGCAAGGTGTTTCAAACCATGTAATTAATGCAATTAATCTGTGGGTCTGAAAATTCTGTTTGAATAGAGCTAGTTGAAAAATGGGATTTTTTCCCTATAGCCAAGTTGTCTCCTACAGAAAAGATACGAAGCATTATTATTTCCCTTGACAAAAAAGTCAGCCCACATTATACAATCAGAAATGGTAACAGCTCTTGCTTTCTCTTTCACCTTTCTTACTGAAGCTTTCTTCCAGTTTTAACAGTAATTAAAAATTACAGGCTTGTTTTCTCATATTTAAAAACATAATACGCAAACAATGTCTGCTTTTCCCCCATCCTTTTCAATTCAAAATAATACAAATGGGAAAACCTGAGTGTTCCCCCACCAAATTCTGTTTTTATTTTTCAAAAGATGAGGAAAAAGTAATGAAAAACAAAACCTCATAAATCACAACTTTTCCATTAAAAATATTTTGACAGATCTACTCATCACCTCTGAGCTCTTCAGAACTGGAGGTAAAGGTGGATATTCAGGCTACATTTTATTACTTCAGCCTCTATTGGCCTTTTTCAATATATCTTGTTCTTTTTTCATCTTTCTTCCACAAAAAGATGGTTTGCCATGGTACCTCTAATGCAGTTTCAGGAGCTGCCAGCCTGCCCGCACTGTTTTTCCTCCTCACGTTTGTTCCCAAGACTTTATACCCTCCCGCTCCCCAAGCACGCTGAAACCAGAGGGCGTTTGCTTTGTTTAAGCCTATCATCTCTTTTCTGGCACTCCCATTACATCCCTTCGTTAGAATACTAAACTCCACCACTTGATACACGTGTGTGTCTCCCTTGCCCGCAATACCTTCCACCCTTCAGATCTTGTCCTCGCCCGCCTGTAACAGCCAGGCACGAAGTTACAGCTGCCTGTGCTCGTGTTAAACCTTCCTCCTCCCGAGTGAAACACATTGTCCCCGGCATTTCTCAAGAACACGGTGAACTGAAGTCCTGCCGTCTTCTCTTTACAGGTGCAGCTTGGTGTTACCCACAGGTTACGTGAATGTTCCTATTAATTGTTCAGCAAATGAAAAAGCAACTCCTTTCCCAGTTCCAGAGCCCCTACATGAACACATTTGTATTCTTTCCTCTTTTCTTTATCCTCAAGCATTCAACAATTTACCACACCACCACTTTCCAGACCACCAGAACAAAGAGACACTCATCCTCCTTTTTTTCCACATCTATATAAGGACAGATTATAACCTTTCACATCCAAAATGATCTCTGGGGGCTCCATCTGAAGTGCCCCGAGGCTGACCCAGCCCCTCTCTGGCTGGGTGATGAGACCCTCAGCATCTTCCCTGCCCGCTCCCAGTAGACGCTGTGCAGAGCTCCTCACAGCTGGTACTCCGTGCTCCTCCTTTTTATGTCTCCTACGAATATAACAATTTCCCTTTCTCAGTTTAGGCTGAAATTCATCAGAAGAGTTACTCTGTGAGAAGAGCCCAAACCCTTCACCCTAGGTGATTTTTCAATCACAATTATCTGTGCAAAGAGGATCTGCAGCGAAAGTCACAGCCCCACCTTGATTTTGCTTTCAGCTTTTTCGCTCTTCTTACCGTGATGTGTTCGATGCGTGGTGGCAGATAGGCAATTCTGCCTCTCCTCATTAGGCTTATTAGTGTCATTGTTTGATAGTCTTGTGATTTCTAAGGCCAGTCTTCAAGACTGAGGCTGAGTACAGGGGGACAATCGCTTCCCTAGTCCTACTCACCACACTGTTCCTGACACAGGCCAGGATGCTACTGGCCTTCTTGGCCACCTGGGCACACTGCTGGCTCATATTCAGTCGGCTGTCGACCAACACCCCCAGGTCCTTTTCCACTGGGCAGCTCTCCAGCTACTCTGCCCCAAGCCTGTAGCGTTCATGGGGTTGGTGTGACCCAACAACATGGATACTTTAGAGCATGTATGACAATGTGCTGTAAGAACCACAGCTCAGCTGTGCCCCCAGCCTGGGCTCCTGGGATGGACAGCTGCTGCCCAGCCTTGGCCAAGCTGTGCCAGAGCCCCCTCTCCCTCCATCCCTGGGAGCGCAGTCAGGCACCGGGACACCCGGATGGCACCCCAGCCACAGCGGGGAATCCCCCGCATTGCTGCCATCCGATCCACACGCAGAGGTACCCAACGCAGCAACACCCAGTCTGTTAACAGAGTTTGGTACTCCCTTCCCATCTCAAGAGCAACTATGGATTAAGGGGGCCATTCACGTGGATTTAGAGCTTTTTTTCAATCTGGATTTTTTGCATTCAGTATTTCAGATATGTATTTTCTCTCGTTTTAGAGATAGAAAACTGGTCTGAAGTTTGCTTTCTTTACAGATGTGTTTAAATGTACCTACGTGATATATATATACACACACACGTTACATTTATTTTTTGTACAGATTTATTTTCTGTATAATGGATGCACACATACATGGATATTGTGTGTGTGCATATAACATGTATTCTTGATTAAAATATTTGGGCACCAGAATTCTGTATAATTATTTTTTAAATGACAGCTGACACAGAAGCATAGATAAATGATCCTCTCAAACATCTTTTTATCTTGGCTTAGTTCAGGGAGGTAACCTGGAGCAAAATCCTTTCAAAGCCCCTCTCAACAGTGCAAAATAAGATTAACTTGTGTGCAGTTCCAGTACACCAACCTATACACACTGATCATGGAATACATAAGAAGCAAACATAAGTAGTAGAACAGGATAAAGAAAGAATTATGCTGCTGTATAGTGATTTCTTCTTTAAGAGAGATTTTCACATGTTTAAATTCTGATTTTTTTTTTAATACAGTTATTCTGACTTCATTGTGCCAAATCAGAGTATGACACTTTTAGCCTGAGGTTTTCTGTGCTTTTAGTTTAACAGAGACTCCGACCATTGCAATAAATATCCAGTGTAATCTTGGTTAGGTACCGCAGTCAGATCATTTCACTGTTAAATTCCAAAGAAAACTCAGGTAACAGCTGAAAGAAATTCCCATCTTTCCTTCATGTAAAAGCCAACAGTCCTATGCTCTATTAGGAAATCTTTCTCAGTTTGATGACAGAAAACAGTGCCCCTGCCTCATCATAAAGTGTTACTATGCCAGAATGTGGGTTCATTTAAGTCAGAAAAGGTACAGCATCATCCTGCTGGAGCGCTAAATGCCCTTAACTCGGTGGCACCTCCCGGCACCCAGGCAGATCGCTCTGTCAGAGTGCAGAGATACACTCTGCGTACCGCTCCCAGGGTGGTTTCTTGCACTGCAGATAAGTCAGCGTGGCACAATGAGTCTTCCTGTGCTTCAGAAATGGAGGCACCAGCTGGGAAATCTACTTTTGCAGCTTGAACCATGTCAGCTTTTTTCTCCTTTTCTAACCTTACTAGAGACTGTTGCTTCTGAAAATCTTCTGGTCTGAAAATGGCAAACTGCTGACGTTCGTTAATGCTATTAAGTTATGATGGAAGTGAAGCCTGGGTGGAAGCTCCATTTCTGACAATACTAACCAGCTTACACTGTCTAGACTTGCTTGCAAATAAACTATGTCTGTTAAAATGAGCTTCACCAGATATATTGTCAGAAACAAATCAGATCACAAGGCTGTCAAGGAGCAATCACTGCCCCAAAGCGGAGGAAATTTAGTAGAAGACAAGAAAGTGTGTGAAGTCTTAGAAAAATGTACCTAAGGAAACCACATGAAAATCAGAGATTCAAATAACTCAGGAGAAAATACAATGGACATGCATACTCAAAATCCCATAGCTCAGAGCACATTAGCTACTGCTAACAAAGGTAATGAGAAATACAGTGTCAAGCAAGATGACCCCCCGTAGCGCTGGTTCGGTATCCAATGGAGTAAGGAAGCTTCCAGCAGAAGGTAACTGGTAAATGAATCGGTAACAGCAGCAAAAACCACCAATCAGGTGGCTAGTCCAGTTAATATAATAATGAAATGGCCACATCTCTGCCCCTTTTTAAAATACAGGGAATAATTGACCACAACCGAAAAACGGTGGAGAAACCTCATTAGTAGTGATTATAGTTAGTAATCACTAATTTCTGCTTTGCACCTGCAGGGGTGCAAAGTACTAGAAGAAAGAGTCATTGTTACACAGATCTTCAGCAAAAGAAACAACCAGGAGGTAAAAATCAGTGAAGTTAGTTTTACTTCACAGAAAAATCATGAAGGAAGTCAGCATGATAAACTAGAAACAGCTTGGTTTTAATGAATCGCATCAAACCAGTCTACTTTTTTCTCCATAGGACAGTAACGATCTCATGATTTCTAATGAAGAGCCAGCTGATACAGTTTCAAAAGCCTTGCAACAGTCAAAGTAGCTCACACGGTATTCTCCTAGGGAAATGAGAGCAGCATGCTCTAAAATAAATCATTGCAAGTTTTAGAGGTATACAGTATACTTTAGTTTGTAAAACTATGGTAATACATGACAGTGCAAGCCTGCTTGGAAATTATACTTGCAGGAAGATTATTAACATTTATGACCAAGAAGAAGATATGCATGTGCACAGGTTGGCCAAACCAAGGGTTTTTACAGTCTGGATGACATCTCCTAAGGATCGCTGCATTAACACGAGGTGAATTGCAAATATACTGGAGACCAGCCCAAGTCAGGAACGGCTTTGCTGTACTAGGTGGACTGGAAACGCAGAAGCTATCAGATGATAAATGCTGCAAGAGTGACATGTAGGCAGGAGCAACCTACTATTATATACGATGCAGAAAAGGACATGGGGCTTAACCGAAACAGACTGAATCAACAACGCGCAACTGTGAAAAATGGTCTCTGAAGAGGAACATTACCTGTGTGACGCATGAGGTAAATCCTCCTCTCCAGTCAGTGGGAAGGTATCAGCTGGCATGTCGTGACCAGTTTTTGGTGCTGCACTTCAAGGAAGAGGTGGATCAAACACAGTCTGTGAGAGAACACAAGAACCTTCTCAAAAAAAAAAATATCTGGAAAATCTTACCTTTAAGGAGAGATTTGGAATGATGAGCATAGAGGAGTTTCAAGGGACACGGTTAATGATCTTCAACTGCAGAAAAGGCTGACAAGAAACATTAAATAACCAGTTTTCTATGTTCATCACAGACAGGGCAAGCATAACAAAGATAAACTCAGGCAAAAAACATTCAGAGAAAGTTTCTAATGCTGGGATGAAGCAGTGCTAGAGCAGGCTGCCCAGGGAGGTCTGCAGAGCCTGCTTCACTGGGGCCAAGAACAAGCTCTGCCCCAGGAACAATACAACTAGTGCTGATCCTGGCCCCGGGCATGGGGTGTCCTACATGCCTCCTCTGCCTTTAGCAGTGCACATCAAAGTGCCAAATAGATTGAAATTCTTCCTGACAGCTCAGGATTAGAGACAACAACGGGTTTCTTTCTCGGTATAACTGATTACAGCAGTTAAAGCAGCCACCATGGAAGGCTCTCCATAGCAAAGTTAACATTCAAACTTACCATTTTCAGTTTTCCATCAGTGAAGTATAGAAAACTCTTCAAAGACTGACACACTATTGTCTTGTAACATAAAGCAGCCACGGACAGCTTTCAAACCTGATTCCTGCCCGTAAACTGACAGCACCTTCTCTGGACTGGCCACGGCTGGCTGCTCCCAAAGGGCAAGGTGGCAGGGGCCAAGGGTGGCCCAGGGCAGGCAGTGCCTCACCAACCCAGACACGTCCCTACATGCCCCAGCCACGGCTGGTGAGAGGGTCCATCAACAGCCCCAGGTGTGGCAAGGAAGGAAACATGTCCAGGGTCCAGCTAGAAGCAAAAGAAGATGGAGCTGGAGAGAGGACTAGAGACAAGGCTGTGGCATAAGGCAGGGACACCCACAGCACAGGTCAGGAAAGGCCTAAGTGCCCAGACCCAGGCTTAAATAGAGCTCCCAGCCCAGGGGCAGAGGGTCTGGGTGACCAGGTGGGGCTCATGAGGGCAATCAAGGTCTATGAGTGCACTCCAAGCCCTGACACAGAGGAGCACTTCTGTACCCTGAACTGCTGGGTGCAGGGACTTTCTGTGACATGCACTTGGAGGACTTGGTTCCTCTAGACACCACCGCAACGGCACATAGCTATACTGCTGTTTATTTCCCGAGGAATTCCAGCTGCTGTGGCATCGGTGGTGATAGCTAAAGCAAAAATGGATTTGCTGTGGTGATCTGGAGGGTTTCTAATGCTCAACTCGCAGTGCTGGACTCACAACTGCCCTGTGGTGGCACAATTTCCGTGGTCCTGTTGCTGCACAGGAGTTTATTAAAATCCTTGATCTTTAGAGCACATTTCTGGTGTGGGATTAAGAAGACATCTCGTATCCATGGGAAAGCATAACTGACGATGTCCTGAAATTTCCGCAGCATCCCTTTAACCTGCTTAGCCCTTTGCTATGGCATCCACGCACTGGCTCTGTGGAGTTTGAAGCACAGAGGAAAATCAAATTTGTCCAAGCCACTTCATGGAGAGATAGCTAAGGTGAAGCCATGAAGCTGGTTAAATTATTAGACCTATCTATGCAGTGATGTATTGACACCCTGAAATCTGTAGTTTATTTAATATTTGGCATTTAAAAAAAAAATCTATGAATAGCTCATCAGTCTCTTCTGTCCGGCAGACAGCGGGTTTGGATGTCTGTTGGTATGCATAAAGGAAGCCAGCGCAATGAAAAATGCTCTTTCTGATGGACAAATAATCTTGCAGATATAGGAAGCACCTGATTTATTTCGCTATGGCATCTGTACCAGATAACGCATGAAGAATAAACTTGCATGTCTATTTGTGTGCATTCATGGAAGCAGATAGAGATACCTGCCTTGGCACTGGGGGCTACCAGACTGAGACAGGACTTTGGCGATGGGGGACTGTCCGCGTTGAGGCTGTGATTAAAGACTGAATCTGGAAGCAGAAAATTCTTTTTTGTCTGACCCTCTCTGCCAACATCTTTGTCTTCCTGGTTTAAAAGTATAAATGCTGCCTCCATGGTTGTGCTTAATTTTGATGGTGATACAGTCTGTTGTGTCAAGATTTTTATCTTAAAATACTATGGATATATTAAGTAATTAAGTCATGACACGATAAGGGGATGTGAAAACACAAATCAAGTTTTGTTTTGATGAGAGTTGTCTCTTTGAAGAACGTTAGCTCACAGTTTGTTAAGTTGAACACGAGTAAATCTTTGTGAGACCGCAAATCACACAATACAGCTTAGCTACAAGGTTGAAGGAGTTTGAATTGCCCAATGCACTGAGCTGTTGGAGAAGGATCACTGAAATCTACTGATGTGAGTTACATTATTCTCTCATGGGGAAGTCCATTTATTACCTATAACTGAAGAAAACTGGTGTAGCATGTGGCATGTGGCCATATTTTCCCATTTCATGGAATAAACTGGGATGTCATGGAGAGAAGCAAAATTCTGAGTCCAGTGGCTCTTGCCGCACTGTGTTGACTGTGCTAGGCTGGCCACTTTAAAGGCACATGTGAAGGAATACATTCTGACAGGATTTATACCTGTATTTTTTTTCTTTAGTTATTTTAAGTAAAGTGAAAATTCACTTAATGGCATTTCCTTTCATCAGCACCCAAATTTTTTAAACTTTAGAGCCTCAGATAAGGCACCTGAGTGAAGTGACTTCACTACAAGCTCCGGAGAAATCACATCTTTGTAAATGAAGGAACTTGGATTTAAAGATTTTTAACATGAGATTTCTTCCCCTATGAGTGGAAGCACCACCCCTGAGAGGAACCTCCATGCCCGGTCCTTTCTGGGAGACACCAACTGCTGCCTGCATCTTAATACAGTCGCAAAAGGACAGCCAGCCTAGTGGGTGCCGCCATACCGCTGGTGACATTTCCGTAGCGACACCCCGTGGTTGGGGTACAGGGGCTCTTCTACAGGGACAGACAGTTGTGACCCTGCCAAGGCAATTCGCAATGACAGATAATTTACCCTGTTGCAGATCACACAGCTCCTACTGTTAATTGTCCTCATTGCTGGAAATGCGCTGGGTGGACTTGTGCCTCGTTTCGAGACAAACCCTTTCCTGCTCACAGCCTCCACACCTTGCATCGTCCTGCCCATTTAAATACTCCTTTGCAAAATTGCCTCCTATCGCTAATCTTCCTCTGATTACACATTCCTAGACTTACATCTGAGTCCTTTCCCTTCCTACTCTGCGTTAGCTTAATAACCTTGTAGAGTTTTCTAAAATGGTGTCACAGTTATGGTTGTCTTTCCAAACCCTTTTCCATTTTCCACCATTCTTACTGGAGACAGGACACAACTTTTTCCACAGTACTTCAGTAACCATCTCAGACAGTCCCCATAAATTGACTTTGGCTTTTACTTAATAGATTTTTTCTCCAATGTTCTTTTTTTCTCTGTGCACAGAATCACTTTGGGCCACTGTTTTCCAAGAGACAGGGTGGAAAGTGAAGCTGTTCCCCACATGCGAGGCTCTCAGATTCATGACTTTCCACTCAGCTGAATTAAAAAGAACACTTCCAAACAGTTTGAGTGCCACATTCTGTATAATTTTTAATTGAAGAGTGCCCTTTGTAAAGATTATTTCAGAAAAAAGCTAGGAATGCAATTAAACATATTCAAATAAAAATTCTGTGCCAGGCCCTGAGGTCCTTTACTTTAATTTATTAATGTAACGCTGCTCAACCACTGAATATGGTTGAACAGCACTTTGTTGAAACAATTACTGTTTAATAAGGGCAACTTCTGGCCTTGCATGAGCTTCCACTTCGTTGGGAATTGCATACGCACTCCTCCCAAGGATGAACTTGGCCTGGAGTATATGGGGGACAAACAAAACCAAATATGCCTTCCCAAGCATGAGAAAAGTTCTCAAAAGAAATAAAAGTCTTCTTCATTTGGCAGTATTGCTTTACTGAAGAGCTTTTTATTAGTAAGGTGAATTTTATTAGCAAGATGAAAATTATTAGCACGCCTTTTTTCGTCTTCTTTTAAAACAAGTACTTGGAAGAATTACTGAAACCCATTGTTACACATTGTTTAATTTATTCACTTTCTTAAATTAAAATGTGTAACCGGAACAAATCAGGTGACATGGAAGGCTGCCAAAATGCTGTTGTTAAAAATAAGAAAGCTTTCCAGGTAGACACTACGGGAATGGGTATTATTGTCTGTAGAGACAATAACACAGTCCGTAAGACAGCTTTTTTCCTCTGCCAACCATTGCGGTAAACATTTTCTAATCAGTGAACAAGTCTGTACGAGTATCTCTACTGCCACAATAATGATCCTTGGTGGGTGATTCTGTAGAAGGTTTATTATCAAGTTCCTGCCTACATTAAAGTTGATGACAGTTATTGAGATTTCTCTAAGTATCTCCTATGTCCGGGGACATATTCTCCGGTGCACAATTTCCACGTGGATTTTTCCTGAACCAAGTAGAGAAAGGAAATGCCTGAAGTGATAGCTTACATTAACCGGGTGAAGACTTTACTCAAATCGCTCAGTAGTATCTTTTGTTTTTCAGGCACTGGAAATGGCTGAATGGGAGGTTACTACTTTTTTTATTTTATTAAACCAATTCACATTTAGAAGCATTGCTTGTCATTGGAATATTTGTATGGAATTAGTAGAAAGTGCTATAGCAAAATGTGTAAATGCTGCATTGACTCTATTTACAATGCCAGTGTTCGTGCCCATTAAGAAAACTCATCATATGTCCTTATGGGCTACGTATATCACCTCTGGAGAATGTATATTCCAGGACCAATAACAAGTTACATGAGATAAGAGAGTTTAAAAGACCAGCCTGTGAGTGTTTATGTGCAGCAGCAGCATGCGCCGTATGCAATGCACGCCGTAGGCGATGCTCACCTGCCCAACCTTCGGCCAGCAGCTTCCCTGCCACCAGTCACGGGTAGCCCTGAGGAGACATGGATGTCTCACGGCGCACGCTGTGGCATTTTCACCCACAGGTCAGCGGTTTGTTCGAGCACATGACACTCAAGCCAACACAGAAGGGCAGGTCCGAAGCGCAGAGGTGCAGCGCAATGGGCAAGGGCTGGGGTGGAAGCCTGAAGATGATGACCTCCATGGATCCAAGTGCCAGCATCTTTGTCTTCCCTGTCTCTGCAATCCTCTGACAGCTCCTCCTTGCTGCTCGGGGCTCCTTTGGGACCAGAGCTGAGCACTTCTGCTGGGGGTTCGGGGCCCTTTTCCCTTGTTTCAAGTGCCACTGGGCGGTGCCACAGTCAGCCCTTGGCTGAGATGGTGGGTTTGTTAATTCAGACAAATGCTGTGTATTTCACAGGGGTGTAGGAGGATGTGGGCTTGTCTCTGCGTACAACACACCACAACATTAATAATTTCAGCAACAGCAACACTGAAATGAGTTAAATTCGGTTCTGATCCTGATCCTCTGACCTGTTAAAATTGTTGAAAATGCTGCATCCAAATGAGGACACTGCTGTCACTGCCTCTGGCCATTATTGGCACAAAGAAAAAGTGGCATTTCATGCTCTTCAACTCAGACTCTGTTTTCAGGGAACGGCAGGCCAAAAACTAAAAAAGGATCTGCCAGCCTGTCAACTATCCTATGTGCCCACATAGTCCCCCGGGCACTCTCCCAGGACCAGTGAGAGCACGGAGCTCAGAGACTTGTTGCCCCGCTGCCTCCGGATGCTGTGGTCCATGGTCCCAGCACTCTGCCTGGTTTGCTGTCTGGCAGTAGAAAACGTGAGCCATGGCAGCCATTCTTCCCACTCCCTCCAAATACGTAGAAGCTGCTGAGTTTCACGGGGACGTTCTGAACCAGTGCTCTGACCAGGGTGGTTTCTTAGCTCTGACAGCGAAGAAAATTTCCAAACACATGAGCCAAGAATAGATGCAATGTGTTGACATCCATGTGAAATGTACTGCAGAAGATTACGGTGACAAGTAATAGCATCACCCTAGTATTGCCATTTCACTAAGGACTTCCAACGAGCACAGATAGGGCTGGTTGCCCTGGACAGGACATTGGAAAGCTGAGCGGGATTGTTGTTCCCATGTGAGGCTGGAAAAAGGAAAAGAGAAAATGTGGTTTAAATACTCTAAAGCTCAGATGCTGGCAGAATTACAAATTCTACCACTTGAGGGGTTAAAAACATTTGAAGCAGATGTCTAATGGAAAGGCACACAAATCTTGGAAAAGAATCTGTAACTCATGGCACAATGGGGACAGAAAGTAAAAAGAAAAGCAAAAAAGTGTCAGGACTTAAAATAAGTGAACAAAAGAATAGAACAACACTAACGAATAAACCCATCTCACTGCTAAATGTATGCTCTTTTCTAATTTCTTAAAGCTAAACATTTTACAAAGACCTTCAATATTTCTGTAGTCTTTACAGTGCCGACCTCTTCTTGGGTAATTTACCTCAAGAGACACAGACAAGGTGGTGTACTGATTTCCCTCTAACTTGCTATCAATAGCTGAAGTTTTTGCAATTAACTAATTATATAGAAAATTAACCTGCTCATCTGAAAAGAACAGAAGACTTCAGATTTGACTCATTAAGATCATCGTGTTTTCTGAAGGAAATTGTGCTGCAAAGATTAAATGAAATTCATAAGGGAAGAGCCAGTTCCATTGAATAATTAACTTAATAAGTATCAAGCTCCTATCACTTGTATTCCCACTGCAAGCTAATCTTTCATAAGCCTTATGCATCTTCCCTTCAGTGTACAGCAAACATTGGCAGCAGATGTTGAAGAACAGGTACAGCGCTTGAGCATGGTAATGCAATAAAAGTAGTTTAAAAGTAGTTTAAAAGTACTTGAAAAAATGGAGACGAGCATTTGTGAGAACATACTTTGTTCATCCCCTGGGTACTGCAATCATAAGTCAGAGAAAAATAGGGCTATGGCAAAACAAATTGCTAGCAGTGACCTTTTTTGCAGGAATGAATTCAAAGGTCTGTTTTAGCTTGAAATGAACAGCTGCTTTTGAGTGGCTGCGCTGTGTGTCTGCAGCCACTGCTTCCAGAGAAGGCATGCAGTCCTGGGCGGTTATCACAGCTGTTCGTGAACAAAGACAAAAATCCACCACAGTCCCATTCTCAGGGACACTTCTGCTCCGTAGGTGGATGCCATTTGCAGGGGAGAACACGCAATGGGACAGCCGCCACCAATCCCCCTCTCTGCTGGAGGGGTGTCCTCCAGTTCAGCAGCATCCTTCCTGCAGCATCTCCCCGACCTCCCTGTGCCGGCATTCCAGCATCCCACCGTTCCCAACAGCAGAATGCCTTTGCAAAATACAACCCAGAAACCCATGACATGCTATTCATGTGTACCAATAACAGCTGTCCTTTCCTTCCTGAAATGACATTTGCAAAGTCCTTGAAAACTATTAGTGTTTTTATCCCTTCCTTTATTTACCTCTGGCGTTTAGCAAGAATGCAGGAGGCATCGCTTAGAAGGCAGGTGCGTACTCCAGCTACTCCCTGCCTGCTCTGCAGAGCACTTCCAGACGACCTGCAGAACTACTGCTGTCCCAGCCCCAAAGACATCCATCAGCCCATCAACAACAGTACTACGTGCTTGGTCAGTCTCAAACCAATGCAAAATTTCAAAAAGTTCTCTGACCAAATCAAAGTAAGGAATAACTAAACCTCAGGGGCTCCTGCCCTTCCGCATAGCTCCTTTCCTACGCACTGGGTTTTCTCTGACGTACAATAAATAGGATTTTTGAACAATTCAAAAACCTAAAATATTAAGAAAATGATGGATTAACAAAAAACAGAGATGAGTTTTTAACAGAGCGAATGAGTGAAAGGAGGGGATGTTTCCAACCACTGAAGTTAGGTGCTGCACGCAGGACATGTAAGAGAGAGCTTGGGTGTCCACAATGCAGATTTCATTTTATTTTTTCCCATGTTATATCCATGCAATGCAATATTGGGATCTGAGAATTAATTTAAAAAAAAAAGAGGTTGATGCTCCAAACCTGACAGGTCTCTAAGAAATATTAAAATAGAAATACTCTACTTGAGAATTTAACTGCAGTCTAGGGCACAATTAGTGAGCAAATACACCATTAATTGAAAGGATCAAGGGCATAGCAGGACTATTATAAGAGGACTGACTGTAGTAATATCACAGTTAACTGAGTGACTATTTGCCTGCACTTGAATAGAGAGCAGAACTAGTAATTAATTACTTGTATTTCCATTTTCCTCTGGAGCTATGCCATTTCCCAACTGCACTGATCACCATACAAAATATACTATTTCCTGGATCTGGACTGTTGGAAATGGTGTCTCAGCAGTAAAATTTCTGATTCATTGTCGCCAGTATTACATCCCCTTCTCTGAAACACAGTTTGGTGGCTAAAAAGAATACCTGTGGACAGAAATGGGAAGAATATTCATCTCTGGGATGTCTCTGGATAAGAGCTAGGTTCGAGAAGCTTCTTTGGTATATGCAAAGAAATGTTTTGGCTCCTCCCAAACAGATTTAGAGAGCTATGTTGTATCTCATTACTGCTAAATACATTTCAATGCACATCCTCCACATCTCCTGACGTTTATTCGTCATGTATCCCCCACTTCAACCACCTCTTCCACTCACTTCAAGCCAAGGGAAAAAAAAATATCTGCTTCCTTCTGGGTTAGACCAAAACAGTTCAGTATTGTCAGTGTCCTTTCAAGTAATATTTGTTTCACAAATAAGATGTCTCAGAATTTAGTAGTTTTCTTTCTTGCTTGGAGAAATTCTATGAAGAAAATGTGTTAGTAAGTGATGAGCTTGACACTATCGTGCTGGGGATTTTCAAGGCAGTTTTGAGGAGCCGTTCAAGCAAAGAACAGGAAGATATGTTCATTTTAACCTCCGAGAACAAATGGTTTCCAAAAAGGTCACATTGCTGCGAGTCATGACATTATGATCCTGATCTCATGAAGCTGGTATAAATTGACCAGCAGTCACATTTGTTCCTCTCTTAAATCAAGATCGAATTTCCTTTGCAGCCATAGCTTTGTGGAGTAGAGTCTGGGTGAAGCTCCTGTGCCCTGTGTCATCTCCAAAGGGAGACACCATGATCACCAGCATCTCTTCCAGTAAGGAAAAGAATAAGAATTTAAATGGATGGCAGTTCTCCTTGTGGCTCCTGTTGTTGCTGTCTGCCAGCTTCTACAGCCAGATCCTCCCTGCATCGGGCCCCATAAACATGTAACTCCCCAGTGAGCAGCACTGCGACTTCCACCATTTCATTATCCATCATAAGCGAAGCTCCTCCTTCCACTTTTTCTTGAGCCTCCCACCTGCTATACTGAGGACTGCGTTCAAAGCCCACCTCCTGCATTGTTCAGCTCAGAGAATGAGGACCAATACCTTGTTTAAGAAGGAGGAGGTGTGAGAGATGCTGATGTACGCATCTCAGTCAAGAATACAGCACCTCTGACAGAAGAGCGAACAGCAGACTTCTGGACATCTAAGTAAGTTTCAGGGAAAAAACCTTCCACGTCAATAAACTTTTGGCATGTGTTCAGTTAGATGAGCTTCTGTTTGCTTTCTTGAGAGCAGGTGTCTTACAGGGTTTTTGGATGATGGTCTAACGGCTCTCCTTTCAAGCACCGGACAGCATGGATTGCTACATCCACATCCACACAAAAGGAAGGACATTACTGCTGATAAACAGAGAGAAACACTGTCCTCTGTCCTTTGCATAGCTTTCCTGATAGTCTGAGCTTAAAGTACGTCAATATTTTGAGATATCTGCTGGGTTTGAGCTCAGCTTGCAATATATGGACTGCGTGATCTCTGGAGGTCTCTTCCGGACCTTGCCCGTCTATTCATATCGTACCAGATAAGAGTCATCAGCCCCTAGAGGAAACCTATTCATTACCAGTTTTAGTAGTCCATGGTACACTGAAGTGGTGCTCATTAGTCATTTCCAGACTAAGGGACTCGGATTCCACCCATGAGAATATCTGCTCCTAAAGGTGGAGTCTCTACTAAAAGTCTCTGGGTGATCCAACCAAAATAGTCCACAGAGGGAGTAATTACAGCTTTCAGTCTTTTTTTTTAATTATTATTTTAAATTTTATTTTATCTGTGCTTTTCCTGTAATAATAAAATAGTTAAGATAACAATTACAACCATTTTGCTTTCTTTATGGGCACCTCTTAACACAAATAACTTCCCTGAACTGTGCGTTGTGTTGGTGGACCTCTAGTAACTTGGATGTGTTTATTTCTCACTCATGAATTCAACCTCTTCTGTTTTTTCTGCTCGTCATCCCTTGGAAAGGATTGCCTTCCAAGGGTGACTTTGCAGGCACTTTCCTGGACCCCAGTCACAATCTGAATTAATTCAGATTGCTACTTAATTCATGGGATATTTCCCCAAAATGGCAGAATTTATGTTTTGGTCTCTGTGTCTCAGGTTCTGCTTGCACCTTTTGCAAGAAAGCATTGCACAACTCACTAATCCAGTATTTCTGTCCCCAGTGCTTTTATTGTTTAGAAATAAAACATCTACTCTATTTCCTTTACGCATCCCAAGCATTTTTTACCTCTGGCATTAAATTAAGAGCCAGTGCTGAGCCAGTTGGTGACTTGCCACTCTGACCTTTCCAGCATCACTGCCACCTTCTATCTGTTCATCTGCACATTGGCTACAAGCTCGTCTCTATTAACATGTCATTTGTTTGCCATCAGTTTCACCTGACAATCCATACAATCTGATTTTAACTTCTGTCAGTGTCTGTCATATTCATACTTTTTGGGGAATATCTATATATTCACCATCAAAGCAGGGAATAGTGTCTGTCTTTGTAATTTTTCCTAAGTAGTCCTATTAAAACATCTTCATTTGGTGATCTCCTCTTATTAAAAACCCAGAGATAAAGTCAAATAGCTTATGAGCATGACACAGTTACCTCTATCTGTCAAATCTGTAATCTCTTGTAGGAGTAAAACCAGATCAGTTCACTTTGACACCTGCTTTCCCTAATCCGTGCTGGCTGGGACTTGGACTGGCCTCATTGCTCGCTCTTTAGCCTGCACCAACTTGTTTATTAACTGAATAGGGATGACTTGACATCACCCGGTATGTGGCTGCTTGGTTCATCCACTCTGCCTAATGAAATGTTCCTAGCTATGGAGTTTCCCTGGTATTCCCAAAATAAATAAAGGTCAGTAACCGTGGGACACAGCTCTGCTGACCCAGCCTGTTTAGGGTCCTGCACGCGGGTTCCTGCTGACCTGAACATTTCAGGAGAACTTTTCTTAGTGTACTCCGTGAGAAGGAAGGATTGGAGAACACTTCACCATCCTGTTTAGCATAGGGTTTTCTTCCTGCTTTTTTCAGGTGCAGAAAATAAATATTTATAGTTCCTGCCAGGCTGAAACACGGCTAACCAAGTATTATTTCAGTGCAGTAATTTGTCCATAGTACTTCTAGGATTTTATCACTAATGTGATGCGTGAAATCATATTGACTTAAATATTTCCTTCTTGTGGTTTGTAGCTCTGCTAGCCCTGCATCATTTGTAAGGTCTTCATCTTCCTCTGCTAACTTCCCCTGTAAAACAGTTGCTCACTCATGGCTGCGGTTTCTTCCCCTTCCCCAGGTGCCGTGCCATGCCGTACCATGCTCAAGGTCCCAGCTCAGCTCTCCTGAAGTGTGGGGCTTTGGGCAGGTCCCTCTGCCAGCTCTTGTCTGTAAAATGAGAATAATAGTCCCATACTTCAGGGACATCTCATAGGTCCATGACAGGTTACAAAATGCTCTGACTCTGCAGTGGCAAGGCCACAGCTACGAGGGAGAGTGGGAAAGTGAGGAAGCGGTGATTTTACCAGTATAGCAAAGAACCTCTGTTTCATGGCCAGATCCTGCCCGCTTTCTCCCCAAATAGTCTCTGCGCAGTGCAGGAGATGTGCATGGGAACTGTGTCCTAGTTTCTCTCGTAGTACTAGAAGAAAAACTAAGCTTTAGAAGTAAATGAACGAGCAAGAAGCTGAGTGGGTTAGGAGAGGAGTGGGAGCGGGGGATCATGATAGACAGAGAGGGAGGGAGAGAGAGTGGATAAACCGGTAGTTATTAATCTATGAAAACTTCTTTTTTAACTACATGGCTTCTTCTTGCTGCTGGCTGCAATTTCTACTAGCAGGTTATTAATTTCCCAGACACATTCTGTATTTCCTCAGGTTGCATTTTGCCTGCTAAGAGAAGATATTCATATTTTGACACTATAAACTAATTCAGATTTGTTTGAGATTATGATTTCTTATTAAGGTCAGAAGTCTTTTTTGCATAATTAAATTAGAATTGTTTTGTGCATGTTAGGATTTGTGATATTGGTTTTGGAAACCAAATACACTTTTATTTCCTTTGTTGCCTGTGTACACCGATCTGTTTTAGTGGTGTGGACATGGAAAAAATATGGCATGAAACTATTGGCACTGTAAGAGACTACATTATTTCTGGTCTCACACTAGCATATTTATTTATCATGTGGTTATTTATTGCACTAAGCTTGAACCCATGCTGATACCTAGGAAAGGGAGATGCAAAAAACAGATGGAATTAACAAAATACAAAAATCCATGTGACTATTTGCACAAGTAAGAATAACAGGTCACATTGTTGAGGGAGTTTTGGTTTGGGTTACTTTCTGAAGTAGAAGTCCCACCGGAAATAATTACCATTTCCTTAACTGCAGGATAAAGCAAAGTAACTAAGCTCAAGTGCTCATTTTGGGCTAGTTCATGACATCTCAAGGTATTCTGAGTATGGAATAATGTTCTCCCTTTATACTGAAAGTTCTTACAAGATTATGCATTTCTCTGCACACTTCTTTCTGTGAAACTGAGACTCATTCCTCTTGTTTCAGAGATAAAAGATTAGGTAAAGACTGTGTCTTGCTCTGACTCTGACTGGTGGGAAAATGTCTTTTCTTGGACAGGTGTGGTACAGCCTTCCACTGGTATAGCTCTTAGAACCCAAACCACCCTGTGCACTGTCCTAAAGCACAGGATTTGTACACCCAACATTTAGCATGGAGGTACGGTCATAATCTCTCTAAAAATGCTTCAGTTTTATTTGTTTGATTTATGATTAATTCTTGGCTTCAAAGACACCTGTTTAAACTATTTTTATTGGCAACTGGTGCGCTGAGCAAACCCCCAGACTGCTCCCTCCAGCTGTTTGCTGTCTAGTGCCACCCACTCATGGGGACACTTCAAGTGAGAAGGCTTAAAATTGTGTCTACAGTTAAGCATATCTTCAACTGATACCACCAACATAGGTGCCTTTACCTTCCATTACTTGTTCCTCGCTTCTTACACAAAACTGGATGCACAGGACTTTTTCATTCCTTATTTCGGTGTTTATATTTAGTGTGCTCCTACCCCTCTCTATTTTTATGTGACTTAAAGGTATGACATCTGTTTTTCAGAAATAGATGATTTTCAGTATTATAACACTAACACCCCTCCCCAGTCCTTCCAAATTTGGCATGATCTTTGACTGAGGGGTAATATTCTTTGATTTGGGCAAGAAGGGACAACAGAAGAGAGACTGGCTGGATTCTTCAAGACTCTCGTTCTTAAGTGTGTGACTAAAAATAATTTAAAAATCCCAATAACATTACAATTGAAATTAATCAGATTAGGAATGAGATTTGGGTGGCTCATAAATAAAACAACAACACTGTGTTTTCTTCCTTTTGCAATGGAAACGAAACAATATTTTAAATGTACAAAATCAGACTGAAACTGCATCGTCCAATGAACTGTAAGGGAGAGCTGCTTATCAGGGTTCCTTTCACAGCTATATAAGAAAGAATTTCCAAAATATTCTCTCTAAATCCTGTCTTTCAAATCTCTTTTCTAAGCCCCCCTGGGTTTATTGCACAAAATAATGCCTGCTCTGCTCTTCTCTCCTCACAGGTATTTTTCAGCCCATGGACCTAGAGCCTGTGCTGTTGGTCGGTATCAAACTAGTTTCCAAGATTAATGAAAATTATTAGCAAGAGCTTGATTAATTTTTTGGCAGTTATCTGAAAACCCGAGCGATCTGTCGCCGTTTGACGCAGCGCTCATTTGCAGTGTGGTGCAGTGGTACAACTGAAGCAGCTAGAAGATCAACACAGGTCTTGTTACACAGATTGAGCTGAAGCTGGATTTTTTCATTGTCATTTCTGTTATCTTCTTAAATATGCCATTTGGAAAGAAACATGGACGTTCTCCTTTTAATAACACTTTCCTTTTTACACCCTGATCATTATAAAAGGACTCTTGGGTTTTTCAAGAAATGGAAAACTCCTGGGGGGGGTGGTTCTGAAAGATTAGGCTGGCTTGGCAAAGCTGTTTTGGTGTTGAGCGGTTGCAGTTGTGGATGCCGGCATCAGGGGATGAAAGTAGTATGCTTAGAGAGTGCTATGGAGTTAATTTATCACAAAAAAGTATGCCCTCTAGCTACGTAGGATATGCCCTCTAGACTGCATTTATTTTTCTGCACTTCTTTTCTAGCACTCCCAGAATGTCTCGGTTTTATGGCTCTAAAATCATTGGTACAACCATTTCTGCGTGATTTTGCAGATAGCTGTAGGCTTTCATCACTGTTAGTATCAGCTTCTGAAGGGAATGAAACAAGCACTCTGCAGCGGTATTTTCACATCCCACATGCATATGTATGAGCAAAGACTAAATAGATTAGAACTTCTCAACCTCAGAAAGGAAAAAAAAAATCAAGCCCTGAGAATACGATAGCAGCACCTAAAGTTGAAAATTACACAGAAACAGGGAACGGGGGGTCATTACCTTCATAAAAGTAAAAGTAAAGACCCCAATCAACTTACCAGGTAACATGTTAAAAACAGACAAAAGATAGGTTTTTTTCATCCGAATGTTAGGCAAACATCTGTCAGGAATGACATTAAGTAGTTGTTCTTGCCTCGGGACAAGAGATGGACCAGATGTCCTCTTGAGGTTCCCTTTCAGTCCTGTTTCCTGTGATTCTATAATTAGATTGCAGAACTCATTGGCATAAGCTTTAGCAGTTGCCAAAGTTATAGACATGTTAAAAAAATTACTGCATAGAATAAAAATCCACAAAGAACTGTTAATCACAACAGCCTGGGTGCCATCTCTCACTCAGGTGGTCTCTAATCATCTCTTTGCTGGGGAAAGTATTGATCTGCATTTACCCTTTTTCTTGCCTTTTCCCCCAAAGCTCGCCCTTCCAGCTACTGCGGGGGGTGGTTGCCATGTGCTGTTTCTATATGGGATTGCAGATCCTCCCGTGTCCTCAGCACCCAGCAGGAATCAGGAAACATCCCTTAATGTTTCCTTATGGAAAAGACTCCTTCAAAAGGAAGCAGTGCTGGCATCCGGCATGTTTGCAGCTAACCCGTGCATTTCCGCGTGTCAGTGACAGCAGTGCAGCCACCAACTCTCTGCTCGGGAAAGTGTCCAGAAGGATCATAGAATCATAGAATTGTCTAGGTTGGAAGGGACCTTTCAGATCATTGGGTCCATGCCCGCGCTCTGGCAAGGGAGCAGCAGTGAGGTCACTGGTGGGATGCGATTTTAGCCCATCGTGGTGGAATCGATATCCAACTACCATACAAGCCTACATGACTAGTCTTTGTAGGAAAACATCCAAGGGGTGAAGAATATAATACATTTATTGATGTGTTCACGATGCACCCATGCAGCAAAGCAGGCTGGGGCTAAAAGTGGGACGTGTCTGGAATTAGAGTTGCACTCAGCCTTACCAGCCACCTTGCATTTTCACCCATCAAATAGCAGGGTTTTTTTGTAGAACCATATTTCATAGCTAAGGTACTTCTCGCAATAGGAAAAACCAGTCAAGTAATCCCCTGAAGCAGAGTTAGTGTTAAATTAAGACCCTGTTCCCTACCAGAACCGTCCTGGGTATCCTCAGCGCAACAGGCTGGACTGTCACATACGTGTAGGAGGCACGAAATGTCGCAAACCTGAGTAATTCCTCTGATTGTCTACTTCCTTTGTAGTGTTCCAAACTGCCATACCTCTATTAACCTAACAGTGAATTTGTGAAGGTGTCAGAAAATTTTCTTAAGGATGTGGCACTACAAATTTTGTTTAGCTAATTAAAAACCGAGAGGAAATATTCTCTCTTACCTGTCTTTTCCAAATTTGCTTTAAGAAAAAAAGCCAGATGATGTCTTCAGGCACTTGAACATGGCAGGGAACTGGGAGTTAAGACAGTACGACACTGGTGCCGTCAGGCACTGAAGGAGATCCAGCTCCAGAACAGGTATTGCCCAAAAGACAAGTCCATCGGTCTAGGCTTTCATGATGACTTTGAACTTCACCGTAGGAGCTGATAGTCCAGTGCAGCAGTTGGGTCTCTTCAATCCAGAAACAGGGTTTGAGCCCTGATCCCAAGGACCCTTCCTTACACCCTGAGGACCCTCCTTACACTCTGGCCCAGCGTCAGTCGGGGCTGCTGGTCTCTGATAGGAACTGGTACCACCTCTGCTCTGCAAAGCAAGATGAAATTGCTGCCTTGCCCTTTTCCGAGGAAAATATAACCTATACACCAGCAGTCTGAAGGAAATGCAACACCATATTGCAGTCCACGGGCAAAGATTTTAAATAAATCTAACAAATCTGAGGTGATGGTATGCAAAGCTGATCCCACTCAGTGGTACAGCACTTGAGCAACACGCTGGGGTGAGGTGAGGAAATAATTCAAGCAACGAAAAGCCCATTAGCACGGATGGCCTTGGTACACATCTTGGAGAAAGTCTTAAGACATGAGAGTGTAAAAAGAGACCGTGATGAAATGCAGCTTGGGCTTACTGAAGATACATCCTTCCAGATTAACATAGTATTATCAAGGAAAGCCTCGATAATGTAGCTGTTTTTTCAAGGCACGGAAAATTCACGGGATTAATCTGTCTGAATTTTTATAAAATGTTTAATAAAGCACCACACAGGAAATAATCTATTAAAGTGGAATAATATAAGAAGTTGTAAATTGAATAAGAAACTCATTGAAAGGGAAACAGCAAGACGCGCACCAGGGGGGCCGGCTGGGCGAGCGGCGGGGTGAGCTGCTGTCTTTGGGGCCGGCTGGAAACTCCACATTAATACCTCTGTCCCCAGAGTGACAGCGCACAAAGCGAGGTGGTGTCGTACAGAGGAAAGCACGGTATGGGCGTGCTGATAGGAGCTGGAGATTTCCACATCCCGGGGGGCAGGCGGCTGTCCTGGCAGAGCGCGGCCCCCGGGTGCCGGTCCTGCCACAGGCGAGGGCTGGGCCGGGCCTGGGGCTTACCACCCCTAAACCTCCTGGATTTCTCCTGGCAGGAGTGGATTCTCCTCTGAAATGCCCAGGTTTCTCAATGGGCAGAAATAGTACTGGCTCACGTCGAGGGTTGAAAACCGAAATAAACCAAAGCTTTGTATCGAAAAACCGCAGGATCTCAGACAGCCTTTGGCTGAGGCTCAGCTCTGCAGCTGACGGAGATGTGCTGCTCTCCCAGGCCTGGCCCACCCGCCCCGGCCCACGCTGCAGCACCGCAGTGCAGAACGCTTCCAGATGCTTTCTCTCTTTATCTCTTATTTTAGAAACTCTGCAACGAGAAGGAAAGGGACCTTAAGGGACTTACTCTAATGCATTTACCTGCCATTTTCTCTGAGACAAGCTGTGCTACTCTGCATTTTAAATTAACTTCTCTCCTTCCTTTATAAAGCAAAATGAAAGACAGCTCTGTTGGCTTAAAGTGAAATGTTGAATCGTTACTCACTATACTTATAGGTATCCACATTTTCAGATAATGTTGATTTTCAGTATTTCACACAACTCCAGGCAGGCTGTGTTACTAAGGACTGTAGGCTAGAATATGGGATTTCCTTTTGACAGGCTATTCCAATGTTCAGAAACGTATTTTGATCCTTATTCTGAGATGTATTACATTTAATCCCCAGCTATGCAGATACAAAAAGCTCCAGTTTCCTGTGGGATCAATATTCTAGTACTTTGACAAATGACATATGACATATGTCAAAACAGTATAATAAAATATAATAGTAAATAACATCAAATTAATATGACAAGTCTCTAAGAAGTTATATAGTTGAAGGGAACAAAACATCTTTATTTCAATGAAACAAAATACTGTTGAAAAAGTAACAAAATCAACACATTACCACGAATCTATTTTATTTTGGTGAAACTGCTTTTTTCAATGAAAATATTTCAGTTAGCATGTTACTGAATAAAGCAGTGAAGTTTCTCCCTCAATGCCTGCAGAAATTAGTGTGGCCTTTGATATAAACCTAATTAATTTGGACCTCCTTTATTTGAATTTAATTGAAATTTTTCACACACATGTGTATTTATTGATCTGGAACATATGAAAGGCAATTTACCAAATCTCTTGCTCCATACATTGCAATTACTGACAGAAAGAATATGGCAGGACATAATTTAGCCTGTTGAGTCTATTAGTTTATTTCATTCAAACTGAAGCAAGTCAGCAGGAAGAGTAAAATGAAACTGAAGTTCTCTGTTTACTTTCAAACGTGTCACAGTAAGAAAGGGAATACCTGTGGCAAAATTTTACCTTGCTGGGGAGAACACTTTAAAAATTACTAGTAGAGATGGCTACTTTACAAATAATATGTTTTTGTCTTCTGCACACAAATGACTCACCGGACATCACGCTTGGAGATGGCTGGGGACAGGCTGGCGTTGGCCAGGTCCAGCCATGCTTTGTGCGCCTTGGAGCACCTGCCCTCTCTCCTTGGAGAAGTCACACCCGTACATGATCTCAAGCAACACGTTCATTGCTAATTGAAGTGCGGTTCAATTAGCAGAATACTTTCTGAGCCTGGTCTATGAAGCATTTTTCCTCCTACTGTCCTCTAAGAATGACTCCAAATGGGCAGATGATGTTTACTGTCACTACACATAACTCACCATGTCTCCAGGCGGCTGGAAGAAGGTGCGGAGGGTGGTGACTCTGGCCTGCAGGAATGAGCTGCTTTGGTTGTTTTGTTTGGGTACACTCAATTTCTGTTACTCTCAAGCACGTGGAGTCAGGTCTTGGGCAAATAGTTGATGATGGAGAATAAGTTTTTCACTAGGTCAAGAAAACAGGTGTTTAAAGTGGACAGGAGCTGGTGTTGATGAGGTGATGTTAAAGCTCGGTGACAGGCAAGTCCTGCCATCAACAGAGGCACTGAGCCGTTCTTCCCTCTGCATGCAGACCTCCTTCCACAGATCCTCTGGGAGTCAGGGACCCCTGTGAGAAAGATGGATGACAGGAGCAATGAAGGAAACCCACCAAGCTGTCCCCTGCATCTGTGCTCACACTGGGGAAGGAACAGCTGCTCACCACCCCCTCACACGGCGCCCGTGCCGTCACCATGGCTTGGTGGAGAAGTCCTCCTTGACCTTGAGAGCTCGAACCGTGTTAAGGTTGTGTGCTGTTCCCGTTATCGTGACCAAAAATAATACCTTCTAACTACTCAGTGGATTAAAATTTCTGAGTGACTTTTTTTCTCTTTCTACACATATGCATAACTCCAAACATTTCTACCCGAGGCATGGAAGCAACCAAGGAGTCCCCAGGCAGGGCACTCACTGTATTCCAGCATTTCCTCGGCAGCGCTGAGTGATCTGCTTGTGGAGGAGCAGTCACAGCTCAGCGGTCTCCTCTCACAGCGCGTGGAAGTTCAGCATCACGGCAAACGGCACAGCCTTGGCTGCGGAGCCTGGTCCGCATTCTCCCTCTACGCTGGGTGGGCATGAATTTTTCAATTCATACATCATTTACAATTTGCTGCAGCGGTTCCACAAAATCAGGAAGCTTTAAAAAGTTAATGAAAGACAATATATTTTTCTGACTGCTGTTGAAAGATAAGTAATTTGTTGCATTGCTCTGGGAGCCTGGAAATTTGTCACAAAGTGGAGATAGGAGGAAAAAAACATTCAAAACATTACTTTTTACTTTGAAAGTTTCATGGTTCTTAGAGCTTGCTATATTGAGAAATTAGCCACAGTGGGTCTACTGCCTGATCTGCAATGACAGATAGGCATGAGGGTCACTCCTTTCAAAACTGGGCTCTTAAATATCATCATATCTTAATACTTACGTATTTTCATAACATCTTCATCAGAAGCCTAGACAATGGGACAGCATGCACCTTCAGCAAGTTCACATGTGACCCCATCGTGGTGGAGCAGGAGGACAGGGACTGCTGCAGAAAGGGCTGAGGGGACCCCATGTGCCGAGTCCCATGCCTGAACTGCTGTAACCCCACACATGGGACAGGATGGGCTGCCTGGAGAGGGGGCAGCTCGGCAGAAGCGGGCCTGGTGGTCCTGGTGGCCAGCAAGTCAAACAGCAGACAGCGATGTGCCCTTGCAACTGTGGAGGCCAACTGACTCTTGGGCTGCATCAGCCAGAGTGCAGCCAGCAGGACAAGGGAAGAAATTGTTCTCTGTTCAACACCTCCTCTGGTGGCATCTGGAGCACTGTGTCCAGTTTTGGGCCCTCTAAGGACCAAAGAGCTGTTAGCAAACTGGAGAAACCCCAGTGGAGGGCACAGTGATGGTCAGGGTTTAGAGTATATGAAATGACTTAAGTGGTGACCACGGGAAAGCTGGGCTTGTCAAGCCTGGGGAAGAGCAGGAGAAGAGGGGACCTCATTGCTGTCTTCTGCTAGAGGGGGGTTATAAGACAAAGCACCGACAGGTTCTCCTCAGAGGAGCAGAAGCATAGCAAAAGGATGACAGGCAACAAATACAAATTGCTGCAAGAGAACTCCCAACTGGACATTAGGAAAAATATGCTGAGCAGCTGCTCAGAGAGTCTCTGGGACCTCCATTTTTGGAGATTCTTCAAACTGG
Source organism: Stercorarius parasiticus (assembly GCA_013396915.1). Taxonomy (NCBI): domain Eukaryota; kingdom Metazoa; phylum Chordata; class Aves; order Charadriiformes; family Stercorariidae; genus Stercorarius; species Stercorarius parasiticus. The sequence continues at coordinate 415,871 of VWZL01001858.1, forward strand.
ACTTGAGAAGGCCTCCGCCTTCATCTAAGGTTGGAGTTGGCTTTGCTTGCAGCAGAAGATGGGACTTCTGAGGTCACTTCCAACCTACATTTCTCTATGATTCAGCCAGCCCCCCAAATATGCCCACATGACTGTGGTTAACAAAGCCCTCTGAACATCACATTAATGAATAGAAATACAGGGCAACACATTTATCTAGATTTTAGCATATGTAAAGGTGCCACATAAAACAGTCTATCTCATTAGAGTCAGGATGGCACTGGGCATTGTTTCCTAACGGTCTTTTATCTTTCTTGCGGTTTCTGGTAACTCTCAATAGTCAAACATTGATTAAAGTAACAAAAGAAACCAAAGTTTGGGTATGAATAATTGGATATGAATAATAGCACTGAAGATAAAAGACACCATTTAAAAATTATTCCTCTTATATAGCATAATACAGTAGAGATGGTGATATTATTAAATCTGCCCCTAATATTAACTAAAATTAACTTAGGGTGAAAATATATTTAAAACAAAAAAATAGATATATGTCTCAGACCAAAATGAGAGAAATCACCTGATTAGTACTGACCAGCTATCCTATCAGTATCGGCTTAAACTATATAGCAAAATAAAGACATACGGAATAAATCAAAGCTAATTTTTGCTTGTACTACTGAAGGATAAATCCTCAATTTTTAAAAACTCCAAGTTCCTGAATGTAACACAAAGAGATGAGCACTGTCACTGCGGCAGGCAGACTCTTACTTTATTAAAAAAAAATAGCCCCTTGGTTACAGAGAGCCAAAAACCTTGTCCGAAACTTCTTATCACCCCAGCATAAGCCAACCTGTACAGTTCTGAAGGTGAATTTACGCACTTTTCAGTAACCTTCGAAAGGAGAGAAGATGAGAAATAGGATGTCAATTAACAGTAACATCCCCTGGCAAATCTGTTTCCTAAAATAGGAGCTCTGGTCCCATATCAGATTCTCCAGACACCAGCCATCAGCATTAGCTACAGGAAGATGCCTGCAAGGAATAAAAGTGGGCCAATGAAATGAAACAGCATTTCATCTCAAAGAGGGCTGGCTCTCAAGGTGAGGAGTGCTTGCCTAAAGCAAATGTTATTTACATTCTGGGTGGCATTCAGCCAAACAGAAGGGATTATTATTTGAAGAATTAGGTCTAAAATAGCTGGATGTGGCAAGAACTGCAGTATATACCTCTCTTGACAAGGCATACCAAGAGACATCTTTTTTCAGCTTTCTGTTCCTCTCTTTTTCTGTGCTTCTACGCTTCTTTAAAAAGATCCACTGGTGGCAGTCATCACACAAAAGTTATTGAGATCTTTCTGCATTTATACCCATGACAACCTTGTTTACGTTCTTACAAAATGTCTTGTGAGGAAGCAGCACTTTGCTAAATCCAACCGCGCTATTATCACTGAATCTTGTCGCGTAGCTGTGGATCCAGCTGCAGTGGTCACAGAGCATCGCACACCGCTGCCCCTTCCCTCTCCTTGCAGCCATGCCCTGGTGCCTCCTCATTCACCGACCATGTTCCAGCTCCATTTCAGAGGGAGATGGCATGGGCTCGGGAGCTGGTGGGGAATGTCACAGTGCCCTCCACACACCTCAGGGGCTGCCCCAGCCCAGAACTGCTGCAGGGCACAGCAATGTCCTGGGAAAGCACTGCTGTCCTCGTCCTGTGCTCCTCCCTGGGCTTCCACAGAGGCCACCGAGCCACAGCTCTCGAGCCCTTCAGGGCCCACACTGCAGGACATGCTGCAGGACACAAGACACATTCTCCGTGTGCATATGATGTACGCACCTCTTCCAGGGAGAAGAAAATGTATGTTTTAGAATCACAGAATCATAGAATCGTCTAGGTGGAAGGGACCTTTAAGATCATCGAGTCCAACCATCAACCCAACACTGCCCAAACACTCACTAGCCCATGTCCCTCAGCACCACGTCTGCCCGGCTTTTAAATCCCTCCAGGGATGGCGACTCCACCACTGCCCTGGGCAGCCTCTTCCAGTGTTTGACGGCACTTTTGGTGAAGAAATTTTTCCTAATATCCATCCTAAAATCCCCCTGGTGCAACCTGAGGCCATTTCCTCTTGTGCTATCACTTGTTACTTGGGAGAAGTGACCGACTTTTAACATCACTTCTCCTGACAGCCACCACAGCTGGCTGGCGTGGGGAGGGAAAGGTGCTGAGAACGTATTGCCTGAGACGTCTGCCCTTACTTACCTTCTTCCCCTGTGTTTGAAAGGAAAAGCACTAGAACTCTCCCATGGTTACCAATGATGGCGAATGCAAATCACACGAACAATAGCTTTATTTATACAGTGATAGTTTGAGTAAAAGTGAGGGTTCAGCTATATTTGAAAGTAGACACGAAATAGAGTAGGGAATGAATTTGAAGTTGTTCCTGAAACACGACATCTCTTGGACATCCTGAAAAAGAAAATAAAAGCAAAGGGAGAGAAAGGAGAAAGTGGAAATTGAACAAATGCCTTGTTCCTAGCTAATGTAATTCATCCTGAAAGTCGGTAGAGCAGAGTTAGGGATTTCTAGCTTTTGTGAAGTATCTCAAGTTATATAAACTCCAGTTCTGGTCTTCAGAGTCAATTAATTCATACTTGTTTCATTCAAGGAGTCAGGGTAATTCTGTATTTAACACAAAGTTCATGCCTGTGATACGTCGGAGATAGAAATAGCTGACTATTTAACAGCAAGAGACTCCTCCTGTAATGTTAGTTGTGATTTCTTCTCATAAGAATGCCCATAATGTTGTGTTTGGAATATATTTCACTAATGAGGGGAAAAAAAAATAGTCTCTAGAATTCTTTGCTTATCAAAGCACCACTGCTCAAGGTATACAGGAGTGAAACCCAGCCCCTGTATGTAGGTTATTAGATTTACTTTTTTGTAGTGGGGCAAACAGAGAAAAAAAGAAAGCAGCAACAGGAACCTGCATCTGGATGATGGAGCAGCAAATGAAATACTTAAAAATGGAAATGGGCAGATTAACAGCTGATTAAGCATGCTATTGTCACTGTCATTACAGCGCAGAGAGTGGCTGTTGAGTTCCCTCAAACGGAAATTGCACACAAATGCTTTGCGCATTTGTCCATCTAGAGGTTGTCCGAAGGAGACAACTATTCATTCCCTCTCCAGGTGGTTTGCTGCCCGAGCGCCCAAGAGACGCTGGGAGTGAGCGGGGTGTCGCGCAGACCCAGCCAGGGAGAGCACAGCTCCTTTTCCAAAAGTCAGAGCTCAAAGTACTGAGACCCAACTGGTGCTGCAGAGCGGGCGGTGAGGGGAGGTCTCGCCTGGCCTTTCAGAGCAAGAACCTACCCCAGAGAAACATAATTAAAAATTGCTAAGAAGCATGGTCTTAGTTTTTTTTTCCTAGAGTTACTGAAAAGGAAATGGGTCTTGCATGGCCTGGATTGCAATGGTGTATATATACATATATATTGTATGCATATGTGTATCTATATAATTTTTTAAAAAAAATGGTATGTATGTATATATTGTGTATGTGTGTCCAAATATATGCATATACATAATGTTGATGAGACTGTTCAGAAGTCTGTAAAGCAGGCCACTTTACAACTTCAAAACCAAGCTTTACTAGGCAGACATTCACTAACAACAAACTATCAGTGGTTTGGTTTTCATCATTACCAACATATACTGCAGTAATTAGTCCTTAACGACCTTATCCTGAGCACTGTACAGCACCAGGTAGCCGACGCCAGGGAATGGGTGCTGATGGCTGTGGTTCTTCATGGTCCTGGTCCCTAGGGCTGTTGATCAGGTTTGAGAACTGAAACGGGCAACTTTCCCCCCATTTTCATTTGCTTACCTTTGTTGTTTGTTTCATGCTCTCCTCTCCCTCCCCTAAAAAGAAGGCAGGAATTCGTCTGCTCCTATCATAGTTTATCTTTTTTTTTAGGATCAGGACTTGTTCTGGTTTTGCAAGACTCCTTTCCTCCTTGCTCTGCAGCATTATTCTGGTGCCACCAGGCGTCTTTCCTCCCTGGTCTCCATCCTTTGTTCTTATCTTGCCGGTTTTATTACTCGCACACATCCATTTTCCGGTACCCCATTGGTGCAAATGTACCACAGATCAGTTTGCCCCCCTGCATTTGCATACTTTTAATATACCCGTGCTTAGCTGTGTTACAAAATGCCGGTACATTGTTGTTGGTTATGTTATTTTAGTGTGCTTATGTCTGTATTTAGGGCAAGCAAATAACCTGCTTAAAATATTTCTACTTTATGGGTGCAACAGGCCTCTGCTTCAGCTACACCTGCCTTTGCGCTCTTAGTTTTAATGTGCAGTCTAAGAGCCTGTATCAGAAATTACATTTCTGAAATAGAAAAATTATATTATGTATGCAGTACCAAATCCAGCTGAGTGCTGAATGCCATCAACCCTCATTTCATCAGGAGCTGAGGGCACTTAACACCTCACAGGGCTGAGATTAGAAACCTGGCAAGAAATAACCAATTGTAATTCAACTTGTTCCACTCTGTTAGTAATTTCCTGGCCTGAGACCATCTGCTGTTCAGAAGTAGCTTTTCTAACATAGTGGGGCAAGTCAAGAAAATATATCAGAACAGTTACAAAACTTTCTTAGCATATTAATGCTCTCCTACTTTACCAGTTTTTAATTATTTATATAGTGTCATAGAATCTTGAAGTTCTTGGTTTTTTGCAGTGACTAAAAATACAAATTTCCATAAGCCATAAACAAAAAATACTGCGGAACAGTGGGGAAAGCACTGTATTTTACTCAGACACAAGCCTTCAGGGCTTTAGCAATCTAAACAGCTATTCACAAACCTGAGTGCACCATTATGTCACCTCCTGGGGAACTCCAGTACCGAATGATGAGGTATCTGCGCACTTGGGAACAACTCCTGTGGCCAAACAGGCTAGACTAGAAAAAGAAATTCAAAGGGATAGACTTATGAGTGGATTGTCTTAAAAAGAAAGTAAATGTCTGGAAAAAGACTCAGCCAGACCTGAGAGATCAGAAACCCCAGAGGAAGTGACTGAACAAAACAGGGAGGTTTATGGATTCAAACTAGTCCATCAGGTACCAGGCAAATCCCTTTCAGCAGAGTATTTTCTGCCTCAAGCAGCAGAAATCCTGCTCCTGATGGAGATTTTCCCTCTGGTACCAGAGGTGCTTTGTATTGATCCCTGGATTCCTTCTTGCTATTGTCCTCCTGCCCAAATGCCCAGTCAGATCATCCTAATTGTCCTTGCTCCTCTTAAATTGTATCTCCTTAGAAGTGAGTTTCATGCAGTTGGAAGGTCAGTGCTGATCCCTCTATAGCCGCCCTCTGAAGGCAGTCGCTCCTTACAATAATAAAACATTTTTTTTTCCTTTCCTACTTTTCTCCCATTTTCCTGACCTGCTAATGCTGCCGACAGCCAGGATACAGCATTCCTTTTCCTAAGGCAGCCATGTGCTCCAAAGGGAGGATGCTTGGGACTGTGCAAGTATAAGGCTGTTAAAACATAACAAGGCGAGGTCAGTTGGCAATGCATCACTCTCATGTAAGAAATCTGTTTTTGAGCTAAATTGGCTTATCATTCCACAGTTATAATGGTGAAAAGACACGACTGTGTTCTGACTTAGAAACACAGTTGCTTTAGTAACTAAACCATATTCATCTACAACGTGCTTGCATGAAACTGCTAACTTCTCTTTCATCACAGAAAATGAAGGAAAAGGAAAAAAATTAGTATATTGAGGAGCGAAAGAAACCGCATTGCTGAAGGAGAAGGCTCTTCAGAAGGACGCCTGGAACCCACCAGACCTGATTTCCAGTGTTACAAAGGTGATGATGTCCAAAAAGATGCCCAGATTGTGTGAACGGAATTTGCCCTTGTTGTTCTCATTATGGTCATACAAATTCACCTGATACAAAAATGCAGCGAGCCACTGGAGCCAGTTCCAGTGAATTAGCAAACTTTATCTCCCATTTTCAGGTTTCCATGGTGATGGGAAAAGTGTGAATGAATAGTTAGTTCTCAAGCACAGAAAGGTATGTAATGCAGGGACAAATACTGGCAGAGATAAGTGGCCACATCATTACATGAATGGAACAGAACAGACAGAAAAGTCCACTGTTGTAGAAAGAAGTTATAGGGTAAATGCAGAAAGAGATGCGCTACAACTTCCAGTGGAATTGGGAAAGGTAAGTTGCTTAGATATTCCAAATGTTTTAGGGAACAAATCCTACCTTTTAACATCCAGAAGCCAAAAATAAATGAAAAAGGGGATTAATATGGGGAAAAAAGAGAAAAGTTTGAGCATCCATTATATCCTGGCTCATATTAGAAATGGGGAAGAAATCTTCTAAAAGATAAAGTAATATATGCCAACCGTGAACCGCGAGGTCATTCCAGGACATGCACAATCTATCTGGAATCATTTTATTCCCTACCTTTTTTATGCCTTCCTGGGGTGAGAATAGAGCTAAAATACCAGCGTGCTGTTTTAGGTGATTTTTAAACCTTGGTCATTTTTTCTCTCCTGATGCCTCTGCCTTCAGGCAAATACGGAACTAGTAGTACAAATAAAAATTGCAGTCTAAATAAAAGAACACGGAGAATAACATCTTTTCAGACGCTTCTGCTACAAGCCAGTGGTTTTAGAAATGGACATTGGTCCTGGTTATAATAAGCTAGAAACAACATTTCCAGCCTACCCTACCCCTCATCTGCAGGAGTCTCTCGCTGCACTGGTTGGAAGCCCTTCCCTTGTAATGACTTATTCTGTGTTTGTAGAGGCTCAGTGCACATATAGATGAGCAAAGGGCTTTTCAGATACATTCAAAGAAAGTGAAAACAGGGGGGGGGAAATTTATGTTAAATTAAAACAAAGTTTTCTAAAATGTACTGATGAAAGAAAAATTCTGAAATTGTAACTCCACTTCATTTTCATTTAAATTGATGCTATTTAACCATAAAAGCCCCCTCTGTTTGTAAATGTATGTTAATTTTAATATGGAAAGTGTCACTTCTACATAAAAAGTGTTTTATTAAAGATTGAGAAGAAGCACTTTAAAATATCAAAGCCTGAAACATTTCATTCTAATAATGTTAAAATCCAACATTTTGGAATTATATGCATTTTTTTTTTTACTTTCTCTTTTTTTTTACTCATCTTTTTGTCTATTTCAACCTACTCCAGCGGATTTTCCATTCCTATCAAACTTGATAGTTCAATCAATTATTTAATTAAAAGAAAAAGGAAATAAAATTCTGCTCCCAGCAGAGAGGTCCACGTGCATGGAGCTCACTGCGGAGCCAAGGCAATGGCCAGAACATGAATAAATTTTACAGTAACCAGGTACACTGAGGCCAGTGCTTGCCTCGGGCTGTGCTGCTGGTTTCTGCTGGCAACAAATGCCTTTCTCTTTGGGTTCCTTCTTCCCCTCCGTTCCTTTTTCTCTTCGTGCTCCTTAGAGGACTAATTTGAATGTTGATTCTCTTTGACAGAAACTTCTTTTGTGGACTTTCAGGCCAACTTGTACTTCCCCAGCACAGACAGAGCAGCACAGAAGACACAGAGCTTCCAAAACGATACACGGGGCCTTTGAGATCTTCCAGGGAAACCTGGTCACCTTTGGAAACCTTGTCACCACCAGTTTTACCTTCTTTTCTCTGCACTTGCAAATGAGAAGAAATGTGCATCAAATTATTTGTTCCACACAATCTCAGATCCGAGGACCTGCCACAGCTGAGCCCCACTGACATGGACACGCACACACACAAAATCCAATTTTATACCCGGTTTTATGCCCTTTGATAGGGCACTAGCATTTGCGCTCTGACCTTCATTATTCAGATTTTCATTTTTCATCTCATTTCTAATTAAATAATGGTAATGGTGAAAGCTGAGATGTGTAGCTCACATAAACAAAGTTGACCGTGAGTTTGCATAACACAGGAAGGAGAAAATCCCTGGGATTCGGGGGCTGCAGTTCGCTCACCCTCCTCCTTTGCCCCGAGTGGAGCCAGCAGAAGGATGTAGGGTGGGGAGAACTTTACAAAAGCAAAGAGCAGCAGTTTGTGTATGGAATAAACTGCAGCGTCTGTGGGGAAAAAGTTAACAGGACCAAAGAGAGAGGTTACTGGGTAGAGACATAGACAAGAGAAGGCGAGTCATGGACCTATCTGTCCATGCATGGTGAGAAAGAGCTGTAAAAAGGTCTCCAGAAAATGATCTTTCTGGACTATTCTGCAGTTTTAGTACTACTGCAGACCTGAGCAGAAGACACTGAAACCAGTAGGGAGTTCCCAAGAAGAAACACATGGGTGGGTGAAAGTGGACGTGAGTTAGCTATGTTAGGTGAAGAGAGGGAAGAGCTCTTTGACACGAAGGTGAATCGTCTCCTCTCTAACAGAAGGCTATGGAGATGATCAGGGACTGGAGCATCTCTCTGCTGAGGAAAGGCTGAGAGCCCTGGGGCTGTTCAGCCTGGAGAAGAGCAGGCTGAGACGGGACCTCATCGATGCTGATCAATATCTAAAGGGTGGGTGTCAGGAGGATGGGGCCAGACTCTTCTCAGTGGTGCCCAGCAACAGGACAAGGTGCGCGGGCACCAACTGGCACACAGGAAATTCCATCTCAACATGAGGAACAACTTCTTTGCTGTGAGGGTGCCAGAGCCCTGGCACAGGCTGCCCAGGGAGAGTGTCGAGTCTCCTTCTCTAGAGACATTCGAACTCCACCTGAACGCGTTCCTGTCCAACCTGCTCTACATGACCCTGCTCTGGCAGGGACGTTGGATGATCTCTGAAGGTCCCTCCCAATCCCCACCATTCAGCCGGTTTCGCCCTGCTCTGTCCCTCTGTAGGCACACGCGCCAGCTGCACACCCACTGCAGTGGTCCCAAGGGCCCCGATGCAGCCTGCCCGAGGTCTGGGACCGTGGCCACATCTCCAGGTCCTGCTCCCGGCCAGCTGGGCCACGGCAACCACGCCAGCTGGTTTTGTGCCCAGTCACCATTCCCTCCACCCTGATATTTGTCCCCTCTGGCCGGTTAGTGGCTTACAGCTGCTTTCTTACGGTAGTAAAGTGCATTGGTGCCAGAGAAAGTAACAGTCAATCTCACACTCAGGAGTGTGTTTTGGGATAAATAAAAACCCAGGGACCATTACGGCAAGCCTCGTGCGCTGACTCATGTGTATTGCTGCTGTGTATTCACAGCTCAGCACACTTACCAGAGGATGGTATTTCTTTTCATAGGAAGGAAAACAGCCCTGTGGAGGATTTCCAGCTCCCCTGGAAATCTCTTCCAGCTCTCATGTTTGCACCGAGGGCTATGGCTAAACAGCTGAAGAATATCTTGGCTGAGAAATGTCCGTTATCAACATTTTCCACTTATTTTACTTACACCTGCCACTCATAAGCTCCCAGTGCTCTGGAGCTCAAGCTATTACTGTCAGCCCTATAATTAACTTCTCTGAGGTTGAAACAAATCACACTGAACTCAAAGTCTTTCATTCTGAGGGACGTCTGTCACTTCATCTGTTCAGCTCAATACAGTCATGTACGCTCTCAGGACCTGCGCTATGATTTGGAAGATCTGTGATTATTAAGTTCCAGCTTTGCCACAGATCCCTTGTGAACTTAAAGCAGTCACTTAGTTTGGGATCTCTCTCAATTACCTTCAGACAAGCAACAGAGAGGTGACCGGGTCTGATCCGGGGACATAGGCTGCACATACAGCAGCACTTTGGTCAGAAATGTTGCACAGCTTTTAAGCAAATCTCCTGTTCACGTCCCCATACCAGAGCTTCTCTTCCGATACAGGGAGGGAAAATCTCTCTGTCTGGACGAGTGATGGAACAAGTACTCGGGAGACACCGGCGCACCGGTGTCACTGCTGGCAGAATGGTAGCTCCTTTCAGCTGCGATCTACAGATGTTCCCCTACTACAAACACCCATGCAAGTGTGTTTTCGGCACTTGTCTTTATGGAGTTTATCTTCTTGTCTTTACTTGGCAAACCTCCCATGGTAGTCACTAGGACTTTAAATTAGGACAGGAGCCAAACCTAACTAGGGATTATTCATTGAATTTCATCAGTGAGAAATTCAATAAAGCCAGATACGCATAGATGCAACTCCAGTGAGAAACTGCTTACGAAGGGCTTAGACATCTATCAGTCCCCTAGGGAACAGGAGGGTCATTATGCATAACAGAGTAATTCTAGCTTGACTCATGATGGGTTATTATTTTATTCTTGCAACCTATGATCACATACTGTGAGGAATAATGTTCTGTTATAATGAAATATAATATGTTGTATCTCACATTTTCTCTGCCATACGATTCAATAGTATGAGATAATATGATACTCTTATGTCAGAGAGTATTTTTGCAACATCGTTATGAAAAGGCGTTATTTAATGAACTGATTTCTGGATTCATAAACACAAAATAGAATTATTTTTCACAGTGGGTTCTTTTTTCCTGTTTATTGTTAAAAAGTAGATTAGATGCCAACTAGTGGAATATCCAGTCTGAATTTATAGTAGGCAATTACAAGATCATTTTCCAAATACCTCTGGTTAATTTGCTGGGTCTTCCAGTAGCCAAGCTTTAAGCAGCTAAGGATATCACGACTGATTCAATTTTAAGTCTAATGTATGCAAACATCAATCTTATCCCAGTATTTCTTGAAAAAAATGTGAGCACAAGTTTTGTCTGGGGTTTTATAGTTTCCTCTCTTCCTTCAAAATACCACAGTTCAGTATCCATCCTTCTAATGCAAAAGTTGAATGGATAAATATAAATCACTTTTATGCGTGACTCAGAGGGCTTCAAATTATGTGTTCTCAAGGACTGCTTCTGGGAAGGTCTGTACATACAATTTACGAACATAAATCTTCCAGTTTCTTTCATGGTGGGTGTCCAGTAACAGTTGTTTTTGGTGGAAGAATAAACGAGAGTAAATTCTGTCAGCACTGTTTCTTGCATTGAATGATCTCAGAGCGATATTCCTGTTATTCAATTTGCAACGTTATCACCTCGGTTTCATTTTGAGCAAGGGATAATGTAAAGACGGAAGCTTCTCACTCAACTTACTCATATTGAAAACTCTCTAACAACCACTAACTTTTTCATTGTTTCATTTCTGCAGACGGCGTAAGAGGGTTTGAACTGGTTATGTTTCTCCCTGGACTTCAAATACTCAATCAGTTTTATATTTTTGAGCACACTGAGACCAGTTCTAATCTAGACCCTTAGCCGGTCTGAACAAACACAATTAGGAGAATTAAGATAATTCATGGCAATTGAGATTGACCTACTTTATGTCAGTGAGGGCTCAATGTGAGCTAACAAATAGCTTAATTTAACTTGTAAAAATTTTTATTGTGCTAATTTTTTTTAACAAATCATTGAGAGTCCTCCGGTAGACAAAAAAATCAACTAAAAACTATTGACTCAGAAAACATCCCTGATCTGGTATCATGTAAGATATCATAAACATGGACCCCTACGATGCCATTTTATAGTCAAAAATGGGAAAAGAATAAATGTATCGAGTAGAAAAGTAATTAGAAAGAGCTCTTGGCTTCCCCCATACTAATTTCAACGTGGTGTGGTTCCACCAGCTTCGGCAGCCGCGGCATGGGCTTGTGCCCATGTGGGAAGAGCAAGGCTGGTTGCCCTTGGCAGATTCTGAAACCTGATTTAAGATGAAATCCATGCCAGGCGTGTGAGTCATGTGGAGACATGCTGAATAAAGCTATTTACCTGCTGAATTTAACTTTCAGCTTTAGCAGCTGATACTAAAAGTAGGACAGCTAAGGCACACTAGCACAAGGATTTATGTAAATCCAGAAAGTGATCACCACGCTGCGGAAAAGGCTGATCTCACTTATTTGTTAGTCCACTTACAGGATACATAGGAAATTCAAGTCCTGACAGCCTTCTCCTCCTGCCTCATCCACGCAGAATCTTCCAAGGGCCAGATCTGACCCTGTTGAAGTCAACAGCAAAAGTCACGGTGGCTTCTCTGGGCCAGGACACCCCCAGTAGCTGCGGTTGCCGATGCAAGAAAGGATCAGAAAATGCGGCAGGAAAACCAGTGCCCCGATCTGCTCTGCCCAACGCTTTATGCACCCGTGTGCCGCGGTGGACGTTAATGTAAGGTCTGTCCGGTCTGATTTGGTACAATTGCAACCCTCCTGCTCTATGCCAGGTAAATGATTGAATCCAGCACACAGAAATGAAGCATCAAGGCTCAGTTGGATTGTTGTCTGAAAAACAAAGTCTTGCAGCACTCTGGTGAGAAGAAAGCACTTTTCTTGCTTTAAAAAAGTACCTTTAACTTCTTGTAGTCTTATTCCCATGTATGATACATATCAAGAGCCATAAGTTTTCTAATGGTGAAAAAAATTCCACAGATTCGCAGATTTTACAGCTAGAAGGAGCCTCATGATCATCTAACCTGATTTTGTACGGACCCACCACAGAACTTCCCTGTGGTAATTCTTGCTTCAAGTGCAATAGCCAAGTAATGCTGTCAACACAGTTGTTGACATAGAGAGCTCTGATGTTGTGACATCGGCAATTCTGGAGTTAATATTTGTGTGGTATAACTGTACCTGTGTATTTTGCTTGCACTATTTAAAAAACCCTGCATTTTAAACAAAACTGTGGATTCTCAAACTAGATTTGCCGCTGATGAACAAGGCATACGACTGCTTAACAAGCTGACCTACTCAGGAAGCTGTCAAGAGATTGGTCATCATTCTAAAAAGCAGCTGGATGAAAAATGAATGTTTTCTAAGTTTTATGCTCCAAAAATTTACTCCAACAAAGAGTAAATCAAAGGAGACAAATTTTAAAACGTATAATTCTTGGAACTTCAATTCTTATGTTAATGTGCGCTTTGCTGTTTTTCGCTTAATAGTGGACATTACTGTTATTAAGTCACTTCAAAAAATACAAAGGAGACAAATGAGTGTGTAGCCCAGCAGGAAGAGTCTCTTTCATCATTGTATCAGCATTTAAATCCCAAAGGAACATTTTTTCTTGCTGCGCCTTCATCCTTCTGCAAGTGCATTTTATCAGCCTTTCCCAAGGAGAACAGGTGGCTCATCCTGTGTCCTTGTTATCACAGGAGGATATAGAGCAAGGAATGGCATTTTGTCAGGGTTCTTAAAAAATTGGGTGTTTTGACCTACCCAATGTCTTTGCCTCTATAACTTAACAATAAACCCAAGGCAAACGTTGTCCACAGTGACTCCAAAGGGATGGCTGTCATTACTACAGCGAGGGCTCTGCCTGGCTGCTTTCCACGGGCTCAGGCGATGAACCCGTAATGGTGTCTGCCACAGACCGCATCCTCCCCCTGCACACGTCAGAGAAGGGTTCAGGGCAACCAGTTACTCTGTTGACCTGACCTTCCAGTGGCGTTTGCGAATTGCAAACATTTCGCAGATATCTGAGTGTCTGCAGCATGCCGATCCTCCGGCGCACACCTCGGCGTGACCATCGCGGCAGAGGGGATCTGAGCCAGGCTGGGTGGCCGTCGGTGTGCAGTTGGACCTCTTCCCTTCTCTTTGGAAAAGAGATGTGGCGATCTGGGGGCTTCGCAATGCACTGCTGAAATTCACGCAAAGTGGGACTCGCCCAGATGAAGCTTCGCATGGTGATGGGGTCTGTGCAGGATCATAACCTGCAGGGAGCTGAGAAAGCGAAGCCCAGACTGCAGCCAGCTTACGGCCAGCAGGGCTGTCCCCACAGACGACGCTGCTGTGCGAGCCCCGCGTCCCACCTCCATCCCCATCCGCTGACGCGCTCAGTGCTGGTTCAACGGGCTGCTGCTTCATCCACACCGGCCGGAACGGTGCATCTGCTGAAACAGCAGGCTGTAAACATACAGTCAATAAAATCACACCTTTTTCTACAATTTGAGCAAAAATATGAAGACAGCTGTGAAGAATTCTTAAGGGAATAACCAGATTCTTCTTCATAACTCCGCTGCAGCCAACTAGAGTTAACCTGCGAGCCTAATTCTGAGATCAGTACAAAAACAGTGGCACAAAAGGAACCAAAATGAATGCCTCCACATTCCCTTCAAATATATCCCTGATAATCCATCTGTCCAAATGCTGCCAAGATGGCCTCATCTGTATTACTTATCAGGAGAGGTGCTTTATGCGTAATTTGCCCGGAAACAGAGACAAGTTCTACCCCAGAAGCAGCTTATTCAACCCAGCAGGGAGCCGGGGATGCGCTGCCATACAGGAGCGTGGGCTGAAGTGCACTAGACTCCGGGAGAAATCCGGGGAGCTGAATTACTTGTCATTGTATAATGCCACCTGTCTTCCACCACTTGGACCAGGCGGTTGATCTCAGTGAGCTCTCTGCTTTCTGCTTTTTCCACTATGGGCAATTAATGGTAGTCTCAGAAAATAGTTTTTCTAAGCAGGACAATTTTGCTACTTCCCAGCTCACCTGGGGACACACGGCAAAGGGATGGTGGACTCGGGATGAGCGTGGCAGCAGCTGATGTACACCACCACAAAGTTTTGATTGAATCAGCCCACGTTTAACCTGACCACAAGCTGTTAGATGTTCATGGCCATCCCGAGGTGTCTGTCAAAGCCGGGGTTTGGTGAAAGGCAGGCTGGCTGGGAAAAGCTGCCAGAAGGAGGTCAGTTACATCCAAACCTCGTTTAAATGGCTGCTACTCTTACCGGGAAGATATTTTGACATCCTTTGCTCTGATCCCCACCTCTGGCAGCCAGTTTGCCATTCAAAACCAAGAAAAAAGGGATCAGAAACTTCCTTCTTTTGTGTCCGCTGCACAACAGACTTCAGCATCCTTTAGGAAAAATCAACCCACTTTCAGATGTGCCAGCTCAGATGCTGGATGAACGCTAGCTGCAAAAGCAGGCTCTTTGTAGGCAATTTTATCTTGCTCTCTAGCAAAAATTGAGCTTCTGTTAGACCCCATGCTGCCACAGCTGAACTGCTTCTGGTTTTAATTGCTTGCTTAAAGTTAGTTTACATATTTCTACAGCGCACTGCGATCTACAGGACAGACAAGTCCTTTATCTCTTTCCCTCTGAAAATAACCTGGATTCTTTCCCACATTCCCTGGGATAATTTGCTTTAAGAACATATGGAATTGTTACAGGAGAATCTTGATGTAAATGACACAGCCTGCCAGCATGTTCAATTTAATAACCCTTATAACGGCTACTCACAAAAAGCACAACCGCTCCTGAGAAAGCGTGTTTTCTAAAGCTTTCTACCACAAACAGCTCGTCATTCATCAAAACTCAGAAATACTAAACCCACTGAAGTTTCTGACACTGCAGCTCCTAAATGTGTAATAGCACCAGAAAGCCACAACTTTCAGTGGAGACGTATTTCTAAGAGAAATCTGGAGAGAGGCAAAGTTCTTGCCGAAAACAAGGCACGTTATCAGCCCATGTGTATTTTCCTAATGCTAAGAAAACAAAAACGTTTGTACTGGACACAAAAAGTGACTTCCCCCTGCAATGTCTGCGGCCACCATGTGCAGCGTCGCGGTCCTGAGGGTGGCACCTAAACTGCCCAAAGCTCTGTGGTGGTGGTGTGTTAAATAAGCATCGCACGTGCTACAAGGGAGATGGTAATCACTGCAGGCTCAGTAAATCGCTTTCTTCTAGGTAGTCTATGATGGCTCCCTTCGGTAATTGGGAGTCTATAGAAGAGTTTATTCCTTTTTCGGTACTGTATCCATCGGTAAAACATCTCTGGTAATCAGATGCGTTGGCAGACACCCTTTGGTGAGCTCCTGAAGGAGCTCTTTAATGAATCAAGGGTTTACTCCACTGCGACTGTGGACTTTTTAGTAGCCATTTTAATGGGTTTTTGGAAACTGTGACCACTGCAGTTAATGTTGTGATAATGATTTAGTTTTAATTCCATGTTTTTAAACCTTTAGAACAATGCTGTTAAACCAGGCTGTACCTCATTAGTCAAGGTTTCAAGCCAGGAGTCATTATTTTAAAAGTCTGTTTGCTACTTTACTGTCACAGGAATTCATAATGAAAAAGGGAAGAAAAAAAAGAAAAGGCAACTTTTTCACTTGTATTGTGTGCAAATGATCTGAAAAAGTTCTAGATGAAAAAATGAGGTCTGCTTATTAAAAAAAATAAATGAGCTTATCTTTTAATCTTCTAGTGCCATCATTCCCTTTTGCCATCACACTATTCAGGTTTAAAAAGCTAACAGGAGAACAATTTCAGCCTATAATGCAAAGCAAGTAATAATCATCCAGGAAAGGCAGGACGTCTCAGTAAAACAAAAAATTTGAGTTTGGGGTTGATTGCCATCTTTTGAAATTAGATTCAATTATTTGGTGAACAGTTTCAGCCAAAAAAACTTCAGAATTTTTAATCTGAATTTATGTTGTGTCTTCATTATATTTCAACATGCCATAATTTGAAATGTAGCAATATATATCTTCAAAGATTAAAGAAATACATGATGACCCAACAAAAGGGTTTCAGAATCAAAGTTTTTTTTGGTGACTCCAAACTATATACTTCTGTACATTTTCCCAATTTTTTATTCTATTGTTTTTGCAATGTGGCCTGTGAAGGACTGCAACGCCAGCTTTGCAGAGCTTTGGGTGCAGGCTGCAGCTGCAGCGTCCCGTGCCACGAAGGACAGAGTCTCCGCAGGAGCGGGGCAGAGGCCACCATCGGGGCAGAGGGGGTCACCTGCACCTTGTCCCGTGTTCCAGAGAGGAGACAGCTCGGACACCTCCTGGGTATGTATGAGGTGCCTGCGATTGTCCTTTCCGTTTCATCAGAGGCTTCATAGCACAGTGGTGGATGTGGACTGATCCTCAGGAGATATTTACTGCGCGTTACCACATAGCCCCCAGGCTGACCACCTGGCATCAACATCAACAGAATTCTTTAAGACCCGAGAAAACTGGATACACTTATTAAAGCATTGACAACACTTGACACATTCACAGTCACGTCTTTGAGTTCAACTGTAGCCACGTTTTGCAAGATGAAGATGAAATATTGAGTATGGGATAAATCATGAAACAAATGTAATGGCCAAGGCTGAAGAATGTGTTTATTTTGATGAAAAAATGTTTTGCCATCACAAACTTCTTTGCTGCAAGCATGCTGGAAAAACAAGAGGTGATGCTCTTAGTTGTGTTTACTCAGGACTGAATTTGTTACCGGTTTTGTGCTTGTGGCTGGTTTAGACAGATCATTCTCCTCTTTGAGTTCTGCCTAGGTGATTCCCAACACCACCATCACACCTCCCCTATCAGCCCTTCAAAACCCAGCAAGTTGTAGGTGTAGAGAGATGATTTTCAAGCTGACTGGCCTGGTTACAAACTACCTGTGTGGACAGCACAAGTCTTCTGAGCAGCTCACGTTTCTTTATAAGCTGTGTCCTTTCCTCCCTTTGATAAGCTACATACCTTTTGTAACATTCTCCAGCCAACCTGAGAGATTAACTTCTTAGCACTGCTTCTGGGAAATGGACTTCAAAATACTCATAAACCCCCATCAGCGTACACAATGCAAAGACTTTATGGTAAAACTCTCTGAAGAGAGAGTTTATTCTGATTCTTCTCCCAAGAATGTGGCCAAGCACTCCCCCATTCAAGGGGGAAGTGCAAATCCTCCATATCCAGGAGCTGCCGGGACGCCTCACCCTGCAGCCTGAGCGACGACTGCTGTTATTTGAACTTATGTAAATGACAAGTGTGGTGGACAAAAACCAGTCTTTCTCCATGGCCTCGTTGAACCTGCCTGGCATGATCCTCACTGTGGACATTTTCTAGTGAAGTCCAGGCAGAGGAGACACAGGACTCCTGCTCTGGCTCAGCAAGCTCTCTCCGTAGGATCGGATTGTGTTCCATTTCCTTATAACAGTTTTCATAGCAATATTGCTGGGTTGTACCACAGTCATCCCTATTCAATAAAAAGAAATGTCATGAATATGAATTCTATATCTTAAAAATCAAAACAAACTGAAATTAATGATGGCTTTTCCAACACTAAGTGTTCATGTCATACTGTTCTCCATCATTAAAATTTATTTCCTTAACTTTTAAATTGAGCTTTCGCTTTTCTATTATTTTGTACTGTCAGGGTTCTTTAAGCCGGGGTGGAAGCACTGTAACAATTTCTCTCAAGAGCATGAATACCTGACACGCACCGCTTATGAGGAACCCACGAAGGGATAGTTCACAAGCTTCGTAACACTTGCTGTCGGACCTTTGCTGTGAAATACTTTGACGTGCAAGGAAATGTATCATCATTGCCAAGAATGCTAGTACTGAGGTTATCATGCGTAGAGTGGGTGGCAGAGAGGATCTGAGTGGAGTGGTAGAGCTGGCTTTGTTCTGCAAGGTGTAACTACCGCGCATATAAATACACATTAATGGGTGCACAGGGACAAAGTGCTCCATTACCCCATGGTGCGGGGAGCTGGGGAGCTGAGCCCTGGGAAGCGGGGTTTTCAGCGGCAAGTGGGGACCATTAGGACTGGGTGCATTTAGGCTTAGACAGCCAAGAGCTAGGCTCTTAAATCAGGGCAAGTCACCCTGGATTCTGTTCAAACTAATGAAGAGAAATGAGACCATCAGAAGGGCGGTTGTCATGTGGGTAAATCAGATGAACGGTAATGAATTGCCCATTCCTCCCTATGGACTCTAAAGGGAGCCTGGAAAACTGGCTCAGATTTAGATGTCTAATATTTATACGAGGAAAGGATTTCATCCTAACTGCATGTGAGCTCCAACGGAGACACTGGGGCTAAGGAGGATTAATGTATCCTTGGCTACATGGAGGTGGAAGAAATGAAAATTATTCCGGCTGCCGAAGAGAGGCCCCGGCTCCTCCTGCCGTGTGCCGCTTCCACAGCAGGGGTGGGGCTGAGGAAGGAGCCTTGCAGCTGCAGAACCGCCGCGGCGGGGTGACAGCATGGTGGTGCCTCTCACTTCTCACCCACGACGGAAAGGGAGCAGAAAAAGAAATGAGAGTAACCTTCTGCGGTAAATTCCCCTTTCCCTCATAAGAGAGATGGTGTCAGGAGTCAAAGATCACAATGAACTTCTGGCAGAAAACCTTTTATTCATTAAGCTGTTGTTATTAGCAACAATAACTTGATTCTGTTAACAGCAGCAGATAACTGTTCACACACCCATTCACAATTTCCCTCGGCTGCCTCACGCATCCGCTAATTGCCCAGTTGGGAGCCCAAGCCCAGCTCTGTGTTCAGAGGCAGAGGCTGGCACGGTGGCTTCTACGTGGCTATTCATAAAGTCATAGAATCATAAAATCACAGAATGGTTTGGGTTCGAAGGGACCTTAAAGATCACCTAATTCCAACCCCCTGCCCTGGGCAGGGACACCTCCCACAAGATCAAGTTGCTCAAAGTCCCTCGGGCGGACTAGCCTCTAAAAAGCCACTGGTCCTTGGGAAACACATTCTGCCTTCTCAGCGTGGATTTTTCTTCCCTTTGTCCTGCTGTTTTCTGGAAGCTCTATCTCCACCCAAGTCTATGTATGGCACAGAAGCCATTCCTACAAACCCACACAGAAGGTACCTTTATAACATTTCCACCTCCCCCTGTTCCCGAAGTAAAACGTCTGTTCAGGTGAGAACTAGAAAGCACTGACAACGACAACAAAAATAAGAATGAAATGAATTCTGGAAAAACCTGCCTGAAAGATTAAAATATAGAAAACATAAAACCCCCTTCAGTCTAAACCTTTTGTCCCAGAGGAAGCTAAGAGTTGACTAGAGTTGACTCAATCACGGTGTGCATGTATTGGTGCATGTTCCTGTTAAGAAAAGGTTCATTAATGTATCAGGCAAGGAAATTCCAAGATCTGCTGGGTGGAAGTTCAAACCAGAAATTCTGAACACTGGAAAGCAATCTCATGAGAAATAAGGATTTAACCTGTTACAGGGAATGTAATTGCATGTAGCAGACACTCCGTTGCTTGGACTCCCTGAATTATGAGTAGCTGCTTTTCTAAAAATTATCCTTTCCTGAGACATAGGAGTTGATGAAAAGGGACAAAACCTGCGTCTTGTGTTCTGCAGCAACCCTGGATAGAAGCTGAGAATATCGTTGCAATAGTCTGAACTCTTCACATCAAAATCAAACCCAATTTTCCCCTGGCGTCCTCCGGAACAGGAATATTACCATGGAGACTTAATGCAAAAATAGTAACAATGATACTAATTAATAGGCATTAAGTCTTTCCATCACAAGACATTCAGAATCTGCCACATTAACTGTTAAAACCAGTTCAAAATACATTTATTAGAAAATGTTATCTTTAAAGCTAAAGCTTCCGTTCAGATTCAGAGATTCAGTCGCACTGCAATGAAGTGTGTCGCCCAACTACAAACGGAGACAACAGCTTATCTCCACAAAGCTGAGGTGTTTGGGGAGTTGTTTTTGACAGGTTTCTATTAACATATCCATGCTCAGCCCTCTAAATGGCCTTGACTCACCCAATCATCCGGTAACGAGCAGCTCTGCAGGCACCGCTGCCTCAGCACGGCCTGGCTCAGGCGCCAAGCGACGCGGCGCAGACACTGCTGGTACGAGGTGGGGATGGCTGTAACGGGTGCTTTGGACACCCTGGCGGGGTCTTTTGCCCAATGGGGCTTTTTTGGTGCCTACATTTCAAGGTCAATCTGTGATCACGAAGCTGTGGCTAAATCTCTCTCTGCTGCAGGATAATCCCTGCCGTAGCTGTGTGGCCGCGGACTCCCTCTTTCCCACCAGACTGCCCTTGGTGTCTTTGGAACTGCCCGAAGCACAGAGGCTGCGGAAGGAGGCACCTCGTACCGCATCTGTTTCATCAACTGGGGTTTCTCGCTCACCTATCGGCTGCCAGCCCCTGCTCTCAGCTGCGCGTACAGGCTTCTGCTACCATCAGCGAAGGAGGACTGACTCCTCCAAACATGATTTTATCCTACAGTAAAGCATGGAACAAGAGGGATGAATTGTCCTCTGGACTTGGCTCACACTAATTGGTTGGAGATGGAATCTGTTGGATGGATGCTTTTACCCAGTACCTTCAACTTTATTGGTTATTATATGCATATTATATTATTTATTGGTTATGTCTAAGGTAAACTTCACGTCCCCATCACACAGGGGGACGGGGCAGGTGGGAGAGCTGCGCTGGGGTGGTGCAGGGTCCTGCCTCTGGGTGAAACTGCGTTTAGATAACCTGCTAAAACCGAAAAAAGGATTTCTCCTGCTGATTGAAATCTGAGAAGAGCTGTTTAATCAGGTGGCATACGGCATAAAGCACTATATATGAGCGAAACACAGTTTGCTAATGATGATAGTTCAGATAATTAATCTAGTTGAATTTTATAAATTAATATTGTGTTTTTGTAGGGATTACAACAGACTAGATATTTTTTACACTGAAGATGTTCGTGTTTTCAAACTAAACCACAGCTTTATGGTTTTCTACATTTCTGCTTATACAGGAATTTTTTTAATATGTTCAAGAACACCGAGCAAGAAGCCTCCTGAAGATGATACTGCCATGGGATAGCACTGATAAGATGCAGCTATATTGTACAAAGGTTAATTCCCTTTGCATAAAAAGTAGCAGATTAAAAATCCTTTGGGACTATTCTTTAGTTTGCATTTTTCCTGAGCAGCACAAAGCACTGAAAGGGGCTGACCCCTTGAGGAAATGTTTTGCCTTTGGCCCCTACAGGAACGTACCTGTAGATGTTTCCCATGGACTCGCTGAGGATAGCCGGGATGGCAGCTCTTCCACTTGCATTTTGGTATTTTTAGACACACCAGTGAGAGTTATGTGAGTAAGAAGGTGGGTGATTCACCAGTGCAAGGCTCCCTCCACTGCCAGCAAAGGCAGGATGGTCCTTCTTGGGCAGTTGTTCTCACGAGTGTTTTATTCACCTATGTTAAAATTCAGTTCCAGGACTTCAAACGCTATAAGGTGGGCAGCAAAAAGATTTTGCTTTTCTTAGCAACTACTCACGTTACTGCTCGCTGCATAGCCAAAATTTCTCCATAGGTTTGATAAGGTGGGTAAAGTCTGACCGAGCCGGGTGGTGAAGACCGGTCTGATCAGGCCGAGTGACAGTGCTGTGGTAAATACGACTTTCCTTTGAAAAGGCTTCAGAAGTACCGTGTTTACTGACCCACGATAATATCAAGATCAAACCCGCTCCAGTTATGAACTAAATACTATTCTTTACTTACCAACCTTACAGTCTCCGTCCGGGATCTGAAAATTTGGTTGGGTTAATTCTACCTCAGTGGCAACAGACCTCCTGGAAGAGAGTCCATCCCTCTGCAATAATCTTCGAGCCAGGCACCCCCTGGTAGGTGGCCCCGAGCAGGAGCAAACGACACTGTTTTCTGTGGCGTGCTAAGCAAAGCACTTTTGATAGCTGAAGACCACAGCAACAGAATAGAAAAGCCATTTTTCAAAGTACACAGTGGTAGTCCGAGATGGAGAGTTTCTGAGATCTGAGCAGTTAAGTGACAAAATTACATGAGATACAAAATAGCTAAGCTCAGATATTGATAAAGCTTTGAAACAGAAATAGTTACAAGTAATTTATTCTTTATATCCTGGCATAATACAAGAATTGTTCGATTAGAAAAAAAACCCTGATTTACAGAAAACTGCATTTATGGCAAGTTTAAATCAATACGTTTCGTTACTGTGCCAAAATATAAATCTAGACGGAGTTTAATTAACTTCAGGTTCTATCAGCAGTTACGGGATTACGCTTTGGTGTAAGTACATCACATTCACAGCAGCTCTCTGTGTCGTTTTCCTGGATAGCTCATCTTTTAAATTAATTTCTTTGTGCAATTTTCATGCTCTCCTTTAAAAACACTCTTCCACTTCATTGTATTTAATGGAAACGGACGGCAAGACCCATTTCTCATCACACACCCCTGTGTGTATGTATATATAATGAAGACATTTCATTATAAAAGAGCAGCTGGAGCAGGT
The DNA here is from genome assembly GCA_013396915.1 of Stercorarius parasiticus. Taxonomy (NCBI): domain Eukaryota; kingdom Metazoa; phylum Chordata; class Aves; order Charadriiformes; family Stercorariidae; genus Stercorarius; species Stercorarius parasiticus. The sequence continues at coordinate 438,928 of VWZL01001858.1, forward strand.
ATGACAGCTACGCCTCTGAAGCCCTGGGAAGTGTGCTGTACCAAACTCAGGGGGTGGAACGGGGTAGCTGCTTGCCTGGTTTAGGACACCTTGTACCTTACAGGATTCCATACGGCACTGTGCCTGCCTGGGAAGAGCTGCCCGTTGCTGCACCGTGCATTTCACAAATACTCATTCCCAAAGCAAGGGTAGGTCTCGAGGCAGTAGTGGAAGCCCTTATCTCCCTCTCACCCATCCCTTCCTGTGCACAAGCACGGAGTGACATTCTTCTAAAATAAACCTCAGCCGTCGGCAATATAGACTAAAAAACGTCCTGTGGCAAGCAAAATGGCGTTATTCGCCCTGATGCATTTTTTCTTTACTGAATTTGCTTTTTGAACCCATGAAAACCGTTAGCATCAAAATATCCAGTGCTAAGGAGTTCCCCGGGGAGGACGCTCATCCCGTTTCGCTTGTTCTGGTACAGCTTCCTGCTGCCTGCTTTTGATGTCTCCTCGTTCTGGCCTTAGAACAACATGCAAACATTTTCTTCCTTACTCTGATTCCTTTTTCCGCTTTGTTCTGTTCGGCGAAGATTCTGGTGTCTGTCTGTTGAAAAAGGCAGAAATGGCCATAGCGAACTGAAGACATTTCTTCCACTCATTGAACTTTCTAATATCAGATCAAAAGATCCATATTACATTTGGGTCACCTAAAAGTCAAAGAAAAATGGATTTGTTGATAGAAAGAAAAATAGATTTGCTTTGGTTGTTCCACGCACTATGCAATATTTTCTCAGGTTTTTTACGTATCGAGATGAGTACGCACGTCTGCTTTGTCATGGCTGACCAGGTTGGTTAAAATTTTGCAATCCTGTACACCAATAATCTAATATCCAATAAGCTACTATCTATCTGTGCTAAGATACTGAGATTATTCCGTGCAATTAATGCATTTGTAATTTTCATGAGATCCTGTTCTGAGTCTTAAAATTTTGGGACACGAGGAGATTTTTTTTACACATACAAAGTTTAGAAGAACTTGGATAAGGTCTGTTTTGTTTTGTTTTCCTTTTCACAGGTTATGAGCTGCAGTCCATAAATGTTTTATGGCAATAAACGTATTACTGCTGAAAAAGGTTGCAGAAGATTTGATTTTTTTTTTTAAATACTCAGTATACACCAATGAAAAACATAATATATCTGTCTGTAACATAAACTTCACCAGATGAGAAAAGTCACTTTTGCTCAGGCAAGCCAGAAATGTAGTTTCTTTTCATAAGCATTCATTCCTCGCTGAGGGAAGTTTGCTGCAAAACTTTAAAAAAGCTGTGAAAACCGAAGGACAGACTTTTGCGAAAAAAATCCTGTGGTTCTTAGACAAATCTTTAATTTCAGAGGGAATTTTTGCCTGAATGATAAGTATGTGGCTCTTCTACTTTCTTTTAATCAATAGAAAGGGAAATATGGATTCATTTATAGTTGGATCAGACTAGAGGTTATAGAATCTATCCTTAATACTTTAAAAATTGAGTGTTTTTAAAAATAGGAATAATTTGCTGTTTGCTCCAGAGGCTACAGGAAGGACGGAGAAGAACAGGTCTCCTGTTTTACAGCAACACTTTTTCAGTGAAGGGAAGGCTAGCTTATTACTGATCTGTTGCATAATACCACTTAGTTATGGCAACCGACAGAAAAGTGAGGATGAACAACTTTCATTTATTCAACTCATTCACATTCTACCTCATAGCAGAGATATATCCGAATATAGGTAGGAAGAAAGAACCATTCGCCTGCATGCCAAGATCGTGAACAGGGATAGAAGCCATTGACTTGTTTTAATTAACACTAATGCTCAATTAAATCAAGGAAACGTTAAATTGCACAAATTATAACCTTCAGTTATCAAATTATTTTTAAGGCAGCTTGTCAGGCTGCAGATGCCTGCAGATACAAGCCTGCAGGCAAGAAGATGCCACCGTGGAGGCAAAGGGAGCCTTCGAGTGGTTTCTCTCACTTACAGCCTGGCAGTGAAGACGCGTTACGGTGCGCGTAAGGGGCGCGCACGGCCCCGTTGTGTACCCTGCCCGCCGGTTATCGGCAAGATAAAGAGTTACAGAGTTTCATGCTTGTTGATTTAATTTACTTCCAATCTAGGTGTCATGATAAAAGATGACAGATTTGCCCTGTCAATCAGCTTAAGAAGAGAATAGCAAAACTAATTTGGCTTATCATCAAGAGAATAAATCTTGTTGGAAGGGTGTTGCAGTGTTTTCTTATTCGTAACAGGTTCCTCTTCCAGAAGGATCTCAGCCACTGCATCATGAGGCTCTGGGCGGGTGTTGAGACTGTCTCTCTGTCTGTCAGGAGCAAAACCTTACTCCGGTCTCTCTTTTTCTTCGGGTGTTGAGCGGATAGAGGAGGCGCTGCCCCTGTGACTGTAACAAATACCTGTTGCCTTGAGTCATTACTTCCTGAACAAAACAGTTCCTCACAGCTGTGGATTCTCCCTAAACAGCGGCAACAACATTGCTAGGATTGCATTGTGTGCCCATTTATTCAACTTTTGAGAAATCATTTGGGCAACTTACAACGGAGTCTGTGTCCAGGGCGGCAGCCAAGGTGGCTTTCCTTGGGCTGTGCGGAGGAACAGAGCCAGCGGCGATGGGCGCTGGCAGGTCGATGACTCGCACAAACCCCATTCCCACTGCCCACGAGACCCTTTTTCTGCCTCGCAAAGTGCGGTATAAAAAGCTGCTATTAAGGCTGACTTCAAGAAGCTGAAATGTTTTCTCACAATTGCTGCACCTTTCCCTCTGTTAGCCCATTTTCAGTTCATGTGAATCCATTTGCTCAGCTATAGTCAGTGCCCACGGGCTGCAGATCTGCTACCAAGCTTCAGCTGTGCTGGCTTTTGAGGAATATCTCCTGAATGGATCAGCTCCATAAGAGAAAGGCAGCATTGATACCAGCAGATTTTCATTTCTGTTTTTTAGGGCTTCTCGCTCTTTGTTTTTCTTTCTTTTCCATTTCTTTTTCCAGCCATATCCCTTCCTCCCTCCCATCTGGAAGTGAAATTAGATTTGTTTTACTCATCTTCAGAAGCTATATACCGGTGCTGGTTTTACTTATGAACCAGTAGGTCCCAAGTAGTGAAAGCAAGAGCAGAAAAGATTCCCCCTTGCGGTTCAGCAAGCCATCCAGGCATGACTCATTATTCCTGCAATTCATTCCTACCCAGCACCCACTGTCACCACTGTAATCAGATTTAGTTATGACCTGATGTACGATATTTGGCATGTCAGCGCATCAATAAGGATTAGCTGACCTTGGAGAAACCCGACGCAAATGTCAGACTGTCAGATCTGACACGGCTGTCACCGGAAGGCAGTCTATCGTTATCGAAAGGGAGCAGGGCTAATGATCGGAAACAGTTTGCTGCTTCTCGCATTTTACCTCCGGGGCTGTCCTTTCCCCTGCAAGGAAGACAGCATTTCCACGCCGGGGAGTCAGGCTCCCAGAGGTGCTCTGTGGCCGAGGAAGCCGCTTCAGAGGGCGAGGCTTAGCCGAAGTGATGCAAATCACTCCTGGAGATCTCCGCTACGTTACCGAGAGGGGCATGGGGTGCCTGGAGTTACCACTCTTCAGGGGGAGCGCCTCCGTCAGGCACGGGTGCAAAACTGCCCTCTCAGTGACAATGAGAACACTCAAGTAATTGAAGTTTTCATTTAGAAGATGAACCAAAAGTCACAGGCAGAAAAAGATGGTTGACTAGGAACATGAAATAAATAACAGTTCTCTTATTAATGAAAAAAAAAGCCATTAAAATGAAAATAAAATGCACTTCCATGGCATGTTCTTAATTAGAGATTCAAAATTTCAACCTCAGATAACATTTTTCAATAAAAATATTTGTATAATGATTACGTTAGAGATTTTGAAATTTTAAGAAAATAATCCCTGTTTTAGCAATAACAAAACCAAACCAGAATTCAGCCCAAGTTAACAAACTTCATTTTTTTAGGCAAGTAAACTAGTTATCTGGAAGACAATGTACTGTGTTCCATCCACCAGCAGTAACCAAAAGCCTTTGGAAATGGGAATGGCGTTGTTCCCAAAGTGCTAGAATCTTGACATTTTATGAGGCTTACCCACAATTCAGGCCAAGGACAAGGGGCTGCTGAACACCTCTATTTCCTCAGCTCCTGGCTCCTTGCCTTTGAGTGCTCTACAGGAAACCTCACGCTAAGCCCTCACTTCAACTTTGCCCATGTAGCAGTTTGTTAAAGCCTGACGACTTCAGAAGTTGTTTTCTATCTTGTTTGCTATGAGGTTAAGCTCGTGTCCCGGCCCACAGAGCTGACGTCATTTGGGCGGTAATGCTGATGTCAGAGGCTGCAGCCTGGCCATGGGCACCATGCACGTTCAGCTGAGGGTGACCCACCACCCCGGAAGATCCATGACCCTGGAGGATGCTCTCGCCCACCCCAGTCTGAGCTCTGCTGTGGGAACACCTGGACGTCAGGACCTCTGGGCACTGGTGGGACCAAGCGTGGCTGGGTGGACCGAACTGACACAGAACAGAGGCAGAGATCACTTTTCTATTACTTTGCACTCTTCTTTGCGTTATTAATTCCTGTTTCAAAAGGTAGTAAATACCCAAACTCCTCCACATGGATTCCATCCCCGCCTAGAGATTACGGTGTGTCTTTAGTCTATTCTGACCTAAATCACAATTCTAAAACCTGTTTCTTACATCCCCGGAGCGTCGGTGCAGTAAATGGACAGCACATCTCTTACCCAACTGGCAGTGAGAGAGGAAAGCCCCCCTCGGTGCCCCGCAGGGTGATTCCTGCCTGTTCACCTCCTCGCCTGGAGAGCTGGAGCTGCGTCCCCGCGGTGATGCTCCTCACCGGGATTTCCAGCCTCCTGGCCTGGGGCTGCTGCAGGAACTCCCACACACGGCATGTAAGTGATGCTGCTCTAGCACGGCACTGCTTCCTGACTGCCCAGTTTCTGCCCAGTTCCTTTCCATTGCAGGGCCTTGGTGGGAATTAGGGACATAAAATGGAATGTGGATTGTGGCTTTGGTTTAAAGAGAGTAGCAGGGTTTTGTTTTGTTTAGTGTCTTCTTCTCTTTCTTGATCTGCAGTGTCTGAGGAACCAGCTCACACAGCAAAGCAGGATTTGTGTTTGGTTAATGAATCATGTCCATGGAAATGTCCTGAGAGTTTTTGCATAAAATTGTCCATAATGACTTTGATTACAAGGAGACTAAAGGCCTGTTAGAAAACAGGAACCACAATACAGAAAAAAACAATGGGATTTAGATGAGATCTCAGGAAGAAATTCTTGGCCGTGAGGGTGGTGATCCCCTGGCCCAGGTTGCCCAGAGAAGCTGTGGTTGCCCCATCCCTGGAGGGGTTCAAGGCCGGGCTGGACGGGGCTTGGAGCAACCTGGTCTGGTGGGAGGTGTCCCTGCCCAGGGCAGGGGGTGGCACAGGGTGGGCTTTAAGGTCTCTTCCAACCCCAGCCATTCTGTGATTCTATGAATTCAGAACATTTTGGGGGGCAAAGAGGCTAAGCTTCTTTTTTCAAAAGATCACTGCCTTACAGATATTTTCTGTTTGAATACCAAATGTAAATAAATCATCTTTGCTGGCTCATTTGGTGCTTATGAGAGAGGCAGGATCCAGCCCCTGTAGCAGCACTGTGCTGGAGCACTGTCTCTTCTGCAGACTATCTTGGGTGCTTTTGGGCAGAACCTTTCTTTTTTTGGCCTCAGTTTCCCTTTGTTGCTCTTGCTCGGGGCTATCCTACGCACCATGACCACTGCCTTCTCGCTGTAACGTGCCACCCTGCACAAGCCACAGCGTGTGCCAGGCACTTCACGGGACGGATTTGCCATTAGCCTGGGGTACGGACTTAGGGAAGTGCGTAGCACAATAAAGTCCAGATCTCAGTGACACCTTTGGGCTCTGTAGCACAAATGATATAATGCAACATAAAAGCAAATACATCAACCAAATGAATTGTCCAATTCTCAGACTACACGTTGTCAGATGAGGATTTATGTTATTTTTTTTCCCTGCTGAAGGGTTATCAATCATGCAGCTTTACTGCTGTATCTGGCTTGCGGGATTACTCGGCATCTATTTATCTTGCCCTTGTCCAGAGGACAGGAGTTACCTGCAGAGGTGATGCACGCTCAGTCCCGATCAGGCAAGATGCCTCGTTTTATTTCATGCCAGGCTGCGGAAGCACTCATTTCCGTCAAAAACAAAAGCCTCCAGAAATGACAGGTTGTGATAAAGGTGTGTTACTGCCAGCACAGCTTTTCAGGGAAGTACAGAAATCAGTGAAAAATGAAGCCTGTTGTGCAAGTGTAGGTGCCTCCTGCCACTTGCAGCATCCCCGCGCGGGATCCTGGTGGCTGCCGGCTCCCACGTTGGAGCCGTGCTCCTTCCCGGGGCTGGGGATTCTCCTGCAGATGGGCTCTATGAGCCCTTGTTGCAAAGCCAAGTCCGTTCGGCTGTGTAGCACTGTTGTCAAAGTAATGTCACTGCCTCAGCAAGGTGAGTGCCGGCACGGTTCCCCTGTTCGTCAGCATGTAGACATGCTGGTTTTGAGTAATTTCTAAATAGGTCACAGGTTTCTTGCAGACAAAAGCAGAGCCAGCTGTTGTTATCTTGTCTGTTTTTACATAAATCTGACAGGCTGATTATGAGAAATCCCCATTACCGGAGTGCCATTCATGCCGCGGTGGCGAGCGTCTGTCAGAGCTGTCACTGCCAGCCTTTCTTTTCAGGGCTTTGTAGGGTGGTAAAAAGACAGAAGACCTTGCTCCTGGCTGAGAACTGACCCGCGGCACAGACTTTTCACCTGTGAAAAGCCCCGCTCCTCCCTTCTCTCCTCCGACCTGGTCTTTACAAACAACATTTGAATGGAAAGACTTCCCAGCTTGTTACTACAGGGAAAAGTCTGGCCGTCTTGGTGTGGCTTGTTCTCCCTGCACGGCCATTCCTCGTGGAGCTGATCAGAAGCTCTACCGGAGTCATCTGCTGTCAGAAAGCACAGTTGCGCTGAACTACAAGTGCAGGTTTTAATGATTTTTAATTTCCCTGAAATTTCACTTGGGGTTGGAGGGGAGAATGTGAGGTTCTCCCCTCTCCTGGGGCTGCCCAGTGCATCCCAGTGGTACCCGGGCAGCTGGGCACTGCTCAGCCTCAGCACCCAAAAGGCAGCTCTCTAAGGACAAGGTGCTCAGACCTTTGACAAACTGAGTCTGCAGGAAAGTCTGTGCCGCGGGTCAGTTCTCAACCAGGAGCAAGGTCTTCTGTATTTTTACCTCCCTACAAAGCCCTGCAAAGACATCTGATGATGTAATTGCAGTTACAGAGTAAAAACACTTATTGTTTCCCGATAAGAGTAAACAAACACATGATAAAATTGCTCAGAACCGCTGCTCTGGATCCCTGTGCTAGAGTTGCCACTAGACTATAGACTATACATTTCTGAGTCTTTTCAGCAAAACAATTATAAACAAAAATTTTAGGAGTCTCAAGCTTTAAAGTCCTATCTATTTGGATACATGTGTGTATAACTATTTGTATCCACACAAGCATCGTCGCCTGCTATTGCTGGAGAAAGACAAAATGTCAGTGACACTAATAAGAGTAATGGACTTGCCAGCCCTGTCAGCACCGCTTAGATCTGCTGCGTAGATGTGTGTCCGCCCAAAAGAGGATAAAATGAAACAGAAACGTCTGACAGACAAAGGTGGAAAGCATTTAATATCCATCTTACTTTACCGTTTCCAACTCTGTTGCTGTATTTGTTGTAAATGGTTTACATTATGAAAATTTATTCTGGTTATACTTGTACTTCTAGTCTTTCTCACCTCCCAAATTGCATCTCCACCACCGAGAAAGAAGCGCTGTGATCAGGATAAACATACCACTACTTGATGAATAATTTTATTCTCTTGAGAAATGGCTCATGAAAACAAGAGTTCAAATCAGTTTTATGACTCTCTCGCTCCCTTTTTTTTCTCCTTTGGGTGAAGGAGAGGTTATGAATCCTCAGACTTTTAATAAATAAATGGCATTCTCAGAATGTTAGAAAGTACCCAGAGCTGCTGTTTGAGTTGGTGGTTTTATGACCTTTACATCAATGACAGTGTTATCCAATCCAAAAAAATTTTCATTAAGTACAGGTAATGTTGTTTTTCCACGTTACCTGGGCTTCAGAGAAAGGGTGAACTCCAGTGCAGTGACAGAAACAACAGTTACCTTTTAGAAGTATGTGACGGTGCTTTTGAACTGCTATAGGCACTGTGGCTCCACAACTCACAGAAGGAAATGTAATAATTTCAGTTATTCTGTATTTAAAATCGGCAAGTCCAAGAGCAAAGGAGCCTTGTTGTCGTGTAAACGTGCTGTTGAAGCCCGCGGTGTGAGGGCAGAGACAGGTCTTGCCGCACCGGTACCTGTGCAAGAGGTACCAGCTCCAGGGAGCCGCTGGTGAAGCTGCACCGTGCCAGCAAGTTGGAGGCACATGGGTTGACCGGAGCAGCTGTCAGTGTTCAGAAAAGAGATGTGATGCTCCTGCTGTACTTGCAAGCCACGTTCTGAAATCCCCTCTAGCAGATGTGGCTTCTTGTATTGGAATCTATATCATGATAGGGGGGATTGGAGTGCGTGAACTTTAAGGTCCCTTCCAACTCTAACCATTCTGTGATTCTATGATTTCATCTGACCACCTCATGCTCAAGTTCTCCTGGAGCTGAATTATAATGGCAGGTGCTACAAAAGTCGAGCAGCCCAGTCCTTCCTTTCTTTATGTACTTCTTTTCAGGTTTTTTTACCTGTTCCGTATAACTTAGGAGATGATCTGGCCCTTGCTGTATGTTGGCTCAGAGCCTGTGCGGCAGAGTTATCTGTCTTGGTAATGCTCCGATTTCTTCTCACAGTTCGGTTTGCATGTTTTGACATACTTTATTTACTTCTGGTTGTGCCCTTCTTCTGAAACCTTCTAAAGCTTTATGTTTATTTCTGGCATACTAGAATGTAATTAGGTTAAGACTTTCTTTAGGCAATTTTAATTCATATACTGCATACGAATATATATTAGTTCTCTTCATCAGAAAGACCAGACTATTAGCAAGCTCTCTATGTTTAGTGAAAAACCCAGAATGGCTGCTAGATATTTAACTTATAGCATGTTGATAAGAAAGTCATATCCAAGTTTACTCGGGGAAAAAAGATTCATATCAAACTGATTTATTTTAGTATTATCTAAATCTTGAAAACAGTCCTGGAAATAACTACCAATTAATTATTTTTGTTTTATTAAAGAAAAGTTGTTTAGCTGACAACAATTAAAGAAAAAAAAATCAGCCCAGTATCCATAGACATAGAAAAGGCTAAAGAAATTTCTTTTATAAACAGTGCTAGTCCTCTGACTAAAATTCACATAGTGCGTCTTTTGCGGTTGAGTAACAATGCAAATAGGTCTGAGTTACAGTGCAAATAGGTTTTACAATGAAAATCAGGCAATCTTAAATAAAACAATTTATTATGAAATTAAGAAAATTCTATTAGGGCTCATTTCCATTAGTTTCCATTAGTTGTTTCATTTGTAGGAACTGATGATTCTGTGATTCCGTATGACTGTGTGATACCACGACATAGCCGTGTGTCAGAAGACACAGGCTGGCGTAACACCCATCCATGGTGACTGTGCCATCCCTGGGCAGGCACACGGAGCACAGAGACTCTCCTATTAAAATTCTGCTCAGTCTTCACGTGGGAGCTGAGCGCGGCTGAAGCGAAGCATCTGAAAAGCTGTTGCAGTCGGCTCCGCAGAGGTGTGAGCTTCCCCCACACTCTGCAGGCGCTCGGCACTTATTTATAGCTGATCCTGCAACAAGGGGGTGTGTGGGGACACATTCATAAAAACAAACCAAAAAAACCTCTGTGGAGACTTGATTGCGACCCTAAGAGAGGATTTATTTGTCACAAGAATCAATAATGCTTGATTCTTCTGTTTGTTCAAGCATCAAGAGCTGCGGTATCTATTCAGTATTATTATTATTAATGAAAAAAGAATTCCAAAGAAAATGTCAACTTTCTATGGATGATTTAGATTAGATATAGAAGAGATTAGTTTTATTTACTTTAATAGAGAGATCTAATTTCACTGCTACCTAATATTTAATATTGTATCTCCCTACCTTGATTCTTTTTTTAGCCTTCCATAGTCCTGAAAAAGAAATAAATAAAGAAAAAGAGACGCAGGAATGCAAAGTAAAACAAAAATGAGTCTGTTCAATCAGGCAGGGAAAAAGCTATCTAAAATTCCCTCAGTAAGGTCAAGCAAAATGAATCATATCTTTTTCACTCAAGAAATTAATTTTGCTTCAGGCATTAAAATCTAGAGCTGTCTTCAAATGCTTAAGACATACTTACTATTTTTCATGCTAAAGCTGCCCTATTTTTGAGTAGTCTGATTGCAATTCCAGAGCACATGCATTATTAACAGAGGTTTTCTTTGTAATTCAACCTGTTCTTTAATTTACTTACAGAGCAGAGACTGGATAGCTGCTGTCGGATGCCTGTAGGTAACGATACACGACGAGGCTCCAGAAGGGGCTCATGCAAACAGCTAAAAAGTCTCTGTTCTTGTAGATTTTTGAGACCCAACTGGGCAAATTCCTGAGCAGCCTGGTATAAATCCAGCATCAATCTTACTCTGAGCAGGAGCTTAGGCTGTGGGCATCGTGGGATCCTTTCCAGCCCGAACGAATGAGTTTGAGTGGGTGATTCTACAACTACATAAGAGTCCTTTAACTACTATAGTATTTTGGTTAGATGTGTGATTTTCTTTACCAGAAACAAAACTGAAAACCTTTGGATTAATTACAGCCTACTACTAAAAAAAAAATAAATATAGTAAACCCTTCACCCACTTCTCAGTAGTGTCTCAAATAGGTGCTTCGGTACTGTTTGTTTTTTACTGAAAATTAAAGAAGACTCCTCTTTGTTCAGGTGCGGTACTAGGCTGTTTGCTGGTTTAACTGAGCCCACCCAGGCAGGCTGGTCACACATGGGGGTCCCTGGCATCCCTGCCTCTGATGGCAAAGGGCCGTCAGGCTCAGCAGTGAGAGAAGAGGGCTGGGCATCTGCTGGGTGCCCCCACGTTGGGGTGATGGCCAGGAGGGAGAGGGCAGGCTGCCTCCTCTGAGGGTTATCTTTGTCGTTACGGATCCCACCCCTACGCTCTGGCTGCACATACACTCCTCGAGGCAGGGTTGGGGCTGTCCCAGCTCGGTCCAAAGCTGCCATGCTGTGGCAGAGGTGTTACTCTGGGGAGCACAGTTCTGCTTTTTCGTGCCTTAATCCCAAGGAAACTGCATCTTATTTCCAGATGAATTTGTGCAACATCAGTTCCCAGCCGCTGGGCTTTGCGAAGCCTTTTTATGCAAGACTGCCAGATCTCTTCCCTGTGACCTTCTCGCGTCTGTCTGTTCAGACTATGGTAGGTGTGGGTTAAAAGACGAGCTCCTGGAGTGTCATGTCATAGTTCAGGTTTTGCCCCAGGTTTCTTTCTGGGGTTTCTGTAAGGTTTCAGATACCTGGAAATGCATCTTGTTCTGCATTTGAAAAACCAGGGATTATTTCACTTTTCTCCACTGGATGCCACAATCACCAAATGCTCTGGTAGCTCCATGTGACAGGTGTACGAGCTGAGCTTTTTTCCATGAGACACTCCGCGAGGCTCATTCGTAGTGCTCTGCTCCTACCTCTCTGCATCAGCTGTCACAGAATCACAGAACGGCGGAGGCTGGAAGGGACCTCTAGAGATCATCTGGTCCAACCGCCTGCCACAGCAGACGGCAGACTCTCTCCAATGGCATCTCCTCAGCTGGGCCCCGAGCCACAGCGTTGCATCCCACGGTCTGCTCGGCGCTGAAGGGAGCAGCTTTGAGTGCTGACCCTGAAAATGAGAACTCTTCTCCCTGTTCAGTGCTGTTGAAGTGAAAAGAAGTGCAATACATTGTCTCGGCTTTCATTGTGTTTGTCATACTTTTGACAGCCTTCCTCACTTAAGTGCTGTTTCAGAGCAGCAGATACTGGTAATACCACAGAAATATTATCTCAGTGGTTATCTCCTCTTACTTCTTCACTGGCACCAAGGCGAGCCATCACAGAGAGGCAGGCTAGGCTGGGAGAGTGGCTTTTGCCTCCCTGGCCTCAGCCACATGAGAACTCACTATTCCGGGACAGCTGCCTAAATCTGCTGGATCTGTCACGTGTCCTGCAGGAGGAACCAAGCTGAGCCTGAGGCCAGCTGGGGTGAGATCAGCTGGTGCAGGGTATGGGAACAGCAGCCCCAGAAGTGGCCAAGGAGGTTTGTGGCCAGTCTCCAAAGAGCAGCTTCAGCAAAGAATCAGCAGTGCAGCTCCATAGTTGCAATTAGCCCCGATCAGTGTGCTGGCCATATTACCTCCTCTCTGCTCCCTGACTGCTTTTCTGTCTCAGGTCCACTCTGCAGACACTCTCTAGCAGCCTGCTGTTTCCTCAGCAGGTTCAGTAGTGCTTCACCTGTCCCCTTCCAACACAAATAAAAGAAAAATCCCCAAACACCCAGAAAACAAACCCAAAGCAGACTGAGGTATCCATGTGTGTGTCTGCAGATGGTCCCTACCACTGACCCGTGTCCATCAGAGTGGGCAGGGGGTGGAAGGCTGGCATCGCCATCCACGGATGACTCAGGATGGAGCTGGAGCTTCAAAACTCAGCGGCTCCCAGTGCCAGGGCTGGCTTCCCTACTGCCTCGGTAAGAAGGCGGCGAAGGAATCTCCGTGAGTCTGACAGCTCTCCAGCCTCGCTGCATGTCCCCTGCGCCATGCCAGCCCCGCGTGCCCGAGCCTGTGTGGGTGCGCGGGCCCCATGCTGTTGGCTCTCCTGGGCGGCAGCCAAGCCCACGGCTGCTGGGGGCACACCGACACTCAGCATCGGTTCCTACTTTGAACCTTTCTAGTCCCTGTCTGAACTGCTTGCATGGGTGGATTTGTCACTCCAGGAAGGTTGATGCTCTTTTTCTTTCTTACGTAATCCTTTCCATAATAACATATCCCTGGGCAGCACCAGAGCAGCTAATGAGTTTTTTAGCAACCTTGTACTGCGTTTTATTTGCAAACAAACGAACATAAGTAGGGCAGTGAGTGGCAGGAGCAGAAGGGAAGGGAGAAGGGGGAAGCGCATTGCAATGAGAAAGTGGGCGTCTGTCTCGCAAAGCCATGGAGCTGGGACTCACCCGTTCAGCTTGTGGGCTGCTGGTTATCCACCCAAGGAGTCCCCCACTGCCCTCCACAAGTTCTTCTCGCCTTGTGTGGCAGTGACTGAGCTGAGGGTGTGTTTGCACAGGCAGCTGCCGCAGCAGAGACGTGACCCAGGGTGGAAGGATGACGTTCTGGAGATGTTGCTTCTCCCCAGCCCAGCTCAGTGAGCATGAAACACAATGTCAGCGTCAGCCATGGTACTGCACCTCCAGAGGGGTCTCCAGGGCGCTGGATGTCCACTCTTGCAGTGAGGTCCTCAGCTATGTTCACGATACCTGGGTCCCAGCAGGGAGTGTGTGGGGACAGAGGGCAGCAGGGCTCCTCCAGTCCTGGAAAGAAAAGAGAAAAAAAACAGTAAAAGGCATAGGGTTGAAGAAAACCCAATATTCTCAAGCCAGTCCTGTCAAGCAAAGGAAATATTTGGGAAAGTTGGCTTTCTGTGGAGGTATGTGAGCTGGCTGTGAAGAAAGAAAGAGCTGTAAGAGAAGTAAGAAGTCCTTAAACTGTAAGGCAGGCATTTGAAGGGCTGGTTACAGGTTAATTCATTTAAGTCTCCATAGCACTTTTGCTTTTGCTCTTCTGTCTCATAAACAATTATAAAGGCTTGCTTTAATGGCCTGCCTTTTCTTTAGCAGTCACAAATAAATATGAAGTCAAAGGATGACTTATTTTTTAAAAATCCTCTGTCTCATTCTACCTGAGCATAATGCAATATATCTTAATCAAAACCAGTTCTTTCTCTTTACCTTGGGATTTATTTTTTTTCTCAGTGTGGTTGCTTTTGCTCTTTTTCATAAGCTGAGATGGAAACTTTATTGTGTGTGCGTACAGCTTCACGTAATTCACTTCATTTCCAATGGAAAATCACCCTTGCAATTGAAAGTCTTTAAGGAAGAAGCTTTCCCAAGGAAAACGTAAGTTAACAGCAGAGAAAACCCTACAGTGGCAGCCTTCTCTATACTGAAGCAGAAATGCTTTTAAAATCATAGAATCATAGAATCATCAATTTGCTTGGGTTGGAAAGGCCCTTCAAGATCGTCCGGTTTCACCGACACCTCCCACCAGCCCAGGTTGCTCCAAGCCCCGTCCAGCCTGGCCTTGAACCCCTCCAGGGATGGGGCAGCCACAGCTTCTCTGCAATTCTACATTTCCAGTTCCTAATCAAACATTTGTTCTTGCTGTAAATTTGATGTAGATGTTTGCTCTCATTTCAATTCCAGTGCATATTTTATGTGGATTTTTTTTTTAGTGATAAGTTTAAAATAAAATTATCCACATGAACCAGACCAAAACTCCTTAATGTCATTGAGAAGAATTGCCAGTGTCATTCTCATGATTTATGTCAGTTAATTTATTCTGAGAGTATACTTAACATGATAATTTTCTTTGGAGTTAAGTGATTTTGGGAGCGAAACACAGAAGCGGAGGGGGAGAAATATTGTCCTTTTGTTTGCCGCCTACCCCTTCCCCCACAGCGAGACAAGCTGCCCGTCTCTCTGCTCAGAGGGATAAGGCTCAAATGAGCTGGAAAACATCTCAATCTGGCCAAGTGAGGCTTCACCGACGCGGCTGAGCTCTCAGTGGGTACCGAGCTGGTATCGCTCATCCCTCCAGCATCTCCCCTTCAGCCAGACTGCAAAGGGTCAGGCCAAGAGAGAGATCAGACCCAGCGGCGAGCTCTGCTCTGGACACGCTCTGGTGGCACCAGGCTGCCTGCGGACCTGCCACCGCGGACGGGGGCTGCGGGGACCGGGGGTCACCGGAGTCAGACACTCAGAGGCAATGTCTAGGTCAGCACGACTGCCTTGCGCTTGGCAACGCCTGGCATCTGCGGGTAGCTTGCTTGTTAATTTTACCCCATCATTTTAATACTTAATAGGCTGTGTGGGCTGTACTAAAAATAGACCAGAAGAGCTTCTCTGGAGCAGCCAGCCTGGTTGTAGGGGAATTCAGATCTGGTGCAGAGATACCGCACTGCCAGTTTTTTGGGGAAGAAAACAGAAAGAGCTCCATGTTTTGAGTGCAGTGCCTTTCCCCACCCTCCGCAGCTGGCCCTGCCGCTGAGGAGTGTTGGGAAGGTGACCAGCTGAGGGAGGGCAGGCAGTCATCCCTCCTGCATACAGGAGCATTTCCCTCCCGTTCCTTCAGCAGCAAAGCCCAGCTCTGCTTGGTGCTGTTCTCCTCCTGTGACCCAAAAGGGCACCCATGACCCTCGAACAAACTGGGAGGGCAGGGAGCTCCAACCACCAGCTCAGAGCAGGCTCAGCTTAGAGCAGGCTGGGGATAGATACCTTGCAGGGTTAGAACAGTATTTGGTCGTTAAAATTCCTTTATCTCTCTCTTTATGTGATGCCCACATGGCCTAGGCTGCACCTGAAGAACCGTGGGCCCGTTTGCGTTCAGGCACCATTTCAGGAAATGAGAGGAGGGATGTCCTTCTCCTTTTGCCTTGGAAAT
This sequence comes from Stercorarius parasiticus, assembly GCA_013396915.1. Classification (NCBI taxonomy): domain Eukaryota; kingdom Metazoa; phylum Chordata; class Aves; order Charadriiformes; family Stercorariidae; genus Stercorarius; species Stercorarius parasiticus. The sequence goes on from VWZL01001858.1 coordinate 454,708, forward strand.
CCCCACTCCCTTCCACACCGATTCCTCGGGGACAAGGCAGAACTCCTATTTCTGTGGCTGCGACCAGTGCCATAATTCATCCCTGTAACTGCAGAGCCCGGGAGCTTTCTGCGCAGCAGGGAGGCCATGCCAGGCACTGTAGGAATGCAGATGGATGGCCTCAGCCGCAAATAGCTTTCAGGCAGCAAATAGCCTGTTTCCATCTCTCCTGACACGAAGGTTAGGAAGAGGCCAAGGCACTGCTCAGGAGACAGAGCAGCCAGGGGTGCATAGGGGATGCCTGCCCAGTCCAGCTTGCTGTCCCCAGACGGCGATGTTCAGTATTCCCTTCTCAAGGGATCACAATTCTACAGATTTCTAAGAATTTTTACAGGCAAGTTTTGTATTTATTGCAATAAATAATGTACATGTACCCCCCCTGATTAGTGCTATACACCTTGGCTTATCCAACACATCTGGCTTGCTGTAGAACGTGTGATAAATTGCAGCTACACGCTGCGCTGGCCTCAGGGCTTTGGCCCTCAGGATTGCTCAGGCAGCTCACCAAGCTGCCTGCTCCTGCCTGCTCCTGCCTGCTCCTCGCTGCCTGCCTGATCTCTGCTGCCTTCCATCCACCTCGCTTGGGTTCCCCAGCAGCTGCTCACGAGCCCTGCCCAGCAAGAGGTGCTTCCAGCAGCCAGCTTCTGCTTCAGTCAGCACATCCTCGTCTGAAGCATCTAAGGCTACAGTCCAGACCAACAGGAATAATTATGTAAAGAAAGATGGAATGTGTAAGAAATCAATGTTTACTTGCAAGCAGAGCACAAGGGCACCTGCCCATCCTGTGCCGGTGTTCTGCTGCACCTCCCATCGGGTTTGGTAGACAGACCCAGTTCATGTACAGATGTGCACAGGGATTCATTTCAACCTGGTTTTACTCACAGCCTCACTGACGCTGTGTCTCCAGGACCCCGCTCTGCTCTGTGTGCTGCTGCTCTTTGTGATCAGGCTGTTACGGACCCTTTTCTTTGGGAAAGGTTGTCACGCTGTATGTGGTGGCACCCCAGGTGGGTTCACACAGAGCTGACAGTGGCATGAGGAGCTTTCAGCATGGTGCTCATCACCGGCAACACACTGTGCTGCCATGCAGGGGGCAAATTTGCAAAAAAATTATTGCAGCATTTCATAGTCCATGCCATCAGGAAATCTGATGGATACTTCTGGGTGGCCTCCTCCTGGCTGTGCAGGCAGTTGCCTTTGACAGTAGATGGGTTGTGAATTAGCACCTCTGGCGTGTGAGCTCCAGGGCACAAATGATAAATCGGATAATGGGACCAAGGAGGAAACCAGCTCAGAGACAGCTGAGGAAGGAAGGAGTGCTGTGCTCCTGCAGGATCGAAGGTCTGGGGAGAGTGTGGAGGCACAGGTATGGTCCGTTCTTCTCCTGGAGAGCTGGGTATGCCCATCATAGCTGGGATGGGAGAAGCTGCTCTTGTGGTTTCTCTCCCTGAGGCTTTTCAGTGAAAGTGGAACAATTTCTCGTAGGGCATGAGCCAGGTTTCATCCTCCAGACTCACCAGAGAGGTTCAGGAGGGTGAGTGGAGGTGGGTCCCAGCAGCATCCATGGTGGGTCCTTCCACAGACCTCCTCTGGACCCTCCCCTGCTGGTAACCTGGGGAAAGGGCACAGAGAAGAACAGAAGCGGTGTGAGAGTGACTCAGCTTCAGGAGCACCTCATTGTGTACTCTGGGCAGAAAACAGTGCCATCTCTATTCATTTTTGAAACAAGTATTAGATTGCATGTAAGATATATTATGAGTTTAAAACCATTGGGAGCCTTAAGCCCACAGCCACCTCAGTTTTCTCCCTATTAGAGCATCATGGTGGTGCCATGCCAACTGAGTCTGCAGAGGAATTACAATTTATACATACGGAACAGTGAAAAAAATTGCTTTTCTTCATCCAGGGATTCCCAGCATTTCTGTATTACATCAATTTTACTGCACAAGTCCCCACCAATGATTATATTCTAAAGATAAAACAAAGCTCCCAGCAAATAATTAGCATTCTCAGAGCACTCATATCTGTAAGGTGTGTAAATACACTGATTAAGAAATAGTGTAGATATAATGTGTTACGTTTGCATGTGTGTGTTGAGCATGCAAGAGAAGCAATGAGAACTCCCTGGTCTTGGGGACCAGAGGACCTGCTGAGCCAATGAGTCCCTCTCAGCTGGAGACTTGCTGGGGTCCAGCCTTCCCCCCAGCCAGGGTCTAACCGAGCCTGGGGGTGCTTCGTGCCGCTCCTCTCAGTTCCAGGGTGGGATTTGGAAGAGATCTGAACCTCTGATCCCCACAGTCCTGACATACTTGCTCTAAGCATGCCACTGCTACATAGCACTGAAGGCACCTTTTGTGCAAGTGTAGCTCTAGGTATATTTATTATTTCAGTATCTCAGCCTTCAGCTTTGCTCCTCGCAGTGATCTCCAATCATTTACTGCTCTCCCAGAAATCAGTGCCTGAAAAGTCTAGCAGATTAAAGAAATGTGTCCTCATTATGAGTGAAATCTGTGGAGAAGGCGGCAAAGAAGCAGGCAGAGGAAAGCGCTTTTGTTCAACACTCGGGATGGCTCATTTTCAATGTACTGCTGGAGCAGGAGGGAATTGCTGATGCGGCTGAGGGACATCTTGGAATACCTGCACGAGTGTCTGCAGGAGGGATGCCTCGAGCACTTCTTCTTTGGCAATGGGAACATGCCCAAGGAGACAATCTTGCCCGCAGCCTTCCAAACGGCTGAGCCATTCAACCTCTTCCGGTGCCTGGAGGAGGAGCCAGATGCCTATGCCGAGGCAGTGGGTGAGTACAGGGAACTGCAAGATCAGCGCACAAGGCTGATGTTCTTCTGAGGCTGAAAAAGGTCTCCGCGGACAGCCGCTCCCTGAAGCCTTGCAAATCCCTCAAGGGTTTTGACGTGGGTGCCAGGTGCAGGGATGAGGAGGAGCGAGGCCTGGGCATTTCACCCAGGCTGGCCAACAGGACTATTTCATACCATGAATGTCACATTCTGTATAAATTAGAAAGTTTGCTGCGTAGTTTCTCTCTCCCTTGACGGCGGCGGTCCAGGGAAACTCCTTGCCCTGGTGCTGGAGCCCTGAGGCCTTCCCTTCCTCCCGAAGCCATTGTGCTCACAGTGTCAGACATTTGCTGTCCCCTGCTGGGAGTACACACCTTCCTACTGATATAGTTGGCTGAGTATAATTCTTGTCTATCTTAGATTAGTATCGGGATTAATACTGGTTCTTTAGTATTATTGTTAATTATTTAGTCCTATCCTATTAAATTTATTTATATTTCAACCCTTGTGTTTCCTTGCTTTCCCCGATTCCCCTTTCCAGGTGGGGAGGGGTCATTGAGTAATAGAATAATTGTCTAAACGGCGATAAATTGTTATGGCTTTTCTCAAACCATAACACAGGGGAAGATGAACTTCAGAAACCCACGTCAAAACCCTTGAGGGATTTGCAAGGCTTCAGGGATCGGCCGTCTTGTGGTTGAAGGCCTGGGAGAGAGGTTTTATCTCCCCTCAGGGCTGGCTCGGGTCAGGCCCCAGCGCGGGCCCCCCCCACCCCCCCAGGCTCTGTCCCCGGGGTGATGGCAGGGCTGGGGACCAGAGCATCCCCTGAGAAAACCAGCACCTGCCACTGAGACGGGTTGAAACCTTTATATGAGAACAAAAATCTATGGATAAATAGATCCATAGATTATAAAATATATAGTGCTATAAAATACAGAGTGTCAATAATACATAATGGTATTACATAATGTACATATACATGATGTATACAAATAATAAACATAAATGCTACGGATGAATAGTTTATACATTATTTTACATTTCTCTAAAATACATATATATACTTTTTCTTAAAAATGTTTATTCTAACGTATGACTTTTTCTATAGAATCACTGAATCGTTTGGGCTGGAAGGGACCTTGAAGATCATCTCATTCCACCCCCCTGCCCTGGGCAGGGACACCTCCCACCAGACCAGGCTGCTCCAAGCCCCCAGAGCTGGAGGCAGCACTGCAGAGAGTTCTCACAAGAAAAAAATAATTTTTTTTCCTCTCATGGGATTCCACTTCAGGCAAGACTTGTGTAGCCAGGCGAAGGATCAATATATTCAAAATCTCTAATGCTATCTGCCCATGACCAGACTTTAAACAGCCGTTGCTGCTGGACAGACTTGGCTTCTCTCTGCTGAGATCTTGCCAGCAGGACCGGGTCAGGCTGGGGATCAGACACTGCTCCATGCCTTTTGCATTGCATCCCAGCTAGCCTGAATGCCAAGCACACAGTGGTCCATCAAAAATGAGTGAAGTGGGAGTAAAAATTTTCAAAATGTCCGTTCAGAGTCTTGTTTGGCTTATAGCAAAGCCACGAGCCATGCACGGACAGAAGGGGTTGTGTATGCAAAGCAGGGGGTCGCTGAGCCCTGTCCCCCCGCGGAATGACCAGCAGGTCATGTGTTCCCTGCACCCCCACCCACGCTGCTCTTACCCTCTTAGCTCAGTTTCTCTCAAAGGAGGAATTCACCTCAGAAAATCTAAATGAGAAGAATAATGTTCTGAATTACTGTTGATAGCTTTGTACACGATCCACAGACGCAGCGGGGATTACTGCAAGGTTGCTCCTCTATACAGAACAAGAGTTTGATTAATAATTCAGAACACATTTCTCAACTACATATCATTTCCTCAACTATTTCTTGGTGGAACGTATTCCAGCACTTATGGATCATTTTGTTGCCTTTTAAGTCTAATATATTTGTAAATGAATGCTGACTGGTTTTCCTGCAGTCTGTTACACGCACAGATTACAGGACTTCAGGAAACTGGGGAAAACAAGAATGAATACTCTAAGAAAAAATAGATTTGAGATTACTTCTTTTGAACCATTTTTTTTTAAAGTGGCTTGCTTTAACTAGGAAAATGGAAATGTAAAGTAGGAGGAAATCTATGGAATTATACAGATGAGAGGGGAGTTGAGACCTCATGTAAATGGGCATGTCCCTTCACACCTTACTGGGCCTCCATCGTACTACAGAGTCTGGCTTTACTAGCAACTAAAGGTTTTTCCTGATATAAAATTTCATTGAAAAACTGTTATGATCGAATTTACAGTCTTTGCAAGATGAACAAGATTGATGTGGTTTGTGTTGGTTTTTCTTTTTGTTCTCATTTGTTGTTTTGGGATTTTTTTTGCTTTTCTTTTTTTTTTTTTAAATTTAGGTATCAGCTAAAGATAGGACAAAAGTATTAAACAGAAAAAATTATATACTGGTTTATTTTAATGAGGCTGTCTCTTTTTTCTAGTCCTTTGAAAATTACTCTTACAACAGTTACAAAGCTTAGAGTTCTTAGATTTTAATTTTGCTTCTTTCCCATTCCTCCCAAAGGCAGGAATATTAAATGTTCTGTGTTATTACTGTAGTCAGCAAATATACATAGTTTTTGCATCTAATATGTATTAAATTTTAATGCTTTACAAAAAAAGCATTCAGGAAAGGATTAAGATTTTTCATTTATTAGACCTTTTCAACAAATCACATAATTTTTTGTTCAGTCAACATCTTTGTGTACTTTCCTCGCACAGATGCAATAATTTATAGTATTTTAGAGATTCTATCAGTGATAAAGTAAATTATTCTTCTGAACTCTGAAAAGTGTAGCTCCAAAGGAGGCAGAGATTTGCAAATCTCTTTTCTGTGTGTGGCCTTTGCTTGCACAAACTGCTAATGGATTTTTTTTTTTTCAGTAATGAAAACACAGTATTCCCTATAGGCCTGCATGACTGAAGACAAATTTTTCTGTTATAGCTGAACTCTCTTATTCTGTGGAAACTTTCTGTTCTCTGTTGTCTTCACCATTTCAGTTTTAATGACCACACAGCCTGTGGGGAAGGTGACTCCCTGCCAGCTGGGGAAGATGTGAGTGCAAAGACCTGGGAGGAAGTCCCAGTGCATCGGTCTTCCTCAGGTGAGGCTATTTTGCTTTCCCTCTTGCCTGGGAACAGAAGAAGACAGCAACGCCGCAGAGCCATACTGTTGGATGAAGATGCCCCTCAACGAGCAGGACATCTGCTTTCACAGGCAAAGGCTGTGCACAAATGATGTATTTTCCCGCAGGGGCAAGGGGCAATGTCTGGAGACATCAGAACATCACTGGGACGTGAGGAGCCTCCCGCAGGCAGCTAGCAGTATGCGGCAGGGCTGCCGGTCATACGGCTCCTTGGGATGCCCCGTCCTCCCGCTGCACGCGACCGGCTGCAGCACGGCTGCCAGCTGGCCAAGCCGGGCTGTGCCCATGGCCAGAAGGCCAGAGCTTGTCTGGGCAGGGCTGCACCTTCTGGAACTGCAGCTGAGCTCTCAGTCATGTCATCTCATTCAGCTCTTGTTAAATTAACATAATTTAAATGTCAAACCTTTTTGTCAGTGGCAGGAAATTTTTATGTGTGCAGGAACAATGCACGGCTGGAGACGTCTGTTGGGCTGCTGACTCCAGTGCCCTGCAAAGGCAGCAATTTGGTTCTTTTTATGAACTCATTGAGCTTAAAAGCAGCGATGTCATCTGCACCCACTGCTCCACTTGGAAGACTGTTGATGAATCTGCAAGCTTTAATGTTTAGGAACTTTTTTCTAATGACACCACCATATTTTTCAAGAATATATTTATTCATGGCCAGTTCATCACCATTTGTTCTTATGCCAGAATTATTTTTAGAATAAATGTTTTTTTATCCTTCCCTGATGTTTTCCCCTTGATGTGTTCGTAGAGAGCAATCATGTCCTTTCTCAGCCTTTGCTAAAGAAGCCACCCTCATTAGGCTGCTCTTGTAAAGGCATTCTCCGCTCCCCGAGGAGTGCCTCTCTGTGTGTGCTCCAGCCTGAATGCGTCTTTGTTCTCATCATTTCATGAGACGGGCTCTCCATTGCTGCGAATACCTACTGCCCTTCTTTGCATGATCCTTGCACATAACCAGGCTTTCCACCTGGTTTTCACTATCATTTTTGTTCCCAGTTGCCTTTCTCCTTTTCTTTCCTACACCGTGTACTACTTCCTTCTCTTCCACTTTGATTAGTGTCCGTGTTTTCCACCCTTGGTCCCTCCGAGCGTGTCCTCCCTTCCCAGCTCTGGGCCTTCCAGCCCCTCCTGTCCTGATGTCCTGCACTCACTGCCCCGTCTCCTTTCTTCATCCTCTTCTCAGACTCCCATTAGAGCTCGGCCATCATCACTAGCACAAGGTCTGCAGTGTTTGCATCTTCTATACACTTTACAAGGCATTGTTATATAGAGAGAGAGTCTTCCACTTCTCCTCGAGGTTGATGTCCACTCTACAGCTTTTGTCAACATTTCCTCTCAACATCAACTTAAAGCCAGTAAATATTCAAATTATTGTCATTGGAATGAGTATGAGGTCTTGGTACAAAAAAATAATGAATCTGCCGTCTCCTTCTTGTGCAGAACCTCTTCTATTCCTGCAATAATCCTTCTATTCTGTGTTCTAGTTTTCCTTGTTCTGTTCTCTATATTTTTTGTCAAATTCACATTTGACACATAACAAGATCTGAAGTCTCTAAATCCTTTGTGAACATGGAGATCCTGTTTTCCCACCTGCAAGAACAATCCTGCTCCTGGATGCCTGGGGTCAGGCAGAAGGCGCTGGTTTCACTTGATGGCCCACTCTGCATCTCACTTGTCACCTACGGATGCACCGGACGGCGGTCAGTGGGGACAGAGCTCCTGCAGCTCCATCACCTCTGCCAGCGTCTCTGCTCAGGTCAGTCAGTTACGGGAGGTGGTATTTTTTAATATATAAAACCACACTGGTTTTAATAAAGTGTATCTTTCGCCCTTACTGCCATGTTATTATCCACGATTACTGGAAACGCTGGTTGTTTGGCTGCCTCTGAAGTGAGAAGGAGCTACAGAGTCAGCTTTGAACCATTTGCTGTGAAAAACAAACCTTGAGATGTATGCTCGCTGAGCTGAGGACTTCTGAGAGGGGTGCTGCCAACCTTGGAGGAGCACTCTCTCTCTCCTGTTTAATAGGCAGGCTTTGTACTGTGGTACAGTGACCCTGAGCGTAACCAACAGGAATTTAAAAGTGCTCCATATTTTTCATCTAAGAGCTTAGCAGTCACTTTTTTGACTTACAATAGCAGTGACCACAATGGTCTTCTTTCCCTTGAAGAAATAAAAAGGCACTGGAGAATTCTTTGATCTCAAAAGAAGCATAATATTATTAATTTTTTCCTGCCAATTGACGTCTTTAAATTATCTTCAACCTTTACTGAACAATATTCTCTCCACCTCTCTTGACATTTCCCATCATTTCAGCGTCGCGGTTAGGAGAAATTCCCCTACTGCCCACAGGCACAAGCTCAGCTTATTGATCAAGATGAACATATTTATTTAGAAGGTAAAAGTGCACGGAAAAAACCTATTATTGAGAAAAATGAGTCCTATTGCTCTAGTGCCTCTTCCTAAAAATGCCTGTAACTGGATGTGAGATTCAGGGACCCCTTGGGGAGCCGGGAAAGTGGCACCAACCAGGGTGCAGCCCCGCGGTAACCGAGCAGGGACAGGGACAGGCTCTATCTCCACCCAGCCTCAGGGGCCGTCTGGGAAGTCTGGTGATGGGAACCTTCAAATGGGACTGGCTTCCCTTTCTCAACACAACATGTTTTTCAAATGCTTTGGGTCATGATAAGCACAACATACAACCAGTTGCAATTATAAAAGCAAAATAGAATCGTATTTCTTTAAGTGACTCGTGTGGTTTAGCATGAAATATAGCCACACATTTGCGAGGGAAACAACTGCTGAATAATATCTGTGAACAGAACAAGAGAAGATTTTACTAACAGTAGATGACAAGAGATAATAATTTTTAGTTTTAAATATTTTTATATTCCTTTAGTCACCATTCTGTACACGTAGTTTTAACACTAGTACCAATGGATATCTTGTACAGTACATAATCACAAAAAACAACAGAGCAGGTTGGTTTTGTTGCAAGGACCCATAAACACTTTATTTCATCTAGTTTACCCAGCTCCAGCTGGGCTTTCATTAGCCAGATTAACTTCTGCCCTGTCTTTTTATGAATCTCAGTATTGTCTGTGGTGAACACTTAAAATTACAGGCCCATTTTCAGGGCTTTTGAGTTTCTCTGCCAACGGGAGCAGAGAAACGTGGTGGCATGTTACACTGAATGACTTCATCCATCTGGTTGTGCATGGTCATGATCTGTATTTCAAAGGCCAATTATGTTCTCATTGACTTCAACAGGCTTTGACTTTTCTCTTCAGCAGAGCTGGAGCAGGCTCTAATTCCTATAAAATCTTGGTTCCGTTGAAGTGACTGAGAGCCAACACTGGTGGAGCCAGGACTTCATGCTCTGCCTCTGTTAACAAGGTCAAGATTTCATATACCCATTGCGCAGTGAACGGGTCTTTGAAGGTCAGGGTGTTTACAGGCATTTCTGTCTGGACAGGCTGCTGCACATGGCTTCGCGTATCTTCCCAGGTTAAAGAACTTCTCAATAACTCCAGAAAGCCGTGAATGAGCAACATGGGAAATGGGAGCAATGCTAAGAGCATCGGGGAACTACCCTGGCAGTGTGCCCTGGTGAGTGATCTCTGCCTCTGGGGACGGTGATAGATGTGACCGACATTACGCTTTTCTTTTCCAGGCTGATTTCAGTAATTCATATGAATTGATAAGGCTGCAGTTACCCTAAGGCTGAACCTATTAAGAACAACATGATGCATCACTTTGTCCAACCTGACTTGACCTGACATGGACATTTCATGCATTTTATTTTGTGCATCCTGTTCTAAAAATATTGCTCATTAGATGTAAACAGGATTTCACCTAGCGTTAATGGGAGTTTGTAGGTGCAATGAGGTGGAGTGAAAACCATCTGAACAACTGGGCCCAGAGGGTTGTGGTCAACAGTAGGAAGTCCAATTGGGGGCCAGTCGCTAGTGGTGTACCCCAGCGATGCATACTGGGGCCAATATTGTTTAACATCTTTGTTTAATGACCTGGAGGATGGGGCAGATGCACCCTCAGCAAGTTTGCAGTCAATACAAAACTGGGAAGAGTGGTTGGCACACGAGATGAATATGCTGCCATCCAGAGAGATCATGACAGGCTGAAGAAATGGGCTGAGAGGAACCTCATGAAGTCCAACAAGGGGAAGTGTAAAGTCCTGCATTTGGGGTGGAACAACCCCAGGACCAGGACAGACTGGGGGCTGCCCAGCTGGGAAGCAGCTCTACAGAGAAGGACCTGGGGGTCCTGATGGACAACAAATTATGCATGAGCCAGCAATGTGCCTTCACAGCAAGGATGGCCACCACCCTCCTGAGCTGCATCAGGCAGAGCGTGGCCAGCAGGTTGAGGGAGGGGATCTGCCCCTCTGCTCAGCACTGATGAGATACAGCTGGGGTGCTGGGTCCAGTGTTGGGCTCCCCAGTACAGGAGAGACATGAGCTACTGGAGTGACTCCAGCAAAGGCCCAGAAAGATGATGAAGGGAGTGGAGCATCTCTTATATGGAGAGAGGCTGAGAGAGCTGGGACTGCTCAGCCTGGAGAAGAGAAAGCTCAGGGGGATTTTATCCATGTGCATAAATACCTGAGGAAGATGGAGCCAGACTCTGTAGCGGTGACAACTTTCAGGACAAGAGACAACAGGCACAAAATAAAACAAATTAAATTCCATCTGAAGACTGGAAAACACTTTTCCTGTGAGGGTGGTCAAACACTGGAGCAGGTAGCCTGGAAAGTTTGGAGCCCAGAAAGTTGTGGAGTTCCCACCCAGTTGGTGCCCAACTGCACCCAGTCCTGGGCAACCTACTCTAGGTGACCCATTCGGAGCTGGGGATTGTCCAAGACAACCTCCAGAGATACCTCCAACCTCAGCCACTTTGTGATTCCAGAAATGAAGCCTTAGTTTTGTGTTATTGTGTTGACTCAAATATTGCCCAAAATCTTTGAAGCTGATAATGAGGCCGAGTCCTTAATTTTTTATAGTTCGAGAAGTATGCCGACAGCCATAATCAGTCACAGACTAATATTCTTTAAAGGCACTCTAAAAGAAATTATAAATGGTTAGGTGAATCCAATAGCAGAAATAAAATCAACTTCAAAGCAAGCCCATGAGTAGAGTGATTACCCTAACCTGGTCCCTGGAAAGAACATGATTTTTTCTTCCTACTTAGTTTACAGCTCTATATAGGTTTAGGGAGATCCAGGCTGTCATCTTGCATTTACTCATAGACATCCAAAATACATCAGGTTTCACTCTCTAGTGTCTGTTATACTATATTTGCGAAAAGCAAGAGAATCTTTTACGTTTCTCTTTGAATGCGTCTATGACATTGCAAAAAAAAAAAAAAAAAGAAACAACACACCAAAATGACCTGAAAGTATCTGAATTTGTCTGTCTGCCATATAATTCTGATGTTGACCTGAAGAAACCTGATATAGAAATGCAGTAATGAGAACAAAGTGGGCAATGCCAAAATGTCATTGAACTACTAGAGCATTGCTAGCTATCGTGCATTGCACAGTACCTCTGTTGTTCAAAGGTGAGAGAGATCGGTATCTTTTGTTCCTGCATGCCATTAATATTTGAAATTCACCCTGAAGCCATCAGTTTTTAGCATGCTCACTATCAGGTTAAAAATGGATTAGATGATGCTTTTGGTAACGCAAATTGTGACGAGGACACCCTTGTTTCTAGTCAGAAAGTTCATCTCTTTTGTCACTTCATATGTTAAATAAGGGCATGGGCAATTACTCACTTTCATAGCTGGCTGGATTCAATATTTCAGAAACTAAAATAAAATAGTCTTTGTTCCACTGACCCCAAGGTTGTCAATTCTATATTTAACTGTCAATACCTTACAGAGCATCGCAACGATGTTTGAAAAATTAATTGATGTTCAATCTCTCTATTTATTTCCTGCAGTAAAAAGTCTGAAATGATTACTTTGCTGGATGGGCAGAAAAGACAGATTCTTTGGATTGAATTTGTCTGCACCTGAACAGTGATTGCGCTGGTCTTTGGGAAATGGGTGACACGGGACAACGTTCACCCCCGTGACACAAGTGTTGTGAAGACGTGGGGTTTTAGCATGTGTCTGAAGGAATGAGTTGTGCTTGCTCCAGCACAAATCAGCTCCCGCAGGAAAGGGTTTCCAATGTTATGGACGATTAATTGTGTGAATTTTATTCACCACAACTGCATGGCCATCAGCATAATTCGAGCAGATAAGTGAACAAGTGTTTAACGTCATTGACATAAAATTAGAGCCATTACTGGGATGAACTCTGTCTGCCACAGATCACTGCATGGAACACTGCAGACTCTTAGTCTGGGACTTCCAGTCTGACACAAAAGGAATTTGGCCATGACACTAGATTTAATGAGCCTCATTGATGAAGAGTGCCAAGACAGCTTTAGTGGTCTCAGTTAATCAAGAGTATTAACTATTGGAGGCAAATAAAGTCATCCTTCAAACTTTAAAGCTTCTACATGCATATTGTCCATTACAGTTTCTGTTCTTGTGGAGAAAATGTGTTGCTAGGTCAATTATCAGAACAACTTATTAACAGTCATACATATTTTAATTGTTTTCAGCTGTTTTCAGGATACGTTCTTCTTCCTTCTTCCCTTCTTCGACTTGCAGCTTTAGCAAGAGGAGCAGAGAGCACTTGGCTTGACCTGACCCCACAGAAAAGGAGACCCGGGGTCTGAGCTTCCTCGTGCGAAAGCAGGGCCCAGTGTCTCAAGCGCGTGTGCGTAGTATGAAAGGACAGCCGAGCTTCCCTCTTTGCTTCCATTTTAAAGGGACTGGCAGCTACCACCGCATTTTTTTGCTAGCCCGGTACGCAGGCACAGACATACCCTTCTCCTGAGCCCCTGGGGTGGCTGCACCGAGGAGGGATGGGATGCTGGCGATGGCTTGGCCATGGGGAGGCCACCCAAGGCAGCTTGGGTTGTCCGAGCTGAAGAAGACCATGGTTCTCCCCCTGCACACATCCCCCCATGCTGGGGGACCACAGGTACCGTCAGACCGGGCTGCAGGGCCCGAAGGTGCAGGAAAATGCGTGAGGGGGCTGCAGCGAGCAATCGAACGGGCTCAGCTCCCAGGTAAATCCTGCCTTCTTGGAATTTGTGCTTCAAAAGTGAAATTTAGACAGGGAATAATTGACTGATATCCCTTTCTATTCTTTGTTATATTCAACAGCAGCACCAACAAAATTGCTGTGTGTTATTTAAAAACAGGTGTGAGACAGGCAGTTTACCTCTGATTCTGAAACAAAGTCTCTAAACAAACTATTAAAAGAGTCACCAGCAGCACATAAAGATTTTCAGAGTGAAGAGGAAAACTGTTCCTCTTAGGAACCGGGTGGATTTAAGAAATGTATGAATATCTTCTATTCAGAAGGAATAGAAGTTCTATAACCAGCTTTTTTGGATTTATATCCGAATCCAAAAATCAATGACTTAATACAGAAAATGTATCGGCTCAGCCCTGTACAGTCATCTCGAAAGATGCACTGTCTTCTCATTAGGGAGTGAAGATATTACGGAAAAGATACACCAGAGTCCCAAGTGCAAAGGGGGAATTAGAAAAAAAATCTTTTCCTACAGTGACTTCAAACCCTTCAGTAGGCATTTTGCTGCCGCGGGCAATGCAGGACAGACCACGGGCACTGGCTGTCAGGCTGCTCGGTTATGAGTGCGATGGCAAAGCTTCCTCCAGCCACCCTGTCTTGGGGTGCAAAAGCTTGATTTACCCGAATCAAGCTTGTTCCCAGTGCACTTCTCTGGCAGACATCACTGCCAAATTATTAAGCACGTCACCGTTTAGAAGTCTAATGGTTGGACTGGATGATCTTAAAGGTCCCTTCCAACCTAGAGGATTCTCTGATTCTATGATTCTAAGCGTGTTCAATGCTGAAATTGTTGTGCACCGGCAGCGTTCAGGCATGAAGGGCTGAGGCGCACGCTGGCGCTGGTCAGCTTGTACCTTGGTTGTCAGAGGAACGGGTATGTCGCACGTGTAGGGTAGATGCACAGCATCCTCAGCTTAGGGCGGGTGCACAGCATCCTCAGCTTAGGGTAGATGCACAGCATCCTCAGCTTAGGGTAGAGGTACAGCATCCTCAGCTTAGGGCGGGTGCACAGCATCCTCAGCTTAGGGTAGATGCACAGCATCCTCAGCTTAGGGTAGGTGCACAGCATCCTCAGCTTAGGGTAGAGGTACAGCATCCTCAGCTTAGGGTAGATGTACAGCATCCTCAGTTTAGGGCAGGTGCACAGCATCCTCATCTTAGGGCAGGTGCACAGCATCCTCAGCTTGGCTGTGCAGGGCAAGCTGAAGTTCCTGCATGAGCAATCAGGACAGGGGCTAACCTTCTGAAAACTCACACGTAGCTTATTGAAGAGGTAAGGATAACAGTGAAGCAAAAATAGGAAATTAAATAATTAAGGAAGGTCGACCACTCAAGAAATATGACTGCTAAATAAATTGGAAAACCAGCATGTGTTGGGAAGAAATGCTGACGGTCCAAGGCTTGCTTTCGTTCCAAAGGGAAGAGAAAGCCAATAGAAAAAAATGTAATAAACACAATTTAAGAAATCAATTTAAAATGGCAAAACTGAAAATGCTAATTAAGAAAGAAACATTTCAACATCTGAAATGAAATGTTCAAATAAATGTCATTGTGAATGGAAACGTTTATGTTTGATCTGTCACTTTGAAATCAATATTGTCCTACACAAAAAAAATCCCATTTGAATTAACCCACACTTTCCACGGTGGATGAAACTTTGTCTTTATTCTGTTTCACCGTTTCCATGCCTTCACCATGCATAATCGCAGAGAGCAGCTATTACTGGGAGCCCCCAGCGTGATCCCGGTCTCCCCGGTCCAGACGGCGGCAGGGGGGACCCCGGGCTCTTTGCCTCCGGTTTGGCACCTCCTTCACAGCCCAGAGGAGGCTCGCCGGTGTCTGGAGGGCTCCCGGTCTGCAAACTGAACTTGTCCCACCTGGACAGCTGCGAGGAAAATCAGCTTTTTCCTCCCTCACCCTCAGGTCATTTTTGGGTAAACTTGGTAGTGGTACAAAGTTAGGCATGACATAACCCCGACCTGTCTGAGCTTCCCCAGATATATATTTATTTTCAATGTTTTTGATCTGCATCTCCGAAGAGAAGTTTTTGGGTCTTTCTTCCCTATCTAGGGCTTTTATAAGAAAAAGTGGATTCCACAGCACAGCAGGACAACGCTTCCTTTTTTCTTTCTCAAATGTTTAAAAGAAAATCTTCATTTCTTAGTTGAATATATGGAGAATTACGAATAAAAAAACCCATGCGTGAAACAGTGTAATTTGGAAAAAAAGTTCCTGTTAGCTGAATTATGGAGAAAGCATCCAGCCGAGATAACCAGGGTGGAGTTAGGAAGACCAACTAGGTGGGACCTCCTGGGCACTGAGGTCCGTGGCAATGGACCTTTCACGGGCTCTGACCGAGCCCCCTCCCATCCCCACCAGTCCTGGCCGTGCCGGGGGGTGCCCCTGGGTTGTGGTTGCTGGGACCGCACAGCCGCTCACTCACTACCCCCGGTTGTGATGGGGACAGAATCAGAGGAGTAAAAGTGAGGAAACTCGTGGGTTGAGATAAAGACAGTTTAATAAGTAGAGCAGAAGCCACACGTGCAAGCAAAGCAAAACAAGGAGTTCATTCCCTGCTGCCCATCGCAGGCAGGTGTTCAGCCACCCCCAGGACAGCAGGGCTCCATCACACGTAAGGGTGACTTGGGAAGACAAATGTCATCACTTCGGACATTCCCCTTCCTTCTTCCCCCAGGTCTATATGCTGCGCATGGTGTCGCATGGTAGGGAATATTCCCAGCTGGGGTCAGCTGCCCCAGCTGTGTCCCCTCCCAGCTCCCTGTGCCCCCCAGCCTGCTCTCTGGTGGGGTGAGGAGCTGATGTTTTCAGCACAAATCCAAAATGTAGCCCCATACCAGCTACTATGAAGAAAATTACCTGAAGAAAACCAGCACACCCTGGCTCCGCTCTCCCCGCTCCCCCTTTCCCCCATGATTCAGCCTTTGGAAATGGAAATGCCACAGGTTTTCAATTCTGATTTTTTTTTGGTGGCTTTTCGTTCAGATGCCAAAAGTCTGTAGAAGTGTGTAAAAGTGTGTGCCCTTGCGCTGGAGTGTGTGTGCGCGTTTTATTTGTGTAGTCAGGTGTATTACAGTCATCAGATTGGTTTTCCCAGGCATCTCCTCAGAAGTGCCATGGTTTCTTGCTCTGAACCGTTTAAGCTATTAGCTGCTGCACAGGCTTATATGTGTATATATATATTTTTTTCTTCCCCAGGACCGATTGAAGCAGAGGAGTCTGAGCTTTTCAGGGAATGTGTTTTGATGGAACTGTTTGCTGGGGAGAGTTTCGTGACTAACTTAATCTCAGCTGCTGGAGAGACGGGTCCAAGCTACACAATTTACGGCGCTGACAGGTTGGCCGCTGGCCTCGTGCTATTGCACCAGCCCACCTGCGGTCTGACCCTGTAAAAGCTGGTGGTTTAGGAAGACAAACAGGCAAGGGGTTACCGCACAAACATTTTCCACCTGACAAGATCTGTTGCCATGGATTAAGAGAAAAGAAAAATCACTTCCTTTTGTTTTGCCAGGGAATTCAAATGCTTTAAGATTTAGTGTAACACAGGATCAGTTTAAGTGGTAATTGTTCTTTGTTTCAGACTACATCAATTTACAACTGGAACGCTATGGCTGTCACTGAAAATGCTTTGTAAATTTATTTACAGGCTGCAGGAAAGTGAAGAAGCACACATACTGCATTTTAAATACAAATTGCTTCAAGGTACAATTTGCTCAAATTGCTGTAATGTGCATTATGAATTTAATTTTAGTACATTTCTGCTATATAATAACCTGATTTGAAAGTATAAATGCAAATTAAATTTAAATAACCTATAATTTTTATGTGATGTGATGTTTCATAAATATTTACTATGGGCGTCTTATTATTGGATCAACTAGTCCTTAAACTGTGTAGATAGTAATAAAGGCAAGGTCATCTCTTACTTGTACGTATTAAAGCCGTAATCAGCAGTATCTTTTTGTTCTTCAGCTCATCTGTCTAAAAGGAGATAACCACGGTACCATCTGAGCGCCTCACAGTCTTTAATGCATTTATCTTTCTGCTTCTTTCTGAGATGGGAAGTGTTTTTATCACCATTACACTTACTGGGCAGGGCGGCACAGGCAGACGGCATTTAAGATCACTTAGGCGCCCAATGATCGCTGGAATCGATGGCAGTTAGCACTAAAATATATGTGAGGAGCTGTGTCCAGGTACCTGTGCTCGGATAACCGAGGGGAGGGATGTCTCCAAATATCCCAACGGCAGCTGGAGGCGTGGATGGGCTCGGGTCCGACACGTTGGCTGCGCAGAGATCTTCTCAACGCCTCCTGGACGCTGGTCCAGGCATTCTTGCCCGAGGTTGCAGTCCCAGCCCTGACAGTGCATGTATCGCTGCTCAGAGAGCTCGCACCGGGCATCCGACCCCCGCGGGCAGCGGGCACACATGGACCCTGCCTTGGGCAGGACTCGGGGCGGGCATGCGAGGCACAGCCCTCATTGCCACGCAGAGACCGGCAGATGCTCTGCCACCAGCCGGTGCAGAGCAGTCGGGACAGAGTGCCTGGCTGGCGACCAGGAGACAGGGAGCCTGGATGCTGTCTCCCCCTCTGCAGGAACACGTAGAAAGCGATGTCAGCGAGGTGAGAGGTGATCCTGCAGCCCTGCGCGTTTGTCACAAGCTTTTACAACACTTTCCACTGCTCATCTCAACAGAGAGAGCAAGCAGGTCTGGGGGTTCAGAAGGTGGGGATGCCCAAGAGAGGTTTAAACAAGGGGGAATAAGAGTCAGATTTTAATTGCATGACACTTTAATAACAGGGACACTCAAAGGCAGTCCACGGGGCAGATAACCACCAAGGCGCATGGCCGGGGAGTGGTGGTGGGGCTGGTGATTCCTTCGTCCCCAAACCGGGCACCGCCAGTGGGATGGGGCCAAGCACCAGGGCTGCAGGATGGGCACCAAACCCATTGCCTGCAAACACATCA
Organism: Stercorarius parasiticus; assembly: GCA_013396915.1. Classification (NCBI taxonomy): domain Eukaryota; kingdom Metazoa; phylum Chordata; class Aves; order Charadriiformes; family Stercorariidae; genus Stercorarius; species Stercorarius parasiticus. Next base: position 472,932 of record VWZL01001858.1, read on the forward strand.
CTGCCCACACAGGGGGAATGCACAGCAAGGCTAACTCAAAAGCTGAAAGAAGTTTTTGCTTGTGGAAATCCCTCTGTGCAAGCAAAGCACGGTGGGAAAGCGTAGTGAGGGGGGGAATGGTCTCTTCTCCCAAGGAACAGGCAACGGAACAAGAGGAAATGGCCTCTAGATGCGCCAGGGGAGGTTTAGGATGGATATTAGGAAAAATTTCTCCACCAAAAGGGTTGTCGAGCATTGGAAGAGGCTGCCCAGGGCAGTGGTGGAGTCGCCATCCCTGGAGGGATTTAAAAGCCGGGCAGATGTGGTGCTGAGGGACATGGGCTAGTGGGGGTTTGGGCAGTGCTGGGTTAACGGTTGGACTCGATGATCTTAAAGTTCTCTCTCAACCCAAACAATTCTATGATTCCATGAAACCTAACCTCAAGGTTAAGGCAGGATAACATGGACTAACATAGGTTTTAATATATGCTTCTCTCCTTTAAGAATTCCTTTAAGAACTTAATGTATGCTTCTCTCCTTTAGCATTATAGCACTGTTTATACTGCAAGGAATTCACTCAGCCACCATGGGTTACCTTCCGTCAGGAACAGTTGTGTATATGCTAAGTTATACTTTTCACTAATCTTAATATAAAGGCTCTTGAAAGAGTCTTAAATGGAAGGTCAACTTTGATGTAATGCCTTTTAAATGAATGAGACAACGTTGAGTGGCTGAATAACCTATGATTGAACAACAAAATGGAAGAATAAAATGATAAATCACTTACTATAAACAAAATAACAAATGTTTCCGTAACAGCTGATTTAGCAGACGGGTGTTATCCCCTTTCTCTGCAGAGGGAGGGCACACTTTCTCCCGACCCCCATCATTTCTAGCAATGCAACCAAGCACTTCAGTAAGATCTATCTTACAGACGTTGTTTGAAAAAAAATGGTGCAATTTGTAAGAAATTGTGGGTGTTTTTCTAAACTTAATGCTAACTTTTCTGGGGCTTGTGACTGGAAGATTTCTGTCTCTCACTTTAGAATGTAATCATATCCAGCCACATGTTCTCCATGGGAAATCTAATATTTTAAAACAAGTCTTTTTTTTTTTTCTCTTTGCCCCTCGTGTTGTATTTCCACTGCAATTCTGGGTGTGAAATTAAAGCTCTCTAAAGAGAGAATAATGAAATCCGCTGACCAGATTACAAACACGAACACACACTCCCATTAACTCCCCCCCAACTTCTGCTAATTCTTCGTCAGCCAGCGAACCTTTGCTTTGCTGGTCGAGAAACTGAACCATCTCCGCTGAAGGAGCCTGCAGGCCAGAAACAAAGAAGGGGATCATTTCTAAATCCGAGGATCCACCTGGGAGAGGGCAGCAGGGGCTGAGGCAGATCCCATCCCCTCCGTTATCTGCTGGAGCAGCAGCGCGCCCAGGGTGTGCTGCAGCTGTGTGAGGGAGCGCTTGATTAGCATTAATTGCAATAGAAACAATGGGGTGACAAATGGTAGGTGGCACGGGCTGGGCCGGGGAGGAGCAGCTCAGGGACCAGCGCCCGGGTCTCGTTGCTCAGATAAGGGCTTGTGTCTCCAGGCAGCCCGGCGTACACCAATACCCTCTCCGAGTGCTCGGAAATCCTGATCCAGAAACTGTCCAAGAGGGTCAGGGTGTGAAAAATCCCCTTTCTCGCCAAGAACAAACCAAGGTGAGGAGAAAATCTGAGTGCAGACCTGCTGGGGCTCCGTCCGACCAGCCCGGGGAACAGCAGCTCCCGCTAAAGCATCCAGCTGCAGGAGCTCACTGCACCGCCTGGCTCACTGGAGACACAGCATTTGGGTTTTTTGGCAGGGATTATTTTAAAGAGGCCACCTACAGAAATGTGACGTCTGTTCGACCAAATTATTACAGCAGGTGTTAAGTGCTACCTGCAACATTTGAGGAGTGTTTCTGCAGAGAAAAACATTGAGAAAAATATCAAAGGCCATAAGCCTCTGCTCTGCATCATCAAAATAATTCTTTAAATAATTCACAGCCATGTAAGAACAATTAATGACATGACTTTTCAGGATCTTTGGTTTAAAGTGACTTGTGTTTCTTTGCCATGCCTGAGAAACATGGAATTTGGAGGCTGAGCTTTACTGCCCCAGATATCCTTTCTGCAGAAAGCTGAGGAGGAGGACAACTGAGAATGAATTTAAATGAACGCCGGGTGATGGTGTCCCTTTGAGCAGAGGCGATGGCCCTTGCAGATGACAGCACTGGGCAGATGATTTCCACCATCCCCGGTGGAAGCTGCAGGCACTGCCCGTTGCAGCTGCAGCAGTGCCAGTTCCAGTGCTAATGGCTCTTGCTTGTTTTGGGCTTATCATCTACAGATTCAGGAAACTCCCCAGGGCAAGAGTTACTTCATTCTGTGATCCGGTCAAGATCAAGAGAAACAGTATTTCTGTATTTCGCTTAATATCTCACTCCAGTTACGCCTGCCCTCCAGCAAGGGGTCCTCTCTTGCGTTCCATTTTTTTTTCTTTTCCTTTTTTTAGATGTATGCCGAGGAAATTTAGTTAAATTTTCACGTTTCTAAGTTCTGTAACCTTGATCTTTGCCAGCTATAATGTCTTAGCAGTCCTCTTAGTCATCCCTCAAGAACTGGAGGCTGCTATTTTTTTCCAGTGGATTTCCATCAGTTTTGCAATATTGTTTCGGAGTATTAAAAATGAGAGCATTTGAACACATCTGACATACTGTACTGGGTGATTTCACTAAGCAGTATCTCTTCCAGAACCCAAAGATCTAATTCTATTCTCCTTGATTAGCTTGATGCTGAGCCCTCCCATGGCACTGCCCTCATTGCCACGCAAAGACGGGCAGATGCTCTGCTACCAGCCCCAAAACTTCCCGCACTTCTGGGAGAGGAGTAAGAGCACTAATGCAATTAGTATAAAACATCAGCTTGGGGGAGAGGCAGGGTTCAAGGAATGTGGTTTGATTGCTGGCCCAGATGTCACGATGCACCTTGTCTATGGAAAAGAAATATATTCCCTGAAAAACTTCAGTGCAAAGGCAGCGCCTGCAGCGCCCGCAGCGCCCGCAGCACCGCTCTCCTGCGTATGTGATGGGGAGATCGAGCCCTTCTGTGGAAGGAGGAGCTGCCATTACCTGTCTTACATCAACCCAGAAAACATTTCCCTGGTTGTTTCTCCATGACAATGTTTGTTTACCTTCTGGTTGATGCTCAAGGGTGGGTCTTTGCATCTCATTTCTTTAACACAGACGTTACTATCCCAGTCTAGTCTCAGCTTTGACCCTGCCAGGCTGTTCAAGCCTCATTAAACAGGTTATCCTTCCTACGCAGAGCAAATCAGTTTGGTTTTCAAGTTCTTCTAGCGTTAAAGCAGCATGGGCTCCAGTAGCGTATTGCATGGCACCGCTCAGATTTCTGGGGCAAGCTGTATACTCTAGTGTCATAGCCCAAATAAAACCCAGCCCTGTGTGAAGCACACCAAATCTTTGTTATTATATTTATTGAATTGACAGTGTCCAGTATTGGGCAACCAAGGGAGCTCCAGAATTTGACCTTTCACGTCAGCCATCCGGATTGGTGTGGACAGGAGGTGCCCCAGGGACAAGGTGTTGGTCCACGGCTTTGGATGCTGGTCCCTGGCCTGGGCACAGGCAGAGCTTGAACACTTGGCTCCTCCTGTACTGCTCTCCATCCCTACTGGCACAGACAGGTGATCTTTCTGGGAAAGCATCACAAGCTCAGGTTGAAATTAAATGCCCTGAAAATGGCAGTATGTATATGTAGTATACATATACAATATATAACAGACCTTTCTTATGAATGGGTCATGGTCCACCATTACCTTAAAGATGGTTGCGTCAACATGCCACCCATGTCTAAACATGATAGATTCACACCCACAGGGCAGCTTACTGCCCATAAAGCCCACTGTGATGTGTGGCTTTTCCTACTGCTTCTCCTTTTATTTTTAACACTATTTGATGTTGTATTTTCTTGTGTATTATTAGAATTCCTACTTCTATATTTTCATTTCTTTTGGGAAATTTCCTTCCAGCACAGCTCACCACTCTTTTTTATGCCAGCACCTTCAGCCGTACAGCTGGGCTGTTGTCGCCGTGCTGGGTCCTTGCACTTTTGCTGAAATAGCGCTCTCTTGCCTGCCCTTCTGCATGTCAATTCAGATTTCACAGTGCTCTCCCAGGCAGATAGCTGTTCTCACTTTTGGCCTCTTCTTTCACGAAGAAAAAAATATCTTTTTTTATAACTGTCACCTGTGTTGTTCGGGTGAGCTTTAAATTGGCAGGTGAGGAGAGAAAATTGCCAAATGATGCAAAGGTAGGAAGAGAGAGGCAGAAAAGCCTGGAGGATTAGCGGAATTCTGGTAAAACTCCAGCTGTGTAGGCAGGAGCTCAGGCCTTTCACAAGGAGGACAAAGGACATGGAGGCAGAGGGAAAAAACCTTAATTTTCTTTGACGTTGTGACTTCACATGAGAGGTCATGGGAGAGGTTCGGAGGCTCTGGGGTGATGCCTTGGAGGAGAGTTTGGCTCCAAAGAACATAAAGCTAGCGTGGCTGATAGAAACCAAACCAGAAGAGATTTTAATGAGCAAATGACACTGCCCAGGCATCATGCAATGAGTGCCAGCGAAGTTTCCCTGCTAATTCCTATGCGCTGCCTATAAGCACTCCTTTTCCAGACAGTAGTCCCAGACTTCTTGTAAAGACCTCAGGTATCGGAGACTCTGCTAGACCCTCAGTAAAAGTAGCCTAATGCCTAAACACCTCCTCAGTGGAATCCCTTCACCGCACGGCTAGCCACGGTGTGCCCACCCAACAACTTACAAAGCATGCCCGAGAAAAATACTGTCCTTGAAAGGCAGGTGTTCCAAACCTACAGTCTTGGTGGCAGCCCTTTTCTGAAATTCTTCTTGTTTGTTGACATTTTTTAACGGTTTAATATCAGGATTGATCTTATTAATACTGCTTATGATAATAAAATTCCCCTCTTCTCTTCTGTTTATTATTCTAACAACAAGGGGGGCCGTATGTCACACTGGGAGCAGTAAATGATGTCCAAGCGAGCCGTGACTACCAAGCTCTCTACCTTGTTTTATCTGGATGACTTGCCCTTGTCCTTTTGCCAGAAATAATTTTGCTTTCTTCCATGTCATTGGTAAAACACTGGAGAAAATGAGTCCAACATCAAGCTTCTGCAATAAAGCTTATGTTGCACAGGGATTTTGCACTTAAAATGACTGACAGATGGATGTTTTTAAATGCATTTAGTATATGATGCAATGATTTGAATACAGTAAATATATTTAAGATAATTTAATATGATCTGTTATAAAATATAATAATGTCAATAACCAAATATTATAAAATTTATACATTGATAAAATTGTTGTGACTTTAACATAGTACTCCCCTTTCCATGGTGCTGTCTCTGCTCAGCTCCGTTCCCAGCAAAGACTAACCCATCCTGAAGCCGAGCACTGCGTGTTGGTCAGGTGTTGACGGCATCCCCTCGATGCAGCCCCCAGGTGCTCTCCAGGCCGTGCTGCCTTGCACAAGGTGTCCGTGCAGCCTCCAGCGGGTGACACAGCAGTCCTGGGGCACAGGCACGTCGTCACGGCCCTGCTCGCTGCAGTGATGCCCAAAGCTTAATTAGCTCAGACACCCAAGACACCACTGTCCTTGGCTGTCTGCAGCTTTCCCTGGGAGCTGGTGGTTATGCCTAGACCCTGGGAGCTGGCAGGAGGGACATCTCCCTCGGGACTGGGGCTGGTGGGATCCTGGGATCCTTCCAGCCCACCTTGTGCTGGAAATGTTGCTGGGTCAAAAGATGGTGAACTCAGATTTGTCATAGAATCACAGAATGGTTTGGGTTGGAAGGGACCTTCAAGCCCACCCAGTGGCACCCCCTGCCCTGGGCAGGGACACTTCCCACCAGCCCAGGTTGCTCCAAGCCCCGTCCAACCTGGCTTTGAACCCCTCCAGGGATGGGGCAGCCACAGCTTCTCTGGGCAACCTGGGCCAGGGGCTCAAGACTGAGGACATCCTTGGTCCCACAGGCAGCCTCTGTGAGGACTCACCCTGGGGTGGACCCACTCCTGGGTACTTGGGTGGCCTTGCAGCTGTGAAACCACCACAGGGTCAGGGGACTGCTCTGTGGGCATTGACTTCATGGGGACCTGGAGGTTTTTTACTGAAGAGACCGACAAATGAATAAGCCGTACCTAGCAAACTGGGATATTTTCCTGTTTTCACTCCGAAAGCCTGTTCCTTGCAGCAGTTAATTAGGTGCCCTGACACAGGGTTTGCACAGAGGTATGTGCAAGGAAGTGACTGCTGGTTCATCCTCGCCCTGTCCAGGCTTCAGACACGGCTAACAGCAGAAGTGGCTGCTGGTAACAAGCCCCCTAACAAGCTTCTGACGTGAATCCCGTGGGAGCAGCTCCTGTTTTGCTGTCTGCCTGCCTGCAGCCCGGGGTCCAGGCGCTTTCCAGAGGCGTGGGGGACGGCCACGGAGGAAATGGCTTCGTTAGGGCTAAAGGACTACGGACGGTGGCTTGAAGTGCGCGCTGCCTGGGTGACCAGCCACGGTCCTTTTGGATGCAAAGGGACGCTGTGACATCTCACAGCAAGGCAGCTGCCCGTTTGATGTCCTGGCGTGGTGCAACAGCTGTTTCCCGGCAGGACAGTGTGTGTCGGGGAGAGCAGGCATCAGTCGATCCCGCTGCCTCAACCTCAGTCTGGGGCAGGATAAAAGCAAAAACTCACCTGCAGGTTGGAAACCCAGGCTGGAATATCTGCTTTCCAGCCTCTCAGTGCCCTGACAGCTGGGTGCTCCTGGGGAGGAGCGGCTGGTAATTAGATGTTAGGTAACATTTGGGGGAGTTTGTTTTTCAGATTTTTTTTAAGCTACTGCAGTTAAAAATAAATAAATACTGAAGGGCAATTTTAGCAGCGTGATTCTAATTTGTTTAATCAGATTATGTTGTTTTCTTCTCTGCTGCCTTCTAATTTGGATATATGAAAATGAAATTAATATTAAATTCTCATATTTATTCAGACTTAATGAGATGACTGGAATGGTTTGCCAGCACTTAGTTGTCTTTTAAATGTAGCTAAACATTACTTCCTGAAAGTTTTCTTTCATAATGACTTTATTACCATGTGAAGTTTAGGAAAATAACCCAAAAGATCACTTTTGATCCTAATCATTTCACAATCGTGACAACAGCAGTTAATACAGACAAGAATTAAACAAGATTTAACAGGATTAAAGAGCAGCATAAGGAGCAGACTTAAAAAAAAAGACACAAAAAGAAGTTGGTACATATCACAGCAAGGAAGGAAAAGCCCTTGCTTTACCCAGAGCTTGGCTGCAGATGCCTTGGAAGCAGTTCAGCCTGTCCATGGACCAGCTCCCCGTCCTCTCCCCACGTGTCCCTGCCCCAGGCTGCAGCATCTCTCCTTTCAGATCATCAAGCCCAACCACTAACCCAGCACTGCCAAGCCCACCACTACCCCACGTCCCTCAGCACCACGTCTGCCTGGCTTTTAAATCCCTCCAGGGATGGCGACTCCACCACTGCNTCTGGACACGCTCCAGCACCGCAGTGTCTTCCATGGAGCAGCCCTGGGGCTGGAGAGCAGACGGCAGGACTCCTTCCTCCCCACCGAGGTGCAGGGCGAGGTGCTGCCTTGCTCCCCGCTCCTCACATTGACCCTTTTCCCATGTGAGTCCCTAAGTCCCCAAGGCACCGGGACCCGGTCCTGTGTGGCGCGTGGTCCTGGTCTCCGTCAGTCCCTTTGGCAGCCTGGCACAGGTCTGGAGCACTCAGAGAGAACATTTTAATTCTCTAAAGATGTAATTATCTTGACAGTGTCTTTTGTGTTGGACACAAGAGTTTTCTATTTTCTTTCTCCAGACTGAAACCTGAGTACCTGGCAAGGCAAAGCTATCCAGGCAGTGGAAATTCTTGCTCCTGGAAGCTGGACAAAACAGAGAGAAGGGGAAAGTCATTAAAGCAGTTTGCACATTGCAAAATTAAAGTGTACCTGCTGGTAACAACTGTGTTTGAATTTGGCCAACTGCTTTAGACTAAGTGATAACCAAATTATACCTGCTTCAGGCTGTTGCAAATGCTGCTGGTAGGGGGTGGCCTGTACTGGATTAGCTTACTTCCCATTCTGGGGGCATCGTTAGAAGGTCTGGGTTCTCCAGCGCCAATTTCATCTCTCTGCAACGCAACCTTGAAATCGGGAGAGAAAGGTGCTAGGTTTTCTTCAAATGATTCACTCTGCTGTCACATTTGCTTATCTCTTGTTCTTTCGTGTTTAACGCTGGCAATATGCAGCCATAAACAGCAGGTTTATAGCTGCAATCAAACAGATTCTTCCCGCTGGAAAAAAAAATTTCCAAAACTTCAAGGGTTGAGCTCTGTCCTCCCAGGCATGTCCTTGGCTGAGCGATTTCATTGCAAATGGGCATATGGAGCCAGAGCCCGGGCTGGTACAGCCAGATTTATGTGAAACACCACACATCATTCTCCAATTTCAGCCCGAGAGCTGCAGCTCTTGGCACGGAGCGTCCTGGAGCAGAAGGTGGTGGTGAGTGACAGCTTGGTGTGTTCCCGCCACGGGCTGCTTTTGCACATAGGCTCGATTTGGAGGAAGATTTGTTGGTTAACTCTGGGTATATTGTACCACTCCGCAGACACGCTGTGGTAATTATTTTGGGTATTCAGCAGACTTTTTCTTTTTAAAATCACTGAGTAGTGCTTTACCTGATTATCATCTTTGTGAATCCAGCCTTGTCTGTATAAGATTTCCCACTCAATCAACACATGCCTCTAACTTGTAATTATCTTTGGAAATGTTTTCATAATGTGCAACCCTTAACCTTTTTTATATGTTGATTTATTGCCTCTGAGTTAAACCTTGATGTTCAATTTCCTGGTGTTGTTATTAACATCTCCTGCCAGAGAAAATAATTTAACTAAAATTTCATGGGAAAATGAATCAAAATATGGTGATATTTACATGCAGCCTTTTAATCATTTCAAACATAGAGAAGTTTTTGATTTAAATTTACAGTCATTTTATTTCAATTGTTCTTGGTATTATCCTCAGCCATAATGAGGAATATCCACATAATTAACCGACTTCCATGAGCAGTAAACACCTAAGATATAAAAAAAAATACCAAATGCCGTTTCACATAGCAGGTTTTTGCAACATTTTAGTAAGAAGGCACCTGGATCAGCGTCCTTAGCCTTTCATTTGGAGTCAGGAGCAGCTGCAAAGGAGTGGGGCACCCCAGTGCCGCGTGTCCCTCAGCAGCGTGCGGGGTGCCAGCACACATCCCAGCTTCCGGGCCGGAGACTCCACACTTCTCTTCAGGTTGCTCTTCTGCATAAAGAAAGGTTTATAACGCATTGAACCCCGAGAGGGGAATGTGGCTCTGTAGGCTAACATTTACACACCTAAAATATGCAACAGGAAAGAGGCGTCAGGGGCTGAAGGCAGCAAAGGGCATTGCTGGCCCTGACCCTGCTCCCCTGGGACCTCCGCCCCTGCCCCTGTGCCCAGGAGAAGGGTATTTTCCTCATCGTATGGAAAAGACCCGTCTTGCAAGTTGGTAACTTCCTGTCGGTGATATTGAAAACTCATTTTTTCCATTCAATTGCCTTCTCAATTGGCGTTCTTTGCCCATCAGCATTGCTCCCTGGTGAGGTCTATCAGGTAAGGACCTATCCATCCATTTACCCACCTCCTGGGTCTTCTGTGCATTTAGAGTTTGAGTGCTGCTCTGTGTGCAGTCAATGCAAACTCAGCTGGTAGGGCTTCATAAAAACCGAAACATGCTCAGCTCATCCAAATCTCAATCAGCTTTCATCATCGTGGCACCAGAATGCTAAAACGGAGCCGGCGCAGGGCCCAGTATCTATCGAAGCAGATTTGGATGGATGACCCTCAATTTACCATCTATGAATCTAATAAAAAAAATGTTGTTACACTTTAACGCATTATCTGTCATGATAATGAAGTTTTATTTACCATTTCCAAGAATATTTTCACTTTTAGAGACATTATCAGAACAAGCAGATTGGCTGAATCACTGGCGCTCAATGAAAGCTGCCAAGCAGCAAAGAGCAGTCTCCAGTGTGGACGTCGGTGCGTTGGGATGCACCGCTCCTCCACTTCCATTTCGCTATGGGTTTGTTGGTTTACTTATTTCCTGGTATGCAGCGGAGCCTGCTGCAGCTTCAGAGAGGTGGCTGAAAGCTCTCCTCGTGCATGTCCTCATGAACACCCCGCGGCTCCTGGGAGCCATGCCCTCCCCGGGACACCTCTCCATCCCGGTGCCCCAGGGCAGGGTCCCCACCGCGCTGCTTCTGGGTGCCCCCGCAGCATTTCCCTTTCCTGGCGGGAACTTCTCCCTCTCCAAACCCATCATCTGGGGCAGCAGCAGCAAGAGCACGCTTGGCAGCCCACATAACTGGGGCTGCTGCTTTCCAGTGAGACTTCTTACGAGGGTCTGTACACTCCCCATCTTATTGACTGCCTCTTGCTCCATCCCATGCCTTTGCTTTCCTGCCGTCCTTCTCTGGCTTCTCCTCTCCTCCGCAGCCAGGTCCTACTCTTTCTCTGCTTGAAACATCTAGTGGTTCGTATGACAAGTTTGCCTTAGCTCTGCCTTCTGCCCTTTAGGATGTGCTTTTTCTATTGCCTCTTCCTTCCTCCCCCAGTATTTCTCTACCCTTTTCCCAGTCCCAGACTCCTACTTCATTTACTCCATCTCGTTTTAAAATAACCCACTGAGGTTTGTGTTCATACAGCACCTAATGTAATGCACCATCCCCTGGACAACCTCCAGATGGTACTGCGACGCAAGTATATGGTCATAACGGTTATACCCCTAATGGTTACGATACCATTCAACGATTTATCCTAAGACACAATTTACTCCTCTTCCTCTTCCGAGTAATCTGCTGACACACTGATCCGTAAAACTTATGAGAAATATTTGTAAAGGTGACAGCCTTGACATAGAGAATTAAATCACAATACAGGAATGTGCCAATTTAGTAGCTTATGAAGTTCATGTAAAAAAAACCACAAAAACAGATGAAGAACTGTCACAGCTGAGAAAAACAAGCATATGAGAAAAAATTAGAACTACAGATTTCCTATATATGACAAAGACAGAAAGAGGATAAATTTGTGTCAGGTGACAGGTAGGCAAGAAGTGAGTGGTAATCACCACATTATAGTACCTGATACATGAGCAATCCTTACTGCAACAGCTGTTGTTTAGGAAGGGAGAAGTGCTTCTAATGTAGCATAGAAAATATATGATGAAGCAGCAAAAACAATGCACCAGGGGCACATCTTGTTTTTGGCATGAGATAATCAAAAGGATGTGTTCACCTGGAAAAGAGAGGCACAGCAAAGTGCCCGTCTGGCATCTGCGATGGGTCTGTGCTCTCCTACCATCTTTAATTGCACAGACCTTCTGCTGTGGTGAACAGGGTCCATTCTGGTAGTGCCGCAGCAGAACAGCTTTTACAAAAAGATTTTTAGCAAAACAGACATGAGTAGGACAGACTCAAAACCAGCAGTGCAATATCCCCTGACGGCAGTGCAAGATTCGCGGTGGCCTTCAGCATATCTCTTATCCTGACTCCTCTACTTTCTTCCGTAGCTGAGATGATACTCTCTCAGGTTTCCATGATTTTAGGCTGATTTTATTCAGTTGTATATACAACAGACCAGGGAGTCCAAAGCACGCTGTAACTCACGTGAGAATAGAGAACAAGGACTGACAACATATTTGAGAGCCTGTGTTTGCCCTGAGAGGTTTCCCACCAGTTGCCCCCGCTGTGAGGTACCAGGGAACAAACGCCTCTCTGGTTTAATACTCTGTTTGCTTGTGAGGATGCAGATAAAAGGGCTGCGAGTACTTCAAAGGTGGAAAAACGGTGATCACAATGTCAAAGGGTTGTATAAGGTGGGGGTATTTCCACAATACATTATGTTTTCCTTTTCGAGAAAAAAATGTAATTAAGTGATTGCGTCATGCCAGGGCTCGCAGCCCTTCCCACGCTGTTCAGCACCGGCCTCCCCCCACCCCTGCCCCAGTACGGGTTTGTTACTCAGGGATCAAGTTATCGCCAGTGGTGAGAACCTGATTTGGCATCCCTTGGGTAGGGTGCTCCAAGCAAATAACCGCGATGGCAGGTGACAGCCTCTGCTACAGAGGCTTTCCCATGGATGGGGAAGCACCGGGCGAACTCCAGCTGGCTGCTCTGCCTTGTCCTGCGGGGCAGGGCAGGAGCTCAGCATTCTGTGCTGTGCTCATGGGGTCCAGATGTTTATTTTCTTTAACTCTTTGTTTTTTGTTGTTGTTTTGCTTTGTTAAATAAAACCACTTTCAGTTCATAGTTATTTTTTAACTCTGTGACTGATTTTAGAATGAGTATGCGACTCCCATGCTGCCCTTCCCCCGTAAAGGAACTGACGTGGATGGGCCTTAAATGCAAACAAGATTATGTGTGTGACCAAATCAGTCTTTGGTTAAAACTGAGATATTTGACAATTCCAATAGACTATTTCTTATCCAGTGCCTGGCAGTCTAAAAGATGGGGAAGAGCTTTTAAGCTAGTTTGACAGCTAGAAATATCATCCTTGTATTATGTGTATATGGAAAAATAATGCAACGAAATAGTTGAGAAAATTCAGAAACCTATTTTTTATTGGATTACAACCCATAGAAAAGAATGTGCCATCACCAGCTGTGGAAGAAAGGTTGAGAGGGCAAAGGATCTACTTCTGTAAACAGCTCTCCACGTGGCAGTGGAAAAGGTGGTGAAGAGTAAAGTAAATCTACAGCAACAAACCATCAGTGGCGACCACGTCTAGCACTGAAAAATTAGGAAATGTCAGACCTGTAGTTCTCTGCTAATCCCTCTCCTTTATACTGTTTCTGTGGGTCTGATCCAAAATTTATTTATGTTGAATCTTTAGCCAATTTCAATTTTAACAATTACTTTGTCATCCTCATTTTCTCCATATAACCCCATTTCAGGGGCAGAAATACGCCTCTGACTCCAGGACTCCAAAATGTTAATTTATACTCTGAAATTCTGAAGCATTGAAACTATTAAAATGCGCAGGACAAGGAGTCGACCTGGGCCAAACAGAAGCAGTGAAAATTGCAGGGCAGAAGACGAGAGTTTGTCGGTTTTTAATCAGCTGAAGAGGTGTTGTTAGCAGCAAACATGAGGCAGCCTTAACGAGAGAGCCGATCTCAGTGCCTAGAGTCTTAGCAACAAGTTGTGTCGTCTTCAGCTTTTCACCATCCTTTTTCCCCCCGTTTGCCAAACTACTGCTGGTGATGATTGCAGCAAAAGCTTTCCCTGCACGCTGCGGTATAAACCCGGGGCCAGACAGACAAGTGTGTGGTAGGGTTAAGGGAACATGGCAAAGCAAATCGACATTAGGGGAGAGCTGGGCTGATTTAAAGCTCTTTCTCACCCAGCTCGTTCCCAGCAGAGTGATCGCAGGTCGCAGCTGCACCGTGCCTCGAGCGCGGGCAGCCAAACCCAGCCTGCTCGAGGTCCTGACAGCTCTTTGTTCAGGTCCATAAAGCAAGCAGATCCCAATCCTCATATTCTCTTTGCTCGTTTTCTGCTCTTCGCTCTTGTTTTGTCTCATAGCTACGAGAGTGGTGTAGTCCCTATTCGCTGTTTTGCTCAATTATGTTCGGGGGATGACAGCTGTATCTATCAGAGGGCTTACAATGAAGAAATTCAGACTCAGAGTCCTTTGGTTTTGGTCTAGAATTTAGAGTCTTTCCAAAATTACAGGCAGTTTTTATCTGGCACCAGGCAGTGCCCGTGGGCTGTCTGCTGGGATGCAGTTCCTTTGACCCAAGGTACATGCCCCCTTCACAGCCAAGTTCCCATAGATTTACAGGGAACAAGCTTGCTGCCCTATCAGCAACTGATGCCCACTTTAACACCCTTTTCCCTTTCTAAATATCAAGGACTTTCCCCCCTTGCAATTTTGAGAGGGCTTCGGGAGTAATTCTGATAGGAAGTAACGAGGAATTGTGCAGTCCTAAAAGCGTCCCGGTGAGAGGAGGTGTGAGCTCCCACGTCACAAAGCGCGAGACGATCAGCAGGGCACGGCTGTCACTTCACCCTTCAGCGGCCGTTCCACCCAAAAGCCGTACCAAAATGGGATGATGCATTTCTGGGATCCTCGGAAAGGCCGCGTGAACCGCTGCTGGAAAGCCGCGGGATGGACCTTGCCTGCAGCATCGGTCCGTGCGAGAGCAGCGGGGGGCAGATGAGCAGTTTTCTCTCTAACTCTTTTTTCCCGTGCTGGTGGGATGAATCAGTGCAGAGCAAAGGTACTGACGAGCACTTGCTTTTCTTTAGACACAGGTTATGGGCTGGCCGTGCTCTGCAGTATGTTTGTCCTGGTACGGAGCATTACGGACTGTAGCTGTGTAGGCAGCAGCGTTCATTTAGGAGGCCTGGGAAAGCCCAATTAACGTGCTCACAGGGTTCCTATGAAATGCAGTTGTGTCTGCTGGAATTGCAAGGAAATAAATGGCTTTGTTCGGTAACAGAAGAGCTGTCCCCACATCGGCTCTGCTTCTACCAGCTGGTGCAGATGCAGTCGGTAACAAAGTGTACAGAGGATTTAGGGAGACATTTACAATATCCGTGCAGGAATGAAATGTAAGGGGGGGTGTATGTTTACTGCCAGACTCAACTGCCCATTGTGTGCAAGCAAAATTAACAGAAACAAAGGACATCCTCCCAAACTTGCTGATCCATTAACCACTGAATAATAGACAGTACAAAAAGTGAAAAAACAAATGGAAAAGCCTGATTCAGTGGTGAGTAGGGGTTGTTAAAAGGTGGCAGTTGGTTCCCCCAGCAGGATGTTGGTCCAATGCTCCAGTTCTGCTTGTGCTGCCTCACAGATACTGTGCTTCGTGTGCTGAAGAGACGCAGGACGGACTTCAGATGGTTTTATTGGCTTACTGCTTCAATCCCTTGGAGAATTACAGATTAAATAATTAGATTGCTAACAAAGGAGTGTGTTTTAAAAGAGAAACTAAAGTTCTGGATCATTCTGCAAGTTTTCATTTCTATTATTGATTTACACAAAGGCACCATTCTTCATGAGTTGCTAATTGGTCTCTTGTGTTCCCAAACCTCCTACGCAACCATTGTACCACATCACAACCCAGGGAGGATGCCCAGGGGAAGTTTCTCTGTAACTTCGGTAGCCCCAAGAGCTCACCTGCCAGCTCAGCAGCTCCAAAGCCGTGCGGGACGCCGTGCCGGGGTGATGCTGGCCTCAGCTTCCACCAGCAACCGGCATGTCAGAAGAGCAGTAGTGTGAATGTGGCATACGGGTTTAAATACATGCTTTAAAACCCAGGATACCCCAATGTCATATCCCCTTGCACACCATATTAGCTTTATCTGCAAGAGTTTCGTTACAGAGCGCAGCTGCTCGCACCAGAATAGAAAGATTGCGAACTGAAAGCCACTGGAGGACTTGACACGTGGGCTCTGCCTCAGTGCTGTGGAGGACAGTCTCTCCCAGTGAGAAGCCGTTGGACAGGCCAGTCCCAGCCCACGCAGTCAGCGGCCACCTTACCCCTACTCACCCCAGCCCGGACGGGGTCAGCGGCACCTCTGTGCAGACAGAAATGGGTGACCGGGAGTCGGTGCCAAAGGTGCTCCCCTGCGGAGCAGATAGCAGAGGACTCTGAAGGCAATTTGAACAGGAGAGGAAACCGACGAGTCTAAGACCAGAAACTCTGCTTCTACGGGTGTTGGGTGTTGTGGTTTTTTTAAAAATAAATAATCTAAAAGTACTAAAAGTTGCTTGGCAATTTCATGTGGTAGAAACGTGGTTGTGGAGGCTAATTTTCGCACTAGAAGAAAGAGTGTAAACTGACTGTGAACACATTTGATGGCTATACATGAAGGTTTGCAACTATCAGAGGTTCTGATAGCTGGGGTTCTGGGTTTCTGGAAAAGTTTTTCACTGGACACTCATTTTTGTATGAAATTTGATTATTTCTTGGAATAGACTCTGACAGAGTGAACTGAACTGAACTAAGTGACCTCAAGGATTCCTAAATGTTGTGCTTCAGGAGATAATCTTTCCATTTTTCTCAGTGTTACACAAGATGAAGTGGTATGTACGTTCAATCCTTTATTAGTCACCAAGTGAAAATAAGAAACTGGAAAAGGATAGAAAATTTGGAACAGGAGGCTGGGCTGAAGCTGTCTCTCAGAAACACAACAAGCCTTCACCCTGCTCGCTTGCTCATGGCACACTCCAAGAAGGGTTTGGCCTGTGGGGCTCTGGAGCCCCTCGCCAGAAGCCAGCAGAAGGTACATCTGCATGCCATTGCTGAGCCGTGGTCGGCTCCCATCCCAGCGTAACAGCCTTCGTCCCTGACGTGCCACGGCTTGATGAGGTTCTCCAGGGTCTCCGTGAGCCTCGGAGCAGCTGCTGGAGCCCGCACATGTGGTGTGGGGGCTGCAGCCTCAGGGGGGGTGGATTCATCATCTGCAAGGATTCATCCATTAAATTAACAGCTGTGAATGGCAAACAGAAATGGGAGAAAGGGAAGATTTGCAACGATTTTATTTTCAGCTTCTGATTGGGGTAGTCTTAGTGCCCCTGCGGGCCAGCCTCTGCTGTCACTGCTCATCTGTCCCTGCCCTGGAGGTGAATAAAGACTCTTTTTCCCAGCAGCATCAAGCAGTGTGTCTCCGAGCTGTCCCTGTGACCCCAAACCGTACCCACCCTGCCCAAGGGCTAAAATAACCCTGTCTGCAGAGGTGCACAATCCACGGCCCCTGGACGCCCCCAGGAGTCACCCCGCTGGCTACCAGGAAAGGAACAAGAGGAGGAGTTTGGGTGTTCAATTTACTATGGTGAGCGCGTTCCAGCTCTAGCAATACAGTGCTGACAATATTTGGGGAAAAAAAAAAAAGCGACACTATGTGGAAACTGAAAGAGTAAGTAATGCTAATGGCAGAAGTAACATTCCCACAAATTACTCTAAGAAGTGATTATGTTGGGAAAAAAGTGACAAGAACAAGAGAAACACTCCTGAAAAGGAAGATGTTGAGTGTTTTAAGCTTCGAAGGACCCAAATGGATATTGTAGGTAAACAAAACTCGAGGAGCACAGGGAAGTACAAGGTGCAACATAGTCCTAGGGCAAAGGATGTGTTTTAAAGAGCAGCAGATGTTTTCCTCCAGACGTAATGATGGAAAAATAATTACAGAGAAAAACAAAATTCTGAACAAGAGAAAAATCAGTGACAACAAGAGAGGTAATTAAAAAGACATTGGAATTACTATAAGTAATACTATAAGTATTGGAATTACTCGATAAGTAATTCGTCCTGCGAGGAGCAGAGAGCTGGACTGGATGACCTATGGGTCCCTTCCAACTTGGGACATGCTATGATTCTAACACTAACACCCGTGCGGCGCTGGGAGAGCTGTAGCTGTTCCCAATGCCTGTTGGCTAGTACGGACGTAGGGAGATGCAGCACCAGCAGCCTTCTCTGTAGCCTGTTCACAAACAGGCGCCGTGCTGTACAGAATGCACGTTTGCAAGCACATTCTCTTGCACCAGAACAGAAACAGGCACGGATGAACTCAACTTCCGATCACTTTGTAAAATGTTCAGAAGTTTACTATCGGGAACACGGTAATGGCTGAAGATGAACTGTTATTACCCAGACATACATAAATACAAGCATACATATATACATACATACATACAAAGTAAAATCGCCTAATAGGCGTCCTCATTGAAATCTCCAGTGAATTATGCCCAGTCCTGTTTGATGCTTGAACTACGGCTGATCCAGAGAAGAGCTCAGAGGAGAGGAAGGCAGAAGGTGCGTTCTGAGCGTCACAGCTTAGTGGCACATCGCTCCCGAAGAGTTACGTAACAAAAAATGACCAAGGACACAAGCGTTCCTCAAACTCCAAGGAAGGACTCTCACACCGAGTGGTTTGCTGCGGAACAAGCACGTTATTGAGTCAGAGGAAGGTCGTTGCTGGCCTCTCCTGTTCACAGCAACCGATGCTCTGGAGCCCCTGGCCCACGCTGGGGTACTCCAAGCTCGCCTGGGTGCAAAGCCTCATAAGCATCTGTTAAATAAGGACCACAATGAAGATTGCATGTCAGAGGTAACCCCAGCCCAGAGATGCAGCTTGTGACACTGGTGCCAAACGTCGGGGTGGGACGCGGGAACGGCTGTTTGCTGAGCATGCTGGCACGCGAACAGCCTTCTCTCCATTTTGCTTACGCTCTGCAGACATGAAATACACCACAGGCTCTGCGGGTTTTTCCGCTGATGGTTGCTTGACATGTTTTTTTTAAACATTTTAATCCAATTTCTAGACAATCGGAATTGAAAATTTTGCAATCGTTATTAACTTATAGTCTAGTCATTCAGTCATTTGCCGCTTCTGAAAGAAAGAAAAAGAGAAAAAGCCGTTGTTGACTGCTTCGCTACCTATTCAATTTTCCTATTAAGAGACTAATAATCGTGATATGTAGACACTTATCAGATGTAAGAATGTTATGATTCACAAATTAATGCCGGAGTGCTAACAAAGAGCATCATACTTGATCCAGGCGCTTATTGTTTTAGCTTCTGCAGTTTACCTGATTTTTATGATAAAAATCTTTCTAGTCAAAACAGGTGGGTAAAAGTAAATGAAGTTCAAAGCATTATTACATTTTCTATTCATCTTGCATGATGAGTGTTCCAGGAAGAAAATTGCACTATCAGTTCTTTACAATTTCAGGGAAAGTGGTGTATTGTGTGAGAATATGGTAAACTTGAATAGGAGTTAAATTGACTGTTTACGCCAGCTTTGTGTTCCCACTGAATCGTGAATACTCTGCTCCATTCCAGTGTGAACATAACTTCTCCAACCATGTTTAAAATTACATACGCATTCTATTTTACAAGTAATCCATATTGAAATTGTATTTCAGAAGAAAAATGAGAACATGAGGTACAGTTTAATACTGATGCATAATGAAATAAGACTCTACCAGATCTTTAATGGCTCCTGATTCACTCAGTGCAGATTTAGGAATCACACTGCATTTTGGTCTCAAAGCTATTTGGAAATTGCTTAAATCCAGAAAAGATTTGCTAAGTAACTAGGAAGAAACATGGACTTCTGCATTGAGATCATTCCTATTTGACTGTTACAATACAGCTGCGATTCACATATTGAGCTCTGAGCAACTATTCAGTGAGCATACGTCTAAAAATTCATTTAATCTGAGTCTATTTTAAAAGTTTCTAGGAAATGGACTCCAGGGAACAGATTTTGCACCGGCAGGGAGATGCATTGCATGACCTAATGCATCTCTCTACTTCTAATTCCTCTGTTTCTTTCATACAAAGTAACTTGTTGAAGTGATGCAGTCATCAAAAAAGGAGATGGAATTTGATACGGATTAGAAACTCGTGAATGTCTTGAGGAACATCTGGCCAAGAAGCTCTCGGTCAGAGGGGGCAAGCTGCAAGTCAAAGTTCACTGTACATACGGACTCCCGGAAATGGGGACCTTGGACAGATGGACCTTCTTTTCGATGCATGTAGTAGCTCTAATGTTTTGCATCTCGGGTGCATGTTCACAAAACAGTTTCTTTCTCTGGCTTCCAGAACGGAAGTATCAGGACATCCCGTGGCCTTCAGCTCCTTCAGATCACAGCTGGCAGTGCCCAGCTGCACGTGCAAGCCAGGTGCCACAGCCGTGACCACAGTGGCGCTTTGGGACAGGGCAGACTTGATCCCAAGATCTCATGAGCTCTCTGGCCCGGTGACTGTTTCTTCATTCCATGTGAGGTGGGGTAGATTTATCAGCACGACTTGAGACTTGTTCATGAAGCAATATCTCCTGTTCAGGAGATATTTCCTCCAGAAAATTCCCTGGAGGGGGATGTTTTCTTTCCGAGTCAAGCAGCGAGAAGACATGACATGTGGGTATGAGGCTTCTGGAGATACATTAGTTTTTCAGAGATGCCTTAGCCCTTCTGAATTTGGCACTGTGCTTTTATTAAATGGAAAATTAAATAGATTTCTTGCAGGTGGAATAAAACTTTGAGTTTGAATTCAGACCATACTGCCAAATATTCTGAATCCTCAATTTTGAGGTCAAAGCATAATTTTTATATAATTTATTAAAGTTAGGAGTGGGCTGGTGACCAAAGTGGAAGATCATTGCTAGCATCTTACGGCTAATGTCCAGCTGCTCTGTGCCGCTTTCCTGACAGTGAGAGGACGTGGATGCTGTTTAACTGCCCGGTCAGTCTGCTGGAGTGGAGCACATCAGCACCACCATCCTGCCTAATGGGATCCTGCAACTACACTGACACGGAGCAGACCCCAAATCCTTTATTCATGAGAAGCAGTGATTGAATTTTGCCTGAGGGACGAGTGGGGACAGCAGCTGGTGGGTAGATAATGACACGTACACTCATGACTTATGAGCACAGTTCTGGTAAAATAAGCAGAAGAACATTTTTCTAACATGACCACAAATAATAACACCTTTTACAGCACATAGTGAGACGTGGCCTCAGTCCCAGTGACTGGAAATGCTCCCGCCATCTAATAAATGAGAAGAGCTAGCATCACTCTCAATGTCAGAGTTAATGTAAAGCTATATTGGAGCTTACTGTTGCTTTCCTTCCCCTCCTCTTTGCCCGTCGGTCTCGGAGGAGCAGTGAAAGTCCCAGTGCCACATCAGCCGTACCCGTTGCATGGCTTGATGCATTTCTGGAAAGCACGCTGGCGCTGCAGTGATAAATGTGCTATGAGAAACGATACGGTGCAAAGTAGAAAGTGCTATTATTGCTTTATTTTGTATGACACCCATACTGTGGTTGCACTCATAACCTTTGCAACTGAAAATTGAACACCACTATAGAAAGACGGATGAAAAAAGGAGGAGAAGAGAATTACGGCGGAGTTGTACAACTATGACCGAGGTTCTAACCCAGTAACTAAGTCAATATTTTAAATAACGCGTCAGAAGGCAAGCCATAGGATTGGTATGTGCAAAACTAAAAAGTATTTATGGTTCTGTCGCCAAGAGAAAGAGGTTCCGGACATAAGTACAGAAAACCTATTACAGGGATGAGGAGACAGTGGCAAAAAGCGGCACATCAAGTGCCACACTCTTTCAGGCTGAGTAAATACAATTAGAGCTGCTGGGGAGCCTGACCTGCCACTTCCCCGGCGGGTGACATGAGCCATGGTCGGTAAGGGACACCCACCTCCTCCTTCACAGGGGAAGGGATGTCCATGGCCATGGAGCCGGACTGCAGTTTATGCCAAGGCACTTTATAGTGGTATAGAAGGTATAGAATCATAGAATCACAGAATCGTAAAACCACAGAACCATAGAATCATGGAACCATAGAATCATGGAATTTTTTAGGTTGTTGGAAAAGACATTGAGGATCGTTGAGTCCAACTGGGGTAGCTGTCCTTCCCAGCCCTACCCCTCCTGCGGCAGAGGGGACGCAGACCCCACGCTGCAGCAGGAGGACGATCAGGGCACCTGCAGGTCCCTGCGCCCCGAGACCCCGTGGTGCCCGGCCAGCCGGGAGGTTCTGAGCCAGGAGAAGCACTGCCTTCCCCGCCAGAGCTCCAACCATGCCACCAGGAGCTCAGCTGCCTCTGAGAGCCCAGGGAGAAGTGCTTCCCTTTCACCAGAACAGCAGGATACCACACGGGCATCAAAAACCTTTCCTTTTCATGCCCTGCCCAAAAAGCTTTTTCCACAAAATTTAGGTGTTGCAAAAGTTCACAAAGTCATTTTTTTCTGAACGGTGATTTACAATGTTTTGGTTTTTTTTTTTTTTTTAATTCTGCATCTGATTTTTGCTTAGACTCTCATGCTGTAACTTTTAAAAATGTTGTTTCTGGTATTGCATGTTGGATTGAAAACGCTATTTAAATTCAAATACATTTCACATGCACATGGACATTTATTATCAGTCGGGAAGGAAAACCTTTCGTTGGAAGTTTATACAAGTTATGAACCTCACATTTGTATTTAGTAGCTTTCTAGCATTGTGAGAAAACATTCTAAATACGAGAAATAAAAAAATATTTCTAAAGACGTTGTATAACCTTCTGGGTTTATCTTCCTCCGTTTACTCCTTTGCTCTGAGGGGCTATCAAGGTGGCGGAAATCTTGTCCTGAAGACAACGAGTCACTTGTTAGATCTGGATTCTGCCGCCTTCCTTTAAATGCGCTCAGAAGATCCACAAATGGGAAAAAAAAAACCAAAACAAATCAAACCAGCAAAACATCAACCCAGAAAGAGTGGTTAGTCTCACAATGATTGTTCTCCCAAGCTTAACTCCCCCACTCAGGCCCCGGCTGTTCTGAAGAAGCCAGGCTCTGTGGGCCCGCGGGGGATTTGGTCTTGCACCTCTGGAATGCCAAAAAGGACAGGGTGGACACAGCCTTTGAGCTGCGTCCAGCAAAACTCCCTTCAACTTCTGTGCGACGTGGGTATGAGCAGCCTCTCTGTACTTTGTCCTTTTTGCCTTCTCTGCAGTTTTACGGCCGCCTCCACTTTCTGTCTTTGTGGCTGCTCTTGGGTGGCCAGTTGACTCCCTCTGCACAAGTCAGCGGCACCAGGATGCTGCAAATGGAGACTTTGGCACTTAAAACTCTATTCTCCCTCAATTGTACCCAACAGGCAGCTTGGAACGATCTTTAGACCACTGATGAGCTTCAATCATAATGATTTGTAACTGATTAATGAGATTTTAGATTTGATGTAGCATAATATATCAAAGCTTTATGCAGATAAATTACAGATCCCGCAGTGTGTCTTATTATGGGATAGGAACACGTCCAACTCCAGTTTATGCCTAGCAGCTTAACACAGATGTGGACCAGTATAACAGGTGCTCATCACTCTTCTGGCAGCAGCTATGACATTCCCTAATTAATTATAAAGCGTGTGGAGGCCCAGGTACAGCACAGGACATACGCTGGGCTGGGAATGAAGCTCTGTCAGCCTGGTCATTGCTGCAAGCAAAACGGACATTTGCCATGCGTCTCAACTTCACAGTAAGGATTGTTTCCTGCGAAAACATTTAAAGATAGCTCTTTCAACAGTAGGATGAAGTTAAAAGGTAAATCAGGAGGGTTTCTGGAAAGCCAGGAAGGGAGAGGAACTGTGCAAACTGGATGGCACATCAGAATCAGACTGCATTTTTCTCCGCAATCCTAATTATTTTCTTCGTCTCATGCGAATATTCAATGTAAATTCTAGTGTAAATTCACCACTTGTGGACCCGTCTCTGTCTACTGAAAAGCTATGGAGCGTTGATTAGCCCCTATGTACAACAGCAGAGAGACACAGTACAGCAGGAAGAGGGACCAGATGCTCCTCCTCTGCCAGGGGGTGCAGAACTGGGGAGGAAATCGGGATTTCTCTGTGGGCAGAGAAGAAGCCATGACTCCTGCGGGTCAGTGCTGTGCACAGCGGTGATGCTCACCTGGAACTTGGGGTCCATGGGCACAGTCCACGCTGGCTGCATGGGATGGCTCTGTCTCCTCCCAGGAGCAGAGGTGCCGAGGCATGGTGACACCCTAGGCATGGTGACACCCTGCCAGCCCCTGTGCTGGCTGCAGGGGCTCCACAGCACCAGGCAGACCCTTCCCCGGCACTCATCGCCCCCTTTCTCTTCATATTCACTGTCAAGAAGTCCATTTCAGCAAGAACAGATGTCCACGTGCCTCCTCCTTCATGACAACACACGGCTCCCACCACTCTGCCTGTAACCCAGCACAAACAGATGTGCTGCAGCTGGAGCACCGTCTGGAGGAACGAAGTCACTCGCAGGATGCCAGAGGCAGCTGACTGCAGGGTGCTGCTGATGGGGATCCAGCCCTTGCACTCACACAGCCATTCCAGCACCAGCTATGGGTTGCTATTAATTTCACTTTCCATAAATTGTGATTGATTTAGTAACAGAAGATGCACAACTTCCTCCTCTTCTTCCCGTAAGTGACTGCTCCCTGGTACTTGCACTCTGATCCCAACCAGCTGCGTCTTTGGAATCAATAATACGGGTCATGGCGTGTAGGCACAGAAGACTTTCCCCTCCATGCCGACACAGAGCCAGTCATCATCGTTACTACTGCCACACCAGGGCCCAGCTAGCCGTGGCGGTGTGTGCACAGACCCCCGTGCCTGCCAGATTGCCTGTTTTTCCCATTACTTGCCCCATCATTTTTGTAGTGTTTCTCAGAGTCACATTCAGTGTTTGATTTATTCTCTCTTCGTTTAATAACAAATGATTATGTGTCTTCTACCTGTGATTTATAACAATGAATCACCTTCTCCCTGAAAATTCTTGCATGGTGTGTGCAGCCCTCCACATTTATAAATCTGAAATGTTATCCTGCGCTTGCAGGCCAGCTCCAGATTGTCACGCCGCAGCCGTGGACGTCAGAAAACCCGGAAAGAGAAGAGGGAAATGATGTGGACTTTGCTAATCAGGGGGTCTGCCGGAGGACCTGAGGTGACTGGGTGAATCAGCATCAGCAACGTGATAACTGGTCCATGCTTCTAGAAGATGCAGTTTGCATTCAGAAGCCTTTGAACCTTCTCTCCTCTTCGCAGCGGTGCATTCGCAGCCCTCTGCTCTCCTTCAGGGCGGGCAGCACGGAGACTTTCTCTGGACACCTCGGGCACGGAGCGCTGCTCCCGGCTCCTCTGGAGCAGGGTCCCCAGGAAAGCTCACGCAGGGCGTTGCTTGGTATCGGCACATGTGGGTGCCTCAGAGGAGGCACCTCTCTTCACCAAAGCTGACAAAAATAGGTCTTTTAGAGCATTTCCTGCACTAGGACCCAGAACTGGAGGAAGGAGGATGCTGCCAGGTTCTCCTGCAGTTTTAAATAGTCTCCTTTAAAATACAAAGGGACAGATCCAGGTGCCCATGGAGGCACCTTGTCGTGTTTCGGAGATCCCAGGGCACCCAAGGTGTGGGGCCAGCAGATCTGCAGAGCCCTGGGGGGTCCCTGCCCCGTGGGGGGCGGCTGGTGGCACTGCAGGTGCTGCAGGGCTTCACCGTGCCACCAGCACCTCTCTGTAGGCACCTCACTCCCATCCTCTGGGTGATTTTTAACCATAATAAAATTACTTTGGGCAGATTGTGCACCTCTCTGCAGGATTTTGCCATAGAAATATTTTTATTGATCTAATTGGCTAAATGTAAGCGCTTTATTTTTATACCATTATGATTCTTTTATGTTATACCTATTGGAAAGAGTTTGCAGCACTTTTCTGTATTATTTTCCTTCAGATATTGATAATTGTTATTTCCCTTTTAAAGAGAGCACTTACGGCTATTTGTTGCATCTCCTTTTGAGCAGTACTCTCAAGCCCATTTAAGTACACACCATTCGAATCCAGCACTTTTAGAGTGTGCAGAAATAAAATAAAAGCCAGTACAATTCAAAGAACTGAGATCAGAAAGATACATTTAAAAGCTGGTTATTTGTACCCATCAGTAGCTGGGAGTTTCCAGGTAGTTAAGCGTAGCCCCCTGCACAGCACAGATTAAAGCCTCTCTCGTAAGGGCCAAAGCTGTGGGGAAAGGGTTTATGTCTGGGTCCGTAAGGAAAAGCAGAGAGCCTGGGAAGTGAACACTGGAAGAAAATCTCTTCCCCATGTCTCAAACTTGTGTGTCTGGAAGTAAAGGATAATCTAGAAAGAATAGCTTTTAAAAATTCGTAATCCTCAGAGGATTTTTCTCAATGTCTCAGGGATTAAAAAATATTTCCCCCTTCAGTTCCAGGTCTCACATTTGCGATGTCTGTTCAGCTCAGGAGCCCCAGGACACGAGCGGCGAGGGCACCGGGCAGGAGGGGGGCTCCGGGCCGTCCGTGGGGTTCCTCTCCGGCACAGCCTGAGGCGGGTCCTGGGACACCGCGGCTGCCACCCATCCCCTCGCCAGGCTCAGCAATCACTGCCGAGGACGGAATTTTCCTGGCTGGGCAGGAAGCGATGGGAGTGGGGATTCCGAACTAGGGGAGGGAGGGGACCCCTGCCAGCTGGGCTGGAGGTGGGTGGGTGCTGGCGGAGGTGGCAGGATTCATTTCCCTTATGTCCGCACACCAGGCGAGGCGAGCAGAGCGGTAGCCGAAGGGGATCCCGAAGCAGCGTGCACTCATCCTCCTGCGGGGCTGCGGCAATGCACCTTTTGCAACGCTGATTGACTGCGGCGAGGTCACCAACAGCAGCCCGGGAGCAAGTCTGGCTTCCCTCCCGGCTGCCCTGGATTCTCCTGCAGCCTTGCGGCTCAGCTGCTCGCGTGAAGCAGCTGCGGAACGTGTAATGCACATTACTCACAGATTCATGCACAAATCTGAGCTTCCGCGGCCTAAAGATTTTGGACCCGCTCTAAGACTGATGGGGGTTTAATTGTGTCAGACCTGATCATGTCCTCACCACTGCCTGAGCGGGGACGGGTGTGGTGGCGTGCACCCCCAGGGAGAGGAAGGGGACAAGAGCGGGTGGGAGTTAGGGAGAGGGGCCGGCACTGCCCTTGCCGGTCGCCCTGGGAGCAGAGGGGCGGCAGGAGCCGGTTGAGGAGCTCTGAGCCCCCTGTGCTGGGCTGCCGGTCCCAGCACAGGCGCGGTGGGTATCCCCAAGCATTCCAGGGTGGCGGGAGCTGAAGGCAGGGGCTCAGCACCGGTGCTGGAGAGGGTTTTCCACGTGGATCAGCGAGATGCTGCCAGAAGACGTGTGTGAGGCTGATGGCCCAGGGCCAGACGTGCCAGCGGGGCTGCGCTGCTGCGCAGGGTACGGTGATGGGGTAGCTCTCAGCAGGCTTCCCCTGCTGCCCGGTTTCTGCAGTAGCCCTGAAATGGTGCTAGCACAGATATGAGCTAGCCCTGGCATTTTGGCACAGGGACCAAAGTGTTTGATGGCATCAATGCAGCCTTTATTTCCAGTATCCTTATGCTGTACCTACCCAGGCTGCATCTGCTGCTTGCGTGGACCTACTGCAGATGATTTCTAACCTGCATCATCTCTGTATGAAAATGTGTCAGCTCTTACAGCAAATACAGCTAGAGACCTGCTCGTTTCTGGAAGCCTGGCACTGCTGGGCAACCAGCAGCAACAGCAAACCCATCACCCGCCTGGGCAATTGCGCTGCCCTGGGGCAGATCAGCGTGGGCATCGGCCACCAGCCTCCCGCTGCTCTGGTGCTCCCCTCTGGCGAGAGCCGTGCAAGATGCTGAGTCTCGAGGGTTCCTGCGTGCGCATCTCTGCTCCCATCACACGTCTGTAACCGCGGGGCCCTGCTCCTGCCTGCCCCGCAGCTGCACAAGGCAGAGCCGTAAATCCAGCCTTCCCTTTTCTCAAGTAACACGAACATTAATGCATCCCTAAAATGCATAATGCATCAGCTTTATTCCAACTGATAAATAAAGGCACAGTTGTTAGAGATTCAAGTCGCTTTTTTTCTCCTGGCTTGAAGATGTGGAGGAGTATTTGAAAAGTGTGTTTAATCCATCCAGCGCACAGTCTCCAGAGAATCAAGGCTTCGGCTTTAATTCTGCGCTGATGCTTGCCTGAGACTATAAAGCACCAAGACTTGTGATGCAGCCCAGAGACAGGAGCTTTGATATTTGCAAAGTGTTTGCAATATGAAGCAGGGATAACATGATTAATCAGTGCCACATGCCCCGGGCGGGACGAGCCCTGCCATGCACCACGCTGACCCTTGGCTGCTGCTCACTCCCATGCCGCGCCGGTGCTGGCACACCAGCCCCCGCTCCCCCGGCAGCTCCCCGCCTGGTGCCGCCCCTCTGTGAACTTGCATGCCAAACGGCATCTATTCTTTCATCTCGGGAAAATATAAACATCTGGGGAATAGTTAATTACTGGCTCTGGTAATTAATTAGCTCTACGTATTGCTTTTCGTTTTGGGTGGAACTCAGATGATAAATGGTATGTTTGAACCTACAAATCCATTACAACTAATAGAATTGTAAAAGCTTTTTCTCTCTAGCCATTATTCTGTACCGAATGGCCTACTCACGAACAACACATAAATGTAATTTATTTTCACCACGGTGGCAACTTTTACTATTGCAACAGTCACGAGTATCCAGGCTTCTTATTACAGCATCCTTTTTTATTTACATTTACATTTATTTATAAGCTAGTTATTATGCTCACTATGTTCTTTGGAAAAAAAAGTGCCATCCTAAATCACAGTTTATTTGAGGATTTTTAGCAGCTATTTTAATTAGAAGTTCTCAGTGCCAATATTTGCAGGCCATTGGTCCTTGCATCACCCTTTTGCCAGGTACTGTCACCAGCAAGAAGGGACAGGTTCAAGTATGTGTGGACTAGGCTCAAAATTAACAAGAACACCATGGGATGACAGAGAGGGTAACTCAAAGGAAGAGAAATGCAATTTGGGTAGGAAAATATAGTGACGGTGTAGGGAGAAACCGGGATTATTACAAAGAGCCAACATAGAAGAGGATGAAATCCGAAACACTTAGACTGCAGGTCTTTGCGACACGAGCCCCTGTGACCCTCTGGCAGTCAGGAAAGGCTCTGGTAGACAGCAGCTTAAATCCGTTTCTGTGGTGTTAAACACTACCTTTATATGGGCCAGTTCCCCAGCCCATTAAAAAAAAGCTATATTATCATCAGCAACTTGCCCTGAATGTCATTATCGACAGTTTTTCCTACGACTTCCTGGAAAAGAACATAGCAAAGTTACACTCCCTCTTCCCTATAAATCGGAGCTGTTGTGTTTATTACCAAGTCACACTGGATTAATTTCTTGTCATATCTCATTAGAAATTCATCTTTAAACAAGGTTTGTTATTTCCCTTGACTCATTTTCAGTGTTCTAGATTTACGTAATGCTGCTCCTGCTTTATTTTTGTTTTCAGGCTAAAAAGACTCATATACTTAAATACGATTTGCTAATTCCGCGGGATCATAAATAGCTATGAAAAATGCCAAATATCCTTGCCGGGTTGATTTTTGAACACTTTAACGCTGGTTAACATATGCTCAGCTACTGTGGCTCCCGCTTGTGGCTCTCTAAGAGGCCGGAATGAATTCTCTTCCAGTCTCTTACGGCTGACACCATGGCCTGATGACTGCTCCACCTCCCAGGCCCCCGCATAAATACATAAGCAAAAACCTCAGGTAGAACAATTCCTGAAAAATGAAAAAGACAATGCACAACAGATAAAAATACATAAAAAAATAAATAAGTGGGTTTGCGATATAAGAGAGTGCACTTCAGAAGGAAATAGGAGGCTGCGAGGGAATGAGATGAATGTTCTGGGGACAAAAGACAAATGCTGCGGCGCAGTGGCTGCCACCATTGACATTCACGGCAGCCGCCTCGCTCTGCTCCAGCCGAGGTCACATCCCCAGCCCTTCCAGCAGCACAACACCCGCCCGTTAGCCTGCTCTCGTCTAAGGAAATGCCACTTGCAATTGAAATTCAGAGGCAAGATGACATATCACCTGCTATTCCTTAGTGTCTGGGAAGTGTGTTTGTGTCAGAGATCAAGTATTTCACAGTAAAATTATTTTTTAGATATATTGTTTCCCTGAGGAATATTTAGACCAGAGGCTTTTAATGGAAATATATTTATAATACTGAAACACATGCCTGCCAGTTTTTACACTGTAGTGGAGGGGAAAGAAAGAGAAAAGAATGTTAAAACATTACAGATGTGCACGTCGGTTTCTTGGTGTGGAAGATAACTACAGTCACCGGAATTAGAAGGAAGAATAGCTTGCTTTATTTTTAGGAAGCCCACACTGACAAGCTGATCCCAAGAATACGTTTTTTGGGAATTACACCATTTTACTTCTATGGAGGCAAATGAACATAAGGTGACGGTTAGTTCAGGTTCTGACCTGAGCTCGGGGCTAATCTCTCTGAAGGAAAATGGCTAACACTGAAATTGGCCAAACACCGTCGCTGTGCCCCAGCTCGCGTGGCAGACTGAGCCACAGATTTGTTTGCTGGACCTGGCGTGGCAAATACAGGGACCCTGCTCCTTCTGCCCCTTGGCTTTCTGAAGTGGGGACAACGTGAACGTGGCGAGCCCAGCGCGGGGGGGGGCGAGCTGGTTGGAGAGGGAGGTGGGACTCGGCAGGCCAGACTGGGATTAGGAAATAAAATGACAAAGCATCCTTCATTTGTTGTCTCGTTTTCCTGAGGAGCCTTTGTTTTGTTGGCTGCTGAATGGCGTTGATGGTGGCGGGGTTGTCCTTCGTCCTCTGTGACAGACAGCGTCCTCCCAGCACGGAGCACGTTCTGGTTCCCAGTGGATAAGGGAGATGCCCTCCCCGGCTCCCCTGCCAGCGCTGCCGAGCAAGGGCAGCGGCACCCCGTCTCCAGCTCCCTTCCCACGGCTCACCACCCCCTTCCAACGCCCCGCTCATCCCTGTGTTTAATTAACAGGTGCATCCTGTTCATAAAAACTAGTAGCAAAGCTACTGAAGCAGGAAAACCAGGCCTTCCTATTCCTTGAAGATGTAGCCCTGGAGGAGAGGGAAATTCGCTCAGCTCCTCACTCCACCCTTGACGCTGAAAGGCCACAATCAGGTCTCTCCGGAGCCTTCTCTTCTCCAGGCTGAACCCCCCCAGCTCTCCCAGCCTGTCCTCCCAGCAGAGGGGCTCCAGCCCTCCCAGCATCTCAGCGGCCTCCTCTGGCCCCGCTCCAACAGCTTCGTGTCCTTCTTGTGCTGAGGACTCCAAATCCGCAGGAGCAGGGTCTCTTTGGTCCAGCCGCGCTGAGAGGGACAGTCCACACAGGCTCAGAGGGTCAGTCCCCGAGCAGTGGGCTGGCAGTGGTGACCACGGCACGCAGCCCGTGGCAGAGCTGCCCGGCCCCGCGGGATTGCTGTCTCTGCCTGCTGGCTCCGGACACCGCCGGGACCCCGGGGGCACAGACCCTGCCGCGGTGCTGTGCGATGCCCTGACCGTGGGTGCTGGAGCCAAGTCCCCCGTGGTCCTCCCCAAGTCCAGGGGACGCGCGGCCACCGCAACCCTGGGAAACCATGGTCTGTGCGATGCTCCCACAACTCCCTGAGCCGGCAGCTTCTGGAGGGACAACCATGCAAACCAGTGTCCAGAAATCAGCTCCTTCCGTCCCATTTGACTGCCTTTAGCATTCCATTTAACCCCACGTAGAAGGCACTCATCAAAGAGTAATTAGTTGGGTCAAAGGAGCACGCACCGTGCTGTAGAGCAAGGTAAGCATTAACAGGCCAGGCATCTCATTTCTGATAGCAAAGTACAGCTGAGCAAAAGCAGTGTTAGCCAAATATTTAAAGAATGAAAGCACATTTAGATTAATCATAGCTTTTGTGGAATTGTAATGAAAGCGTGTGTGAATTGTAATGAATGTGTTAGATCCTTTTGACTGAAAAAAAATAAAGAAGAGCAAATAAATAATAATTGAAGCACTTTATTTTTACAGTGGTATCTGTTTCAATTTAAAAACGTTTGTTTGGGTTTTTCTTCATTTAAATACAGTTTAGGTTTAGCACATTTAAGTGGGGAAGGAAGTGTTTTCTTTAGGAAAAAGTTAAACATTGAATACTTGATTAATCAATTTTGTGTTTCGCTTTTTTTTGAGGTCAATGAGAAAGAAAAGCTGGCCTTTATTTAATCTGGCCAGAGAACTGAACAGTCAGTTGCTCGTACAGCTGCACCCCAGAGAGCAGGTTCGTGACCAAACCAGCAAATTACCAAGTTCTTGAGGGTTCTCTGACGAGTAATGTGGCTATTTAGCCTACAAGTGAAACACAGTAAGCAAGATTAAATTGTTTGTGATTTTATATGCTTCAAAATAAATGAATAATAGCAAAAGATGACTCTGAAGCATGCAAAAATATATAAAATCAATTATGTTTGAATGTAGCATTTTGAAGTACCCATCGCCACTGAAGCCATAGATGCCTTTTTTATATATATTCATTTAGAATGAGCTATATGGATTTATTAGACATTTAGAGGTAAAATCCATAACATAAAATAATACACAAACCAAAAAAACTCACTAAATGTGCCACAAAAAAACCCAAATTTTCCTCCTTAAGTTTTCTTTCCAGTTCTTTCCTTTGTTATATACTTGTGCTTCTTACCTGTTCTGCCTGCAATTAATTTAATTTCTGTAAAATAATGAATTCTCTCAGGTTCCATTGTACAATGCAAACTTTCCTTTCCCATGCAAAAGCTAAAGCCAAGGACTTAGAGGAGAGGTCCATGAAGAGCAAAGCTAGTGGAGCCCAGGCTCAGCCCATGGTGTGGTCGGTCGCGGGCTCAGAGCACGAGGTGGGACATGTCAGTCACTGGGGCTTCCGAAAAAAGACACTGCGATACCCAAAAGATGAAATGTAGTTGGCCCTACCCTGTTGATGTGGGTTTCTCTCAGCTGGTTTAAGGCAAGCTGCCCCGATCTCAGGGTTTGTTTAAGGGGTCTGTACTTCTCCTGGCCTCCCGTACCCGTTTGGTGGGGACATAAGGTATCGGTGTGCTCACTGGGAGTGAGAGACAACTGAATTCTGAGCGCCTGGTGGGGAATCTTAACACTTTTATAACACTTAATATCACTGCAATTTGCCATATGCACAGTGACGGAAGGAGCTGAGAAACCTCAAGCAAAGCAATCCCCAGGGGAAGGGGGGCTGGATGCGGCGACTGCAGCCCTTCCCAGCCCAGGCTCTGCTCGGACGCCTCTCGCTCCCAGCTCTTATCGCTCTCTTCCTTCCATTCCCGTTTGTCTCAGCCTTGCAGATATTCCCAAACCAACTCGAGTGTAAGCTTGCAGTGTGTGCACGCTTGGCTCTGCTTATCTGTAGAGATAATTTTGCCCCCGTGGCTACTTTCTGTTCCTTTCAAAATGTCACACGCTGCTCTGTAGTGCCAGGCTGCCCATTAACATGGTATTTCATCGCTATCCGTCTTTGGGTAATGGCTACTGAAATCCCCTCTCATGGGTGGATTTTGGCAGTTTAGGGATGATTCACCCACCAAGTCATCGTTGCCCGGGTGCTTTATGGCAAGCTTTCCCCTGACAAGCTGCGTATTTGGTGCCGTGCCCTGGGCTGTGGCAGCCCCCATCCTGTCCCTCGCCTTGCTCTGCTGCACCGGGCTGCTGGGCTGCTGCTGTGCCACCCCGGCACAGGGCTGGCACCTCCTGCCAGCTCCATCTCCCTTCCCTGGGGCCCCTTTTCAAAATCCTCCTTCGGCATCCCGGTGCCACAACGTCAAGGGAAGCGATGGAGTAAGTGCGGAGCTTCTTCCCACGTTCAGAGCACTGCTGAGGGCTACAGCTCTCCAGCCCCAGCTCTGCCCTCACCAGCCCGTGTCTGTGCAAGGAATCACACACCATCTGATTAGCGCCAAACCCGTGTGGGTTTGAACGAGGTTTGTCTGCAAAAGTTCCATTTCAAAGAATGGGGCCAGGGCTGCTCCTACCATATTCTCCAACAGAGCGAGAGATGGAAAGGGATGAACTGTTCGGTGTTTAAGCTCAACTGAATCCTGCAAAATTTAATTTATTCTTATAAACAACTTTTACAGAAAAATAATAAAAGTACATATCTGATGTATGCAGTTGTTAGAAATTGCTGAAAAGAAAATGGGTTGTTTCACCTCAAACCAGGACATTGGTTATTTTTATTAAGTAGGTGGTTCTTTGGTTCTTAAAATCAAGAGATGAATAATATAAAGCAACAGGCCAACGGAAAAATCCTGTCTCCATCAGCAGGGACTATTGGATTAGAGACTGTTTAGGGACGGGGTGTGAGAACCTGTGTACACATGCCAGGCTCTGGGAGCATCCCACCAGCAGCCCTCTCTTCCTTTGAACATCCACCCGGGAAGTGTGACCTGCCCAGGGACTGAGCTCAGGCTCCTGATTAAAGTCTGTCCTTAGTTTGTGGCACATTTTATTACTTGACTGTCATTTTTCCAGAAAGGCAGAATTTTATTCAAATATTACCTTAAGTGAGGCCATCATTGCTAAGCCCAATTAGAACAGGACAGGCACTTTGACTCAATGCAAGTAATGCTTTCAAGCCTGTATATTATTTTACTGGACTCCAGGGCTCTCTGCCCTCTTCCTTCCGTACTTTCTACAGTGTTTAGAGACCTACACATGGAAGGCTGCTGCCTGCGCCTGAGGCTGAACAAATGCTTACCTACCCAGAAATGCACAATCCCCGCCAGTCTGAGGAACCACGGTGTTCTCAAGGACCATGTGCAGCAAACTCTAGATGCAGTGCCTGGCTTTGCACTCACAAACTGAATGTCCTGGACCGTCCCTGGCACGAAACCTCTCACCCTCCAGGACAGAACAGCGGTTCTGAGCTTTTCCTGTGCCCTGACCCACATCCCAGACCATGCCTGGGATCTCTTGACCTGCGCGAGCTGGGACATGCCAGACACAGACTGGGGACCCATGCTGGGGAACCAGCCCTTTCTCACACTGTTAAATAAAGGAGGATTAGCCTCCTAATCTGTGGTTTAATTTCCAAGAAGTAAATGGGTTTTTAAGATGATATCCTTATCACTTAACCAGTGCTTTGATTTAGCAAGTGAGGAGATAAGAAGCGTCAGCACACCATCTTCCCATGCATGTGAGAGCACACCAAAGGCCCCGCATCCCCCATGCTCCGGCTGCACCTACCCCGCCTTGTCCCGGCGCCACACGAGGGACTCTGCCCAGCTTGTGCCGCAGCCACTCCGCAAAGGTAACGCTGCTCCCAAGGCGGGAGCGCTCGGGCACTCCAAGCTGGGGGTGCGCAGTGCCTCCAGTGCTGCGAGAAGCAGCTGGAACATCCTCCCTGCTGCCAGAGTTGCCCTTCCAGGTGTAGCATTTTGTGGAAAAGTGGGATGTCCATGTCTCGGGGCACAGGGCTTGGCACGGGGGATGCCACTGCGTCCTTGGGATCGTGCCCAGCAGTGGTGGCAGCCGGGCATCCCGGGGGAATGCCGAGCTGCTCTCTTCCCCAGCAGCAACATCCCGGTCTGTTTTATTCAAGTGACATTTTGTAAGTCTGAAACAATAAATTGCTTTTACAGAAAATGGGTTTTTGACTTAGGACTTTCCCAAGTGTTTTGTTTGATGGGGCGACTGGGGTGCATATCAGTCTAAGACAAAACATTTGGGCAAAATAGCGTCGCACCCATAAACACAGCAGTATTCAATACGTCATGTGCAAGGGTCAGCTGTATAATTTAATGTCTATTTTGCTTGAACTGAACAAGCGGTGACCATTTGAAGAAAGCGTATAAAATATTTGAAATTACTGCTGTCGGGAAATTAATGACACGTTTTCCTATGCCATTTCAGTAGCTGTAAGAGTTCTGTTCTACATTTTGCTGAAAAAAGTTGTTGGATTTAATAGTCAAAAAGAAGGTAGAACAGGTAATGTATGGATGAAAGTGATCATATTCATATGATTTAGGATAATCATTTAAGAGAAAGGGAATAAATTGTGAGACATAGAGCCTGTGACTCTGCAGCATAATTTTATTATTGCCTACTGAAATTGGCTTCATCTCAGTTACTTTAGCCCTTTGAAAGTTTGAACAGATGGCATATCTTGCTCTAACTGTATATCTAATTTAGTTTGCATGACTTCTTGATTATGTATATTTGAATTAATGGGCTTCTCTATGTTTGTTACATCATCAGGTTAATGGTGTTTAAAAGATGGTCATATGTATCAATTCTCCCTTGGTCAAGAGTCAAAAGTAAATGAAACTTGCTATGAAAAAATGGTGCTGAACAGTGAAATAACTCTACTAGGGATAAATAGATTTATCCTTGCTAAATTAGGCACAGTTCTTCGCTGCCTAACCTACATAACAAGGGAAGTGAATGGTGACTAGAGAAGTGATTAATCACTGTATCACGTATGTCATTACTGCATCAATAGAACGGGAAATCAACATTCTTTGAATCTTTAGAAAAAAAATATCTGAAGTCAGATATTGCTTTTTAGATGTTACAGAAATAAGGAGTCAACCTTCTCGGTTTCCTTTTGAAAAGAAAGTTCTTAGATAAGAAGTCCTTTATCAATCACGTGCAAGGACTTCAGCTTAGGCCGCAAGTATATTTTCTGCCTGGTATGGCTCTGAGAGGAGGAGGGCATAAAACACTGAGATGCAGCGTGGGAATACGTGAAGTTTTCTCTGTCTTCCCAAGGTCCAAATGCTCCGTTTAATCGCTAGCGTTGGTCAAACTGCAAATGGTGCTCCCAAACACCTGTTCCAGCCCAGACAGCTGTTGCATTCAGCCTGACCATCTCTTTCCCTGTGCAGTAGTCACAAACACCCATAAAACAAGGTCTGTCTTCCCAGAAATGTCTAAGGAGTGGATTATTCATATGCAAATGCCCATCCATACCTGCATGCAAACAAGGAATTTTGTGGCTAATGAGTATTCTTTTATGCTATTTTTGCTGCAACTTAGAAGTAGGGTTGAAGAAACATGGCCATGTGCCTAAGCATATATCAACAGCAGCGAGCGCTTAGTGCGGCACTGAACAGCTGTCAGGAGCAAATTTCATTCAACTACTTTATTTTTGTTGTTTTTCCCCATGTTTTTAAGGCTGTTTTATCTCTGTACATTTCTACATATGTCACAGAGAATTTCAATCAGTCATCTCGCAATGGTTATTCAGCAACACATTAAACTGACACAAAAATTCTCCATTCCCAAGGTCCACAGGCTCAAAGCTTTCACAGTCTGAGATATCTGAGGGGGCAGGTTATGTTGTTTTATTTTATGTGGCAAAAAAAATAGAAAGTTTTTTTTTTTTCCCATTTTGGCCAATCAGGCATAATTCCCAGCTGCGGCTTCTCTGGCTCTTACCCCTTTAGAGAAGCGGAGACCTGTAGTTCAGCAACACCGTAGACCAGAAGAAGCATTTAAAGGTTAAAAGCCTTAAGGAACTTTTCAATTACTGAAGCTTTTTCTCTCTTCGGTAGGAAACCAAGAGCTGCATCTCGCAGCAGCCGGCTCGCTGGGAGCACTCCTCACCCCAGCCCTTCTGCAGCGCTGGGCTTGGCTGGGCACAGCAGCCCTTGCAGCCCACCGTCCTCTGACCAGCCACAATTTTGTCGTAAAAACCTAATCCAACGTTCCCCAAATGCTCCCTGTGACCTCCTACAAACACACCCTGTGGCACCGCCCTCACCGTGTTTTACCACCCTTTTTTTTGCCTTTGGCAATTTTATCGCCAAACGTCTCATGTCCTCTGCAGATAGAAAACAGAGGTAAACGCTTTGGTCCTGTTTTTGGTAATTCCTAGCTGCTGGAAGTGAGGACTCCGTGCTGAGCCTCATGTGCCAGCTGCTCCTGAGGCCCTACCAGCCCAGATGGGGGGTGGGAAGAGAGAAAAACTCAGGTACGTAGAACAAATCTATAAATTCTTAAATATAACCTGACAGATTTCCCACTGATTTCCCATGTTTGCCTTGGAAAGTTCAAAAAAGCCACTAGCTTTTTATTTTTATTATTTTTTTTTCCCCAATAAAAAGCTGTTAATTTTGTTTCAAAAGGTTAAACTCTAGATGGGGGAAAAAAGGTTTGAAATGTTTCCAGATGCTGTGTCTGTTTTGTAACCCTGTAGCTTGGAGAAATGCGGTAGATCAGAAATGTTTTTTCAGATCATTTGAAATCAAAGCAGAACGGCAGCACTCTCCAGTGCAGAGCTCTGCTGCCTGATTTCACCTGCAGTATGCTATGGGCTTTCTGAGACAGCGCCTTCACATATGCTGTAGGAATTCAGGATTTGTGCACCGTTGTACATCAAAGTTATACAGATATTGCCAAACAAATAAGAGTAATAAGACAACATAGTAAAAATAAACTGTAACAGTAAGTAATTAACGTTTCCACAAGACTCACCTTTCAATATGAATTATCTAAAGGTTTAATTTTACAACAGCGTCTCCTGTAAGTAAAACTAAAATAGGGATATGGTTAGCAGTGACTCTGCACTATGCTTCTTTCTTATTTTGAGTTTAATTTTTAAAAAAAAAAATCTGTGTTTTTTAGTATTTAAATGGCAGTATGTCTTATGGACAGAGTCATTACAGGCGGTAAAGGATGTACCATCCAAATACTGGGTGTCGTCACTTTATCAGTCCCCACAGTCGAGAATGCTGATGTGGGAGCGGGCAGAGGAGGGGTTGGCATCCGTGGGCAGAGGACAGGCAGGGGTACAGGCTTCGGGGCAATAAACAGCTTTTCTTGAACAATTTACAATCCGTCCCACATAAACTGGAACTTGTGCTACTGCTGCCACCACAGAGACACTTGTAACCACAACGTGGTACATTTCTTCCCAGTCTTCGGAATGCTTCCCTGCCTTTTTCCTGACATAGCCTTTGTGTGAACAGGAGATGCCTACAAGGTCCCTCTGAGCCACGGGGACTGGGCCATCACCACTAAGGTGCTGAGGAAGGCTGGGGGACCATCACCACTAAGGTGCTGAGGAAGGCTGGGGGACCATCACCACTAAGGTGCTTGCTTCGGGCAGTTTTCTCTGGTTCTCTTCCCAGTGGAGCTGCAGGTCTGAGACCTTCCCAGCCCCCTGGTGCGTCTTCTGCAGGGTGGCCAGCCCCAGTGCCCGGGCAGGGCCACCAGGACCACCAACACCCGACGGGACTTGGCTCATCTGGGAAACCCCTCTGACAGCAAGGCTCGAAGCTGCTGTGACTGCTCCGACAGTCCTGATGTGCGTCTGCTCATGAGTGCCAGGAAATGTGACTGCTCCACGGGCATCAATAACCGCAATTCCTTCTTGAAAGCTGTATCAACACACTTTGCTAATAATACCGTGTAAAACAGGCCAAAAAAGGTACTCCTTGTGCACATCACGTTTGACATCACTTGCCACAGGTGTGATGATAGGACTCATTCAAACTTTTCTCTCCCAATTACGACAACTCCAAATTAGTAGGATTTCTCTCAGCCAGGTAAATCTCTCAACGAAGCTCTAAGTTCATCTTCTCATTATGCAGGAGATTTCCATCGTCTCAGTGAAAGTGCTACAGAATTAGAAATTTTGCTCCTGCCGTGTGTCCCGCGGCTGGGCTGGAGCAGCCTGGCAATGCAGCAGCTGGCCGAGCGGCAGCAGGAGCATCCCTCCGGGGAGGGGACCTCCGTCTGCTCCATCTGGATTGTTTTCTGTGTCTCCTTCACAGCAGTTTTACCTCTAAGGTTCCATGGGATGATCCTGCAGCCAACAGAGACCCTGGGGCAGCAGCACTGCCAACAGCATGGAGGAATCCCGGCTTTGGCTTCAGCACCAAGAGCTGCGCCCATGAGACGTGGGTGAGTGGGAGAAGCACCTTCAGGATGGAGTTTAAAGCTGGTCTTGGAGTCACACTGCACCAGCCACAGCTGA
This sequence comes from Stercorarius parasiticus, assembly GCA_013396915.1. Taxonomy (NCBI): domain Eukaryota; kingdom Metazoa; phylum Chordata; class Aves; order Charadriiformes; family Stercorariidae; genus Stercorarius; species Stercorarius parasiticus. The sequence continues at coordinate 512,513 of VWZL01001858.1, forward strand.
TATAAATCATCAGAGCCTCCAAAATTGGTAGCAGATCTCTACCAGCCAATTCCCACCCTCGCTGCTGCCAGCACATGCCCCGGCTGCCCTTGCCACGAAGACAGACCCGTGCTTCTGCTTTGGCCCTGTGTGCTCAGGGAACCGTGAGGGTTTCTCTTACAGGGAAAGGGAATTTCTCGACTGTTTCACATTTCTCCCTTGGATCTTCCATGCGATACATCTCTTTGTAGGTCTCCTGCACATAAAATATGCAGATAGGTAAGTAGGTAGGTGGGTAAGCGTGTAGATGGGTGGATGGATGGATAGATGATAAAACAGCTGAGTTACACAGTCCTACTCTTTCAGCTACAAGGAACCAATATACATAAATTGACACATTACAACCTGATGAGTTTAATAATTTTCCTTGTTGTTTCCAGCAAAACATAGCAAAAGAAATACTTTTTTTTTTTCAGAGAATATGTCAAACGGACTCCGTAACTGCTTGCCCCAGGAAGTCATCAAGTGTAGGAATTTTGTAAAGTTTTTACCTGTCTTGTTCATGGTGGCAGTTAAACTACCCCTCATTAATGTTAGTGATTTTTGGGAGCAGTATTTATCACCCTTTCTCTTTCAGGAATTTTAAAGTAATATACATGTACATATGCACACAGATAGTAGGGAGAGGATGGGCGGGTTACCCTTTTATTTTATACCCTGTGTCGACAGGATCTTACCGTTTAGCTGAAGCAGTGAATCCTCACGCTGTGGCTGGCAGGTATGTCCTTAAACAGATCTCTGTCCCTGCAGTTTCTGCGTGTGGTTTGTTGCTTTGTGAGTCTCTGTGGTTAGATTTCTATCCCCACACTAGCTTGCATACCCAAATAAAAATAAGCAAAGTGTAGCCTGGGTCTGTCCTGCATGGCCAAAAAGTGCTGTAGTAAAGTTAATGGCATGTTTCTGCTGTTCTTTCTCAGTATTGAGCAGACTGGAGGGCGGTGGGCATCTAGCTCACCATCTAGAAGACGAGTAGTGAGACGGGCTGCAGTGCTGCCGCTACTGCAATTATTTTATTGGCTTGACCTTGCACCCTGTCGAGAAGATGTCCACAAGATAAAGCAGTCCCATCAATAATTCAGCGCAGATGCCGAGTGCACTGTATGCATGAAAGAAGCTGCAGGGAGGGACGGGCACAAGCGGGAGCCCAGCTCTCAGCAGGATGCGCCCGTCCTGCAGCCAGGGCCGGGCTGGTCGTCACTGGCCACCGGTGCCGGCACTCACACCTCCAAAACCACTGGGTAAAATGGGACAGGAGGAGCATAAACCCACTACCTCCTTTGCATCTGCTGCTGATCAGCAGGCTGGCTGGCACCTGGAACTGCGGGGCTACTCTGACCAATTTATCTTGCGTTAAAGCGTTTTTTTTGCATTTTGATGCTAATGAATGATGAAACCTGTAATTAGTCCGTATCATTCATCATTAAGTCTGTCATTTAGCCTTTAGATGGAAAGGTTCTATTTGTTGTATATGCTGTTTATGTAATGAGTATTTATCTTTATTTGATTATAATTATTTTATCTAGAAGGTGCCCCTCTGTTAAGGCACTTGGGAAGCTACATATGCAATTAAGAAGAGCATGAACCTGTAGATGCAAATCCTAAAAGCATAACATGGAAGAAGCAGATAACAACAGCAGTGGGGAAACTGCTTCAGGAAAAAAAAAAAAGCTTACACTGTAGAAATATGAAGAAAGTCGGTCAGTAGCTGCAGGGTTGTGTGTGGACCTGCAGGATGACGGCTGCGGGCAGGATGTGAGACCCAGGAGCCCGCGTTATGTGCACTCCCTGTCCACCTGAAACCTAGGCTGCATGGCTTTCGATTTCCTCCGCTGCACTAATGCACCCAGGAAAATGTCTTTAAAAGTGTAAAAGTCTGCTAGTGTGAGTTTGTTTGGTTTGGAGGGGGGTGGAAGGAGGAGTTCCAGCCAGGAAGGGATTTCACCGTGTCTTTTCTTAAGTCGGCGGTTTCAGCTCCCCAGGAGATGCTGCCAGGGTGCTGTTTTCCGGGATGCTCCGGTGTCTGCTCCTCGCTCTGGTGCTGAGCAAGGGCAGGCAGCGAGAGCGCGGGCTCTTCCCCGGTGCACTTTGGGGGAATCTGAACATCCCGGGAGCTCGCCAGCAGGTCTCCCGAAGATGTTGTGCTGGGTTGGTTCTGCCACCGTCTCCTGATTTTTACAGTATCATTTCTATGTCGTTGTGCTAGCGGCTGGTCTGCCCTACAGTGAAGCCAGTCCTTGTGCCCGCTCCCCCAGAATCTTTATGGGGAAAGGCAAAAAAATCCAAACAACCCCAGAACCAGACGGTCTTTTTATTCCAGGTCTTGAGATGAGATGGAGCGGTGTGACTCATAGCACTGGGAGCTTTGTCATGCAAGAGCCGCTGCAGTAACTGTCTTCTGCCTTGATGTCCTGCAGGAAGGAGCTGTTATCTCAGCTGATACGACCTTCGCTATGTGACAGGGTATTTGATTTCAGCACTTGCCCTGTATCACACTTGACAGGTTGTGTTTAGATCAAGCATATCATCTTAAAGAACAATCTGTCCTGATTTAGTGATGCCAATGGGCAGATTCTTCGCCATTTCCATAGCAGCTTGTTCTCTGTTTGATCAACCTTGTTGTTAAAAATGTGTTTCTAATTTTGAACATGAATTTTGAATTGGTTCTCGTGTCTTTTCCTGCTGGAATGAAGTCCCCTACGTCTCCAGAAAAGTTTATTTCTGAAAGAAAGACGGTTCCAGGGATGGTGAAAGAGGGTATAAAGCACAGTATTTAACAGGAACCCTGCAACGGTGGGCTGTTATTGATCTGCTGATGGCTGTAATCAAAAACTATTGCTTTTTTGAGATGTGTACTTTAACAATGACCTGGTCAGTTCTCCCTCCTGTATAGCAGGAAAATACTGTAGGCTTGAATGGAAACTCTTTTTTTTTTAAATGGCAACAGATCAGCAAGTAGAAGGAGAAACGATGTGAAATCCACTTGTGTAATTGCCATTTTCTAGGAGTCTCCTCGCACGTATGCTTGTGGGTGAACTCGGGTGCCCTCGTGCCCTGTCAGCACGGATCAGCTCACACGCACGTTCCCCAAACATTCCCAGCCCGCCCTCGAGCGCTGGTGGATGAGTCCTGGGTGGGGAGGAGACCCTGCAGCCGCCGGTCCCGTCCCTGGGAGGGCAGGTCTCTGCCGTGCAGGCAGGACCCCGGGACACTGCTGCTGGCCGGCACAGCCAACCCAAACCGGCTCCACTCTCTGTTCCTGCAGGTTTCGAAAGAAACTGCTGTCAGAACAGCTGGGAAAGAGCCATTGTAGGGGGATGTGAAACAACTGTACCAACGAAAGGGAAAGAATAGAAATCCCAACAAAAATTAGGGAAAAAATAGCCTACAAGATTTGCACTCAGAAAGAAGGCTTACCGACAGTTAACTAGATAACTGCCATAGATCGCTGCCAGTAGAGGAGCTGAACCACACACAGAAATGAAAAACAAATTAATTAATCAAAAAAAGAAACAAAATAGTGTAGTTGTATTGTTATGTTCCTTGAAATATCTGAGGTAAACCGCATGGGTAGTATTGTCTCTGCTATTAGCTACCTGCATCTTGAAAAGGCGAGTCAGTAGCCCCCAGTAATAGAACCTTGAGTTAAATGCAATAATTGCACTGCTGTTTTTTTGACTTCTGCAAATGTCCGATGCTTCCATCCAATAGTCCATGATGGTTATTCTGAATGGCATCTGTGATACAGATAAACAATTTGCACATGAATGAGAGTCATTGGAAATGTCTTGACATCAAGAGCTTCTACTGGACATTGTGATGGGTCTGAAGCAACGTCTCCTGCCCCTTCTTCTTCCTGGACATGGCCAAAATATCTGCATAGGGCTGACAGACCTACAAGAGACTTCCACGCTTGGGAAGACCTGAGAGCAGTACAGGGCACCTGTTAGCCCATGGACTGGCACTAGGTGGTTAGTTTGGACTTGACTTGCTCCTTTGCACTTGAGTCTCAGACTCACACGATCTAAAACCACGCAACCTGAGGGGGTCGGTCTAAGCAGAACTGATTAGTGCCCATTCACAGGTAACTGATGACCTTACCCGGGGACCACTGGATTGCCCCTGCCCTGGGCTTGCTGCAAGGCGAGGGGAAGGCCAGAGGAGCCATGGGTGGCACCTGCCCCCAGGGGACACCGTGAGGCTGGGGACCTCAGGACTGTGGGGACAGAGGGACCGTGATGCAGATGGAGACAGTGCCAGCACAGGTGCGGCTCCAGGGAGGTGATGGACGTATGAGGTTGAAATTGCACTCTGAAGAGACAAGGGGGCTGGTCAGAAACATCTTCTTGTCTGTATTCTCTAAGCGTATGAATATACGCAGAAGCAAAGAACAGAAAAGGGAAAAAGAAAAACGAACTTATCCACATTTCATGAACTTACTTGCATTCCCTGCTCCAGGTTTCACCCAAGATGAGCCGCAGGTTACAGGAATTTCAGCAAGAACTGGGATTTCAGGCACATCCCTCTCTACCATTCTCAGCTAGGCGAACTCCAGATTTTTCTCCTCTTAATCGCTGCTTTCTGTTGGCAGTGTCGTGGCAGCCGAGCCCTCTCCTGGGGAGCTGCATCCCTACTCTGGCCAGGGCTGGGGCGATGGACACGCCAGGGACTGGAGGTCCAACCAGACACGAGAAACGGGTGTCACGAACATCGCGGGCAGAGCAGGGCACTCTGCCGGGGGTCATGCAGGCACCCGCAGTGCCAGCAGTGCTGCCGTCCCATTGCTTGTGGTAATGCTGGGACAAAAACCCCCAAAATCTCACTCATTTGACCTGCCCTGGGAATCTTTGATGTTCTCCAGGAATGATTTCTGTATTCTACAGCACCAATTATGGGATCCCATAAACTGGAATAAATCTCTACTGGTATTTAAGGTGATTTAAAATACTGTCCTGGTAGAAAAAATAAATTTGTTTTTTGACATTTAAGAACTTTAAATCATGAATGCACTGATACAAACTGAATTAAAATCACCTGCTGCCCTTCAAAAGTAGTTTGCATTGTTATAACAGTCCTCAGATAGAGGAGTTGTAAAAATCATTTCCATCCATTCACAATGATTTACTGTGCATCACAGCATAAAGCAGCTCTATAAATTGTTTTTGTATCTAAGTTCTTCAAAGTTTTCCTATCCTATTAGAACAGTTAAGTCTGTGCTAAAAATAATTTAAACTCCATTAAACATATTCAAAATATTTAAATCAATCCAACGTTGATCAAAAAACATTTTATATTCTTCAGTCTCTAGTGATAAATTATTCTGGATGTATATTACATGAAATTTCAAGATGTCAGATTTTAGTTGTTTAATGTTATACGTATCATTTGAAGCGCCACGCTGCGGGAAAGCAACATTGAACTTCTGCAGCACTGTAAGGTGAAGGCACTTGGAAGCTGTCTTGCTGACTGCAAATACTGCAGCCGAGGCTCGCTCAGTATCATCTGCATACGATCCAGCCTTTTAAACATCACATCACTTGCCACTGCACATCTTCTCCAGTGCCATAATATTTCAAAATACTACAGTCAACGCACGAGTTAATAAAGACCACCGCTACGCGCAGCGTGCTGCCACGCAGACCCCTGTCCTACCACGGGTCATGGCAAATCGTACTGACCTAAAGAGACGGTCTTCGCATGACTGGAAATAAATGCCTGATCTCTCAGCACTGGCACTGGGCAAACCGGGTACTTATTTACCTTTAATGGTGGTCAGTTTAACTTCATGGTCTCATTCATAGAATCACAGAATGGTTTGGGTTGGAAGGGACTTCTAAAGGCCATTTAATCCAACCCCCTGCAGGGTTGCAGGGTTGCAGGGACATCTTCAACTAGACCAGGTTGCTCACAGCCCCGTCCAACCTGACCCCAGCTTTCCTGGAGCCCCTTTAGGGACTGGCAGGGGCTGGAAGGTCTCCGCGGAGCCTTCTCTTCTCCAGGCTGAACCCCCCCAGCTCTCTCAGCCTGTCCTCCCAGCAGAGGGGCTCCAGCCCTCCCAGCATCTCCGGGGCCTCCTCCGGCCCAGCTCCAACAGCTCCGTGTCCTTCTGATGTTGGTGCCCCAGCGCTGGAGGCAGCACTGCAGGGGGGTCTCCCCCGAGCGGAGCAGAGGGGCAGAATCCCCCCCCTCACCCTGCTGCCCACACTGATTTTCACTGTTCCTAAAGGAAAATGAGAAACAAGACTCAAATGTTCTGTTGGGTTTTACTCCATGCCTCCCTGAGACATTGGACTTTGGGGTGATCTGCCAGCCTCTTCCTCACCAGCTAAAAGGAACAAAAGACCTCCAATTTTCTCCCCAGATGGCATTAAAGGCTTGAATCACTTTGTAGTTGCGCTTTGCAATTTTTCCAAATTTGGATATTTAAGACACAGTGTAGGACAGGGTTTCCCTCTATTCTGCCTCACAATTTCTATGCTCAGAGAACATTCTTCAACGGCCCCAAATCACTGAAGTATTTAGAATAAAAAAAAAGAACAAAGTCCTTGAAATAAGTTATTTAGACACAGAGAGAAGTAAAAAATATTTGTGAGTGAAAATTTTGTGAAGAAAAGTGAGGCTGTGTTTTTCTTTCAATTTTAAGTTCCGTATTAAAATTTATGCCATTAAAAAAATAAAACTGCAAAACAGATGTTAAAGTGAAAGAAAGAGTTGAAAGACTGTGTTCCCAAAGTGTCAGCACCAATTGTTTTACCGTCACCGGGCTGCTGTAATTTCCCCTCTGTAAAACCGACTCCCTGGGGAATTGACAATATTTTAATGGCTTAGTTTCAATAAAACTGTATTTTATGAGGGAAAGAAGTTTGGACTTGCTGTTGATCAAAAACTTCGTTTGGCAGCCTGAGCTGCGGGGGCGTGTGAGCATCCGTGAGATGGGCACGGGGTGGGGGACGGAGGGTAAAGGACGTACGGCTAAATCAGAGCTCGACGTCAGGGAGAGGCAAACAAAACCGGCAACAAGGTGATGTCACTAAGGAGAAGCAGACGTGTGCTGCTACAGCTCACTGGAGTAAAATCTGGATGCTTCGGTACCCAGAAAAATGCTGCGATAAGGTCCCAGCAGCGCACGTGTAGGTGGGACCGAAGCGGTGGGTTCATGTCTCCTGATGGTGGCTGGAGTTTTGGCGTCTCCCATGGCTTCCCCATAACACTGTAAGGAAATACAGGCCATTCTGCACATGACACTGGGAAAAAAGACTCCTCAAAAAGTGGCGGTGTGTCACTTTTTGATCATTATGAAAATGTTGGATATAAGGGACCCTGGCTGGGTTTGGGATAGATTTTCAACGTTCTTTACAGACATATCTTCTATGACACAGCAAAAAGCAACTAGTCCAAAAAAAATGAGCATTTAAATAAAAGCCGATGAACTCATGAGAGGAATTACGAGACATGACAGCCAAGAATGTGAGGGGGCTTCCATGGCTATGGACACAGCTGTTCAAATAGAAAAATCAATAAGTAATTTAGGTCAATAAAAATAGGGAGAATATTATACAGAAAGGCACTTCCTGGTTTTATTTTCTTGTTAATCAAAGTTTTGGGAACGTAAAAAACATTTGTAATCAATACAACAAAAGCGATTACTGAAATTAGTTCTACTGTGTTTCCTGGCAAGTGATATGCTTAGAAATAAATGTGAACAACAAAAGCAGAGGAAATAGCGGTGTGTGAAACCTTATTGCCAGCATTTCCGTAGAGCTTGCCTAGGACGGGGTGGATGAAACTTTGAAGCAATCCTTCCCTTGGAGAGTCAGGCAGGGGTCTGGACGGCAGTCACCCGTGGCTGAGGTAGGGAAGTCCATGTGCTAGTCAGATTTTGTCCCAGTTCGAGCAAAATTGGAAGGAACTAACGTAACAAGCATGAAAATCTTACACAGCAACCCGCACGAATCAGCTGGCGTCACTCACCAGGTTTCACACCAGATGGCTTTCTGCTTCAAGGGAAAAAAAAGAGAAGTTAAATAGAAGTATATATATACCTATATATATGTACATACGTGCGTGTCCACATATGTATATGGCCAAGTAGTTTTTTAATATAAAAATTCTGAAAAATGGTCAGTGTTCTGCTAATATATGTTTTCAATATTCCTCTATAGAAAGAGGTCTAATTACTTAACCGAATTCATTTTTATATTCCTGTTGGAAACTTTAAGACACATAGTTAAAATTAACAACAAAAAGCACCCTTACACAGGTCATATGGCATTACATTGCAAATGAAAGAACATCTAGATAGTATTACAATAAAAGTAGGAATAAAATGAGAACGAATTTATCTACACTATTAAAAGATATTATTTTTCCATCAGAAAAAATTTTAGGGATGTGTTCCCTAACTGGATATTAAAAACAATCGTAACATAGAAGATGACTGGAGAGAATGCAGAACGTCTCAATCCACATGCTAAAATGACTACAATTTTGTATTATGTTTTCTACTTCTGTTTTTCAGCTTGTTTTGCTTTCCCCAAATTCGAAAGAAAAACCATTCATGGAAGGCAAAGTAGCAGACAGCTGAGTCCTAAATATAAAAGAGACCAAACCCACTAAATCCCTTCTAACTCTGAATTCCATGATCGTTGAAAAGTGACAAGTTCGGGTGCCTAAAAATAGTTCTATGATCACCACAGGGTATATAGGATTGAAGTATCATCTGACTAACCACGGCCACCTTTAGAATCAGTAAGTTTACACGGAGCATAGGCAGCATTTCTTCTCGAAGTTTTTACCTATGTGAAAGCTTTTTAAAAATTTTTGAGAGTGAAATTAGAGATGCAAATCCTTTTTTAAACTGTGACCCCCTGGGAATGACAGTGCTGTCTTTGTATTTGCAAAATATCTAACCTTGGAGGCTTTATACTAATCCAGACAACTAATTGCATCACGATTATTTTGCAGAAAGTCAAACACAATGTGCAGGATTGAACTAAACAAACTCTTGGGAAGACGCTTAAGCGCATGAGCACCCTTCTCTTTCCCCCCAGCTGAGTTCAGCAGAAAGCTCCACAGAATAATTTCCATAACTGATCATTTTAAGTATCAGTTCAACTAAGAAATGATCAGTTTGATTTGACAGTCCTCAGAAACTTGACTCAGCTGGAGGAAGACGAGCCACATACTTCGTATGCGAAAACTTCTCAGCACAAACTTGGGTGGTTTCCAATACAGAACCACAAACTTCCATCGCTCCTGCCCATTCTTTGCTTCTCCCTGACGACCGTGTGGGCATTAGGACGGAAAATGTGGGAGACAAGGAGGGGAGACGCCAGATAACTGCAGAATCTCTTGTCTGACTTCTCCCGCCCCCCAGCTTCGTCTTCCACCGCCACCCTCACCTGAGTTCTTCGAGACGAAGCAGCAGCCCCCTCCTCCACCAGCTGCGTACTAGGAGCAGATATTCACCAGGTATCGCTCCAGCAAAACAATTCTATATAGCTTCTTATAGAATTCTATGAACGACTAGAGCTCAGCAGCGTCTTCTTGTGGGACAAATCCTAGACATTTGGGGAAATCGTCTGGGAGAAAGCTGAGCCTCTTCTGCCCAAACCTTTCAGCCCGGTAGGTGCGAGCGGCAGGGGCTGGCGGCGGTGTCCAGCCATCGGGCGCTGCCAGGAGAACCCAAATTCAAGTGCTTATGTATTAAATAATTGCTGCTGTGCTCTTGGTGCAGTGCATTTGTCTACATGTCCTGTGGCGTGAGAAACCAAAATCAATAGTTTGCCTGCCTCTGCATTGGGATTCCTTTCATGTATTTTTAATATTAACTTGGCAGGACTGAACCAGATTTTTCTGCAGTTTTCAGAAGTTCTTGGCCCCCAGAACTCCACAGACAAAGGGTAACTTTAGAGGAGGAATCCTTACATGCAGGACTGGGTTCCGATACCACCACTGCCACGCCGAGTAACCTGCTGCTGCTGTCACTACGCAAGACCAAAGTGAAATATAATAGCTGTCACCGTTGCAAATTCTAAATAAACCTTCCAACAGAGAGATTTGATAAGTTGCATTCACGAGGCACACCTTTCAAATACGCTGCAGGAAACTGAAAAGAAATTCTCCCACCTCCAAGGGGAACGATTTAAACTCTGGAAGCGTTGGCGCTCACGGCTGGGTGAGAGCGGGCAGGAGCAGGGTCTGCCCTGCAGCCACCCAGGGGCAACTGCAAAGCAGCCTGAACGCAGAGTGCACCTTCCCGAAACCTGCCGCATGGCCCCAAGCGCGTGAATGACGAGAACAAAACTGGAGTCTTCCACCAGTCTTGTTGTACACGTTAAATGTGTTTATACACTGTCACGCTATTTATATTATCTAAATGTCTGCATTCCTAGGTGCCATACTGGAGCCCAGCGTTGGCTTTCTGATGGAAATCACTGGAAACGGAGCCACAGAACTACCACTCGGAAACACAGAAATGGATCCCCCTTCTGAAAAGGTAGTCAATATTGTGTTCGTAGGATGCTATTTTTCCAGCTAATCCCATTGAAAAGTTGATCTTCGACTGTCAGCCTTCATGGTATTTATTGTTGCATCTACATATGCGCTAATCCTCGGTCCTACATCTTTCACTTGACTACTACAAGATTAGTTATTTTTTTCCTCTAATTTTCATTGCATTTCCTTTTCATTCTTTTCATGAGAAGAACAGACTGTTAGTTTCTTTTTGCTTTAGAACTTCATCATAGTAATGGGAAAAATGTCAGAAACATCGAAGAAAAAAAATGTGGTGAAATGTCACACAAAAGAAAGAAGACTTTCATCCAGCGAGTTTGTCAAAAGATGCTATTTGGCACGTAACTGCTTCATTTATGGACTGTCAGATTATAAAGCAGCGCTTTTCTGCAGCAGAATGGCAGCAGGTAGTCAGGAGTGATGCCACATGCTCAAGTCACACGGCAGAGGCTTTTGGGGAGCTGGAAATTAATACCTTGGCTAAAGAAACCTTGTCATTTAAGAAAAGGTTAGAGGTGAGAGTGATGGAAAATAATTACAGATAAGGAGGATGGTGGTTAACTGTCGGGGCCGCCTGGCCTGGCTGCTCTGGGCAGCGTGTCCCGCTGCAGCTCAGGGAGTGAGGTGGGTCTGCAACCTGCTGCCCGAGGGAAACTGAGGTCAGATCTTCCCAGGTGTGAGGATTTAAGTCACTTTGGGTGAAATGCCGCTTGGTGCCGAGCCAGCAGCCAGCATTGGCCCATCGTGGTCAGTGCGGGGACCCCCGCGATGCTGCAGCGCAGGGCACTGTCACGCCAGCGCCAGCACTGCCTGATCGCAACCCTGGGCTCCCCAGCAAAACACCCTGCTTTACTCCAGGAACAGCACCCACTTCTCCACCTGAGAAGTGAAGCATTTCTTTGCAGATGTGAAGATCAAAACGATATGTCTGGGAAAAAAGAAGTATCATAAATAAGAAATCTATAGGATCTATGGGATGCTACTTGTTGCAGCCATGAGACCCCGTTCCTCGTAGATCACTGCCTTCTCCATCCATCAGATGGGCCTCAACAACACCCAAGGCAAAAGAAAAGGTGCTTCCCACATAACAGGCTGCGTCTTTAAAGCACACAAGCAAACAAAACTCTTGCCAGCTCCTTGAGAGCACATCAACATCAGCACCAGTCATGGCGGCTGGACTTGCTGGAGCTGAGAAGGACCCCGAGTAGGTGGTCAGTGAAGACACTGCGGGAGAAACACTCACTCCTGCATCGCTTTTTGAGGATTTTGAAGAAAACAGCGCAGTGGCGCAGGTTTCAGGTGGATGCCTGGGGAACATTACTGACGTTTTTTCCTCCAAAAAGTTTGTGAAAAATGTGTGTAAGAATGTATGCAAAGTATTTTGTAGAGACATTTATCTACACTGGTTTAGATAATAAACCCAAAGATCAGTAGTTTCAGAGTGGGTGTTCACATTTGTCCTAGTGTTAGAAATGTGGGCTATAAGGGAAAATAATATGGTAGCTAGAGGGCTGGAATGCTTTAGAAGAAAATCAGATAAAGCTCATGACACTCTGGAGCTGTTCCTTTTATTCTTTTTGAATCTATAGTATTCATTCTATTCCTCTCATTTTATTTCACTTGAACTTAATCGATAAGAGACAAAAATGTTCTAGATACCCATGAGGTAAAAAGAAACACTGGACGTTCTTACACAGAGAAACCTGCGATTTCACCCAGATCTGGGGTCAAGCCAGGATTCTGGTTTTCGTATTTGAAATTTAACCTCTGCAGGTAAGAGAATCTGTCTTCCCTTCACAGAAAACAGTCGCTGCTGTCTTTGGCTACAAAGCAGATGTCACTTTCTGTTTGGTTTTTCTGCTCTTCATTTTGGTGAAGCGAGGAGTCAAATACTGTAACTCAATGCCGTGCCAGAAAGTTCAGTCTTAGCGCTGAACGCTATGGAATTCATGGAGATCATTGAGGTCTCCATTGTCTGGGTATAAAATCCCTTCTAAACCACCCAAAAGCAGGGTGATTTACAGTAGATTGAAAACCCCGACTTGTCACTCACTACTCGTAGTTGTGTTTAATTTTGACCAAGAGGTGTCCTCCCCTCCCATCGCCATCCCCCATCCTCCCCGCCCCGGCCAGCATCTGCAGCATCCTCCCCTTCAGGGACAGCACGCCAGAAACCTTTGTAAGCTAACGGAAGTGAACCAGAAGAAGAAACAGATAAAATACTAGAAGTGCTTTTCAGCAGCACAGATGTTCTTTAAAGATGCTGTGTTAGAGGCTAAAAAGCGATGCAAACTTTTCTCCAAAAGAGAACCTGGAAGTACCACAGAAGAAGAAGAAACCCAAAGCCAATGTTCCTGAAAGGCAAGAGGCGCATGGCGAAGACACCAACAATAGAGATCTCTGTCAAAAAGGGAAGTTTTGCCCAGACAATAAAAAGACAAAATAACACAAATTTTCACAAGATAAGCAAAATTATAATAACACAACAGAAAATCAGTTGAGGCACTAACGAAAGATACAGCATGTGCTGAGAATGACCCTCTAATAGACGGCGGGTGGGAGGTTTCCAGAGAGCTGATGGGATCGATGAGAGCCGGGGAAGATGGGAGGAAAACTGAACGAATTCTGGGGAGTGGATCCTGCCCTGCCAGCCTGTTCACTGCTGCGAGGAACCCGTCTCACACCAGGGTTATCCCTCTTCATGCCAATCTGCTCCTCGTGTGGGTGACAAACGGGGGGGGGTCCTGTAGCAAAGTATGGGGGAGCAGTCTGTGCCTGGGCACGGCGGAGGTGGGTGGTGATGGAGAGGCGTGCGAATGTGGACTATCACCCAGATATCTGTTCTTCCACATTTCCTGATTGGTAATTGGAAGAACGTGATTGACTTGCATGCATTATTTAACGACGTCTATTGGATACTTTGCAATTTCAGCAAGAAAGCAACAGCCTGTGCGTTCCCAGACCGACAGACTCCCTCTGCTCTCCCCAGTCGTCCTAGAGGAAAGCTGTCCAACGATCTGTCTCGGCAACCCTCAGCATACTGCTGGCCTTCTATCTTATACATTAATTCCTACTTCAGGAAATAGAAAGAGCAGTAGAAAGATATAAAGACAACTAAAGCAACTCATCGAAGGATAATAGAAGTTGAGCAGGAAATTGCCCACATGTAAAATTTGGCATCTATCTCAGAAGACTTTCTTTCTACTCATCCAAAGGATTGAATTTGACAGTAAGCTTTGCACTTAAGCTATTAAGCTGCTGGCTTTCATTTTCTTGCTAAAAGTATATGGAAATCTATGGCCAGGCAGAGCTCAAAACAGGAAAAGCACTTTCAAGCTTCTCATCGAGTGAAGTACAACTGCCTAGCACGTGATCTGCCTCCACCTTCCTTTTTTTCTCATTTTTCCAGACCATAAGGATACGCTGCAACCTGGTCACCCCCACCCTGGCTTACCAGGGCTGCTGTGCCCTGCGGAGGGCTCAGACGGCTCAGTGGCAGCGTGTGCAGGGAAACACCTCTGAGATACTCGGGGATGTTGGGCTGGTTCGGCATGGCTTCATGGCTTCTGGAAGAAACAGCAAGTCATTTTCACACATCCAGACCTTGCTCCTCCTGATCACAGGGCTGGGACTCAAGAGCGCGCGGCACTTTCTGCCTCCTGTGAGACCTGGTGCGGCCAAACACGAACAAATTGCTGCATTTTTAAACCCGATCTGTGTCCAACAGAAGCGTTCATTGTGGAATGGATGCTACCTGAAATTCCCCGAGCAGGACGGCAATCAAATGCAGCGTTACAGACGTGACGCAGGGCACCTGTCGGTCCCAGCGCGCACCAGGCACTTGGGTGCAAGTGCTGCGTTAAGGAGACAGGCCAGAAATATGATGTTCTAAAAATTAGCTTTCATTTTTAAAGGAATAATCTCCAGATCTGCCTTTAGTATGAAGATGATTACAAGGGGAAAAAGAAGAAACAGAAACATAATCTCAGAAGCGGTTACATTAGCTCATGAAAACGTGGACTAGCGCTTCACATTGCAGCTGCCATTCTCACAGCTGATAGGTCCAGCCACAAATACAAACAATCAAGCTTCATCAAAAGAGAAGTCAATTTTTCTCCTGCTCTTCATTTTCAGAGTTCTCCCTGGCCCTCGTTGCTCTGATGCTAACACCTTTTAATTTGCACTTCCCAAATATATTCTTAGTCACGTTACGCTGATCTGGTTTTAGCACAACAGCGTCCCTTAATTTAATCCATTCTGCTCCCTCTTTAATGCTTATTCCACTGGTGTGTCTATAGAGAGGAAATATATCTCCTTGCTTTTGCTCTCCTCTGCTGAACCTCCCCCCGGTCCCAGTGTACCTCCAGGTGGCCCAAGAGGGACGAGCTGCCCCGCTCCCGGCGTAGCCGCCATCAGCTCGACCCTGGAACCTCAGGGGCTTGTGGCTGCACAACCACCTTCCTTATCACCGCTCCAAAGGGAGTCTCTGAAACACAGATTCGTTAGTGCAGTGGTTTGTAGGCTGTTCGCTTGTGGATGTTTCCCTGCGCATCAGGTCTGGTGAGGCCGTGCCGCAGAGAGCCATCGCCTCTGAGAAGGGCACCGGCAGAGGCAAGGCTTTGCAGCAGGGCGAGTTTGTACTCCTCAAGGTGAGTCTGCTGTTTCCTTCTTATTACCTCCTCTCTTCTGCCTTGTTTTCCTCCCTCGTTACGCTGCCCTTTCCTTTGGGAGGAAGATAAAGTGATTTTTTTAACCTTACACAAAAAATTTCCAGGGACATGAGCTCACCATGGGTAGCTCCAGGAGAAGCTTCTGCCGTGCCCTGCACTTCGGCTCTGCCTGGGAAGGACAAAGCAAATCCCGGACCCCCCTTGGGTGCGACAATACAGAACCCAGCAGTGGTACCGCTCCGTCTCCTCGGGGGAGCGTGGCGGTTGACGTGCCAGCTCGCACAAAGCCATGGGCAGAGAAGATCCGTATTGCTCACCCCTCAGACTACATTTTTAAATTGTGTCTTGTACTTTATTTTTAATGTGCTAAGATTGGGTTTTTTAGCGTGTGTGTAAAAAATGCAATGACACAGGCTGCGCAGCGCGGTGCTGTGGTAAGTGCTGGAGATCCAGCCCACCTCTGCACTGAGGTGTTGCCATCACGTTAGGTCTGTAAACGGCTCGTTGTTGCTATGACTTCATTTTAATTACTGAGCTTCTGTAGCACTGGTACGTAATCATACGGCACCCTTAGACCAAACTATTTTTGTCCAGTTTTTGTGAGACAAGCAAACCCAAACAATCTGTCCTGTCATGCTTCAGTGAACTCACTGACTTCACTAACACCAGGAATGAAAAAATCTGTGTAGAAAACAGATGAAAACAAGGCAAACTGTTAGGACTGAACATGTATGCAATCCTGTAACACAGAAAAAACGCACAAAAATCAATACAATCTTCAGCAAAGTAATTCCCCCCTCCCATGGACCTTGCTTAAGGATGAGCATCTCTCAACAACGTATAAAATTAATTGAACATGCAGCTCATAAAAAAATATTTTTCATAAAAAAATATTTTTTAGGTAAATACACAAAAATGTTGAGTGAAAATGAAAGAGATTTTTCCTGCGTTACAGCATGCAGAGTAACAATTGCACATGGAATTTTGGAAAACAGAGAATTAAGCAAACACAGTTCAAAAGACACTCACAACATTTGTAGGTTAATCAGACAAATATCTCAAATTCAAACCGCTGTCATTAACTTAGGCTCTTTGATTAAGCTTTTGCTAGCTTTTGGCTTCCCCCCCCACGCGCCTCTCCCATTCTTAGGAAAAAAATGCGCATCTAAAATTTTGGCTTTTTCCCAGTCCCACAACCTGATCTAGTGACAGGTTAGACCTCTCCTACCAACCTTTCCTGGTGGTAGCTGAGGAGACAGGAGCGCGTTTCCCCCCATCCTTGCACTGACCCCTCGGTGCCTGTCTGCGCCCTCAGCCTCTCCTGAGCTTTTTCCCCCTTTCTTTTCACCTTCCCTAAGGAACATTCACGTCCAGACATTTTTGGTCTCGTGTATTGCACGCATCCCCTCGGGTGACCCAGGACTGCGAACCCCCACCCGGTGACACCACGCTGCCCCTTCCTCCAACACCCTGCAGCGCTGGAGCACAGATGGCTCTGCCTCTTCTGACCGACGTCGGGCTTTGGTGCCTGTAAAGGTTGGAGACAGCAGTAACCTGAGCGGAGTCAGTTCAGACGCGTGCCAGTCAGCTGCGTCAGGTCAGTGCAGCGATTCTGCAGGTTGCTCTGCCGTCTGCAGCCTCCCTGCACGCAGCTGGGGCGTGCGTGGGGGGCAAATATTTCCCTTCCAAAACATGGATTCTTTGATCTGCTCACAGAGTGCGGATTTATTAAGAAGTGGGTAAGGCAGGCCAATTCTCCCAAAAGAGGACTTCTGAGTACCAGTTATGTCCTCTGTGGGAGAAGCAGTGGGCATTGGGAAGGGCTAGAGCATCACTGAATAGATCGGTACCTGCTGCAGTGGACGGGGGCTCTACCCCTCAATAACCACAACGCGGCACATAACAACAGCACGTTATGAGGAACCTTCTGATGACTCACTTTTCCTCATTGCAGTCACAGCATCCGAAAAGCAAAGGGCCCTGACACGTGCAAACACTGACAAAGTCACAGGAAATGTGTCTTCATTAATACAGAACTCAGCACTTCCCCGCCGACAGTAACTGACATGTGAGTTTGGTTTCACATCAGGAGATGCGGTAGGAAACCGAGCAAAAGGGAATGGCCACGTACACGTTAATGTGATTTTCTCCTGGTACCTCATTATTATCAGAAATATATTCCCATTTCAAGAAAGAGGAAATATCTGAAAAATATTGCATCACTTACCAGTGATTAGATAAATTATGATTGCAAATACAGATAATAACGTAATATAGTACTGAGATCGTATTAGAAACACTTCAAATGACTAAAAAATTCACTAAAATTACTGCTTGCCAGCTGATCCGTCCTGGCTTGTATTCAGGATCAACAGATTCTGGAACTAGTTCACGTATACGCCTGCAGAATTTTGATGGGTGCTCTCCCCAGGATCTCTGCAGCAGCTTTTGTCTTCAGAACGACAGAGCACACATCTCCTCAGTGTCCCTCACCCCCAATTCAGAGCAAGTTTCACTGACAGCGTTTAGTGAATGCCTCATATTTTTATATTACAAAAAAGCCAAAACCCAACCAGATTTTATTTTTGCTCATACCTGAAGGAAGAAGCAATAGTTATGAGTACGGTAAAGCTACTGACCTGCGCTACAATACTCCTGGCAGGATTATGTCCACAGACACTACAGGTTCTCACACATATACACACCAAATACGATATTTGTTTTATATTATGTAGCAGCCCTTGTTGGCATTTTACAAGTGCCCCAGAACTGACCAAATTGGTCCACTTGGATGAACGCCTTCTCTTTTACTCTTCCAACCTCATAGAAAGTATGCTTCTAATTTAAGCCTAAAACTGGGAAACTAGCTGGCCCCGCAAATCAAATTGTAGTCATGCGACAGTTTTGGACCAGCTCTATGCCTTGAGTCCTGTATTTCTTTCCATATGAAAAATACCANGGGGCAGGGGCAGGAGGTTGCCTGGCTGAAGTGAATCGCACACCCCTGTCTGGGGAAGACTGTGCAGCAAAAGCAGCTGCCTCTCACAGCGCGCCCATGGACGCGGACATCGGCAAGGGACTTGTCTGCCACTCGTGCGGGGATGAGGACACACACACGCACAAGGACAGACTTTGCCGAGCACATCTAATTAGAACTTCAGCTTTATTTCCTATTCGCCGTGTGAATGACTGGATTTCTTTGAAAACTTTTTTTTTTTTTTTTAATATTCTTCAAAACTTCTTCCACGTCTTCAAGGGAAGAGAAAATTATTTGCACGGTTGGGTTGTTCTGCTCCTTGCTGCGCACCTGGTTGTTACGAAGCTGTTTGGCGAAAGAGCTGTGTCTTTACATTTCCCTTGTAGCCGACACATCCTGCTCCATAAGGAGAGCTACGGAAATAAACATCAGCGTCAGACTTCCATCTCATTAACCAAAGTAAAATGTCTTTAGCCAATGCCACATGCTGTTTCGATTTGATAAGCAACCCTATGAAGGAGAGATTCCTTGGGATCACGGAATAACTGATGACCTCTGGAGACTGCTCGTCCTTTCCTCGCATCAGCGTGCCCGTGCTCTTTCGAGGCGCTGTCTCGTACTGACCCGCGTCTCCAGGAACCGCCTCTGTCAGGGCGGCAGCAAAGCGCAGCGTGAAACACAGCTCCAGTGCTCAACCCTCCCGGATTAACGGCTGCCAGCAGAGAATTTCAGGCCATACCCTGATGGGTAATATTAGGATATCCGCTGGCTCAGTTGGACAAGGAACTAGTTTTTCTCTCTCTCTCTCCTCTGCCACGTACAGCATCGGGACGGTGATGTGCCGATGTCCCTCTGGGCTGGCTGCGGCAGCCACGCTGCTCCCTTTGCGCTGCGCACGCTTCCAGCCACCTCCTCGCAGGAACGCTCGGCGAGGCAGCACAACTGACTGCCATAACTCATAACATTTTCTCCAAGTAACTAAACACCCTCAGAAGCACTCAATATTGGCTCAGATGATACTGTTACCAGGAAGAAACCAATTAAAAAAACCCACAACCAAAACAAACAAACAAAAAACCCCTCAGAAAGCAAAGCAATCCCACCTGGTAAACTCGGGAGCACTGCTGTGCTGACCAAGGGATATTCCTTCCCCATAACAACCGAGGGAGATCTGCAAGACAAAACACGAAGCCAATGCTGGAGACCTTACACTCAAATTAAAAGACCAACATCAACGACCAGCGGAGCTTGCAGCAAGGCAGCTGGAAGGGAATGGTCTGTCACCTGTCGTCACTACCCCACAACCAGTCACAAAACAAGACAACAAAAACCAGCCCCGCGTTTTGCATTTCACCCTCATCTCACTTACAAAGCATGAAGTTTCGTGTTATTGTTCTGTAAAACAAGGCACGGCAGACTCTCTGCTTGGTGCTGCAGCCACCAGGTTCATCTCTGCTTTTGAAAGCACCTGGGCCCTAAATATCATTTTGTGCCCTTTTCATTCCCCCGATGGCTTTGAATTCCTGTAACGCACCGCAGGTGCAGAGAGGGAGCCGCCGTGCTCCTCTCACGTTCAAGTCGGGGGAGCTGACTGGCGGATGAGCTACTGCAGCAGCACTTCAGATGAAAGCCACGCTGCAAAGGCAGGAGCAGAAGATCAGGCCTCTGTTTTTCAGACTACTCTTAATCATGTGTTTTCGCCACTTTATGTGGGGAAAAGAAAAAAAAAGGAAAAATGCACTAAATCTCCTTTCTTCCTTACAGGTCTCATGTTTCTGGCATTTTCTAGTTTATCAGTCACTTGCAAACCATCAGAGATGGGCGAATGCCTGGTAACGCGCAGAGCTGAGGCTGAGCTTAGCTTAGCCCTCCAAGGTTGAAATGCTGCCTAAGCCTCACCGGGACCGTCCCAGACCAGAGCCTCCAAAACTGAACTTGCAATCTCGCGACCGCAAACTTTGGGCAAGATTTTCACCACTTCTGCCACCTCTGGTGGCAAGCTAGGCATGAAAAAAAATGTCATTTTGGAACAGCTGAACTGAAACCCAGGGCTCAAACCCAGACCGGAGCTTCCAAGAGCTGTGGGTCGTTGGGGCTCAAAGCCTCAGCCTGGCTGCAGGCAGGGACGCGGCACAGGGACACACCAGGATGCCAGGCAGCAAGTGTCAGTCCAACAGCTGGATCCGGGAAGGGCAGAGGAATAACTCTTCTCCGCCCTCATTAGCACCACCGACGCTCGCTACGGGATGGAGAGAAGTGCTTGAAGACTCACAGAAACACAGAGATGCCCCCTGGAAAGCAATTGCTTTAATTCCTCTTCAGTGCCAGGGGTCTCTGTCTCTGAAGAAAGGGTTAATAGCTGTTGGCTTAATTAGTGCAACATGAACGAACAACATTTTTGTGAGCTTGAGGGTAAATTAAGACAACGTTTAGTTCTGCTTCTTATTAGCTCTGCATAAATTCTCCCAGGAGCCTAATTAGCTCTGTCACAGCAAACGTCTCCTCTATTTACACGAGGGAATGTATTCCTTTTCTATAGATTTCGCCCTTGTAATAAACCGCACCAGCAAGTAACGCTCTCTCATCCTGCCCGTGGAGGTGGCGCAGCACGGGGTCCTGCTCCTCCACGCGCCCACCAGCCCCACCACAGCTGCCAAGGCTGGTCTTGCCGAGCCAAATTTCTTTTCCCCCAGTCTTAAGAATAAAGCATCTATTAAAAAAACCCACAAAACCAAACACCAACACAAGAGCGCCTGAGAACTCTATCTACTCTATAGATATTAGAGTGTTTTTCTTTTGGAAAAAAGGAATCGACTGATTTCAAGTATTATTTTCCGATCTGAGCACTTTCCACGTGTAAAGTCATTGCACTATGT
Organism: Stercorarius parasiticus; assembly: GCA_013396915.1. Classification (NCBI taxonomy): domain Eukaryota; kingdom Metazoa; phylum Chordata; class Aves; order Charadriiformes; family Stercorariidae; genus Stercorarius; species Stercorarius parasiticus. The sequence continues at coordinate 533,587 of VWZL01001858.1, forward strand.
AGCTTATCTCCTGGGCTTCTCTCAGGGCTGAAGTAGGTTAAATTGCCTCTCATATCAGCATTTGCCACCCAGCACAGGGAGCAAGCTGCAATTGCTGTTCAACCTGGCAGTGAAGGATGTGCCGGCTCAGCCCTGCTCGGGTGCAGGCTTGCCTGCGTCCGTGGGGCAGGAACGGCCACATCTACTCTTACCAAGCAAGTATATTTTTTATTTTTTTTTTCCCTCCTCTTCTCATTTTTAGGAAAAAGGAAAGACAGCATTGCTTTTATTGTTCTACCTTGCTATATAAAAGTGTCACTAAGCAGAATTTGGGTACTGATATTTTATAAGTTTTTCTAGTCACAGGCAGCACTTGGCCCACCGTGCAGCAAGCTGCTTCCTCAGCCCAAGCGTGGGGGTCCGAGGGTCCATCCCACCCCACCACTTTGCTGCTCCCAGCACTAGCCTGGGTGCCTCACCCAGTCTCTCTGTTTGCTTTGGGCCTGACAAGAAATACATGCTACATTAGCAATGCTCCTGCAAGCCAAAAATGGATCATTTATTTAATTGTAGCCCTTTTTTCCTTTAAGGACAGGAGCTTGGCCCTGCCTGGGCTTTAACTTTATCCATGAAGTACTCTTTAGTTTCTCACAGCGCATGGGAAGGGCTGAAGGGGGGGGNTAGTGGTGCCGGCACTGAACATCACTTATCAGCATACCTCGCTCACGAACATTAGCCAGTGCTTTTCACAACCATTTGGGTGATGTTAAGTATCTTCTGCTAAGATACTTCTAGCCATCAGTTCCCCGGACTATACTACCTCATTTTAAGAGAAGAAATTCAGCTTTTTTTTTTTTCTTGTCCTCTTGCTATTGAAGTAATCTTTTACTTTACATAAATCATTCCACACAACGGGATGTATTTTATGTGCTTCATTCATAAGAAGTGACATTCTGCCCATGATGACCTCCCATCATTCCTGGAACTTGCAGAGTAGATGGCAGCATCTCTCCCACCTTGCCAGCAGTTCTTTAAACAGCCACCATCACACAGGAATTTTGTAATGCAGATCTTTCCTTCCCCAGAGTAACAGCCATAAATCTCGAAGGAGTCATCACAAGTAGAAATTGTCTCTGTACATTAATTATCTTTAGAGATTTGTTCCAATACGCAGGTAGTAATTTTTGTGTTTTAACATTTATAGTTCTGCAGAAAGCACATCATTACACAGAAGGAGCTCAATTCAGACAGCTTTTTTCCTCTTAATTTTTATGTAGAGCTCCCAGAACTTTTACTCTGAAGGAAAAAGGAAAAAAAGTTAAATACATACATAATCTGAAATGAGAGCTCTTTGGCTCATGGAATAACATGGGTGAGCCACGCACCGACTGAGGGGTGAGCAGCCTGATCTCCGTGCTGGATGGCGCTGGTCCCCCCTGCAGCTCCCATCCCTCCACCGCGGTCTCAGCCTGCCCACGCTCCCCCCAGGGAACAGCCCTACCTCCAGTGCAGCCGTCCCTTCTCCTGACTTTAGGCCAAGACATTAAGAACTGACCCCAAAGGACCCTCTGGATTTCATACCGCTGGGCAGTCTTTTCAGCCCAAAAGCTCTCCCAATCTTCCATCCCCACACAGCCACCTCCCCGGTGTGCCTCTCCCCAGCGAGGCCATGGGGATGCTGCTGGAGACCACAGCGAAGGCTCACCTGAAGGCTGGCTATATGGCAGTCATTGCTCTCCCTTTAGTTAACTGGCGAGCTTAAATTTGAAAAGAAAAGTATGAAGATTACATAGTACAAAGATTTATTAACTACAAAATTGCAAAGGCACCTTTCAAGCACTTTCATCGCTGATTACAGTAAATTATCAGAGAGACATCTGCCACACCAGTGTTCAGCATTACAGTGGTATATTTAACATCAGACAGAGGGTGGATCACATGAGAAATAGATGGGAGAAGTCTTTGTCATTTGACTTGTTCGCAATTGCAATTTTAATGCCTTCCACTTCTAGAAATATTGTGTTTGTGACGTTTTCCAGCAAGTCTCAGGCAATGCTCTCTGTGTGAAGAAATGAAAAGACTAAGCTATCTGGAGGTGCGGGGCTACCAAGGAAATTGCTTCCCCTCAGGCTCAGCAAGGCGCAGAGGATGACGGTGCTGATGAGCCGTGATGTGTGACACTGGGGACACGGTGCAAACTGTGGGCAGGTTGGAGGTCACATCTGCTCCCCTTGGACAACGGCACCGCCGGCTCACCAGGCCGAGCAGGTCCCAGCTTCAGTGCATTGCTTTACCACTGCTGGTAACTGCACAGCTGTGTAGCAACATAGATGATTGCTCCGAACTCTGCTACAGCAGCAGATGTGATCCATAATGGCAAGGAAAAGAGAGACGGCCGCACGCTGTGACTGCGGGAGCAGGATACTCACACGGCAGACAGTGGTGGTAGGAGAGATCATCATCTCCACTTTTCCAGGCTGGAAGGAGGAAGAGCATTTGTCATTAGCTCAGAAGAGTATGAAAGCTCCCAGGAACCTGACACTTATGTTCTCTGAAGAGCCCCTGCTCTAGAGTGCTCTCCTCGCTCCTAGCTGGATTTCTCTGGAGTCTGATTAAACTCATCATTTGCCACTGAAAATGTCATAAAATATTTATGACACAGATGATATTTAAAGATGACTGTAGAAAATTTCTAATAACTGATGTAATTCAGTGGAAGCATCTTAAATTGACACAGTCAGAAAGAGGAAATAGCAGAGCAAAGCAACACTCCAACGAGCCCACTAATTAATTAGCCACAGTTCCTGAGGTAAAAGTCACATCCGTCTCATTGGTGCACACTCACATTTATCCAAACGCATTCATACAGCAATAGCAGGTGTAGCAATTGCTGCAGCTGTACAGCAAACTGTCTGAGATGGTGCAGACCAATGGATGTTCCAGCTTAGGAAGCTGGGACAGGAGGATTGAGCACCCATAGAATGAGCCGCCCTTGCTATGATGAACGTAATGGAAACAAGTGCATGTGTCTGTGCTGGTACATAGACAGGAGGAAGATGCAGCAGCAGATGACAGAGCCTGGGATGGTACCTGCCGAGAGCTTCGTCTCCCCTGACTCCATGGGAGCTTTGTCTTCCCCTGCAAGTGCACCCCGAGAAGCGCATGCGAGGCTGTTGAAGGTGCTGCCATTTACCCTCCTGAGGGTTGGTTAGGAGAAATGGGATGAGAACAGACACCCTTCTAACCGCGGCTCATCCATGTTTGTGGGTTGGGTTTTCTCCACGTTTGGAACTTCTGCCTAGACAACTAGTGTTTATATCAGCTGATGGTTGTATCCTTCATCATGTTGCCTAATCTAATTCACATTTCTTTAAAGTTTTGGCCTCCTAAAGTAATAAAGGATTAAGGGGGAGGGAGGGGAGAAGCTTTCTCTTTCCCGTTTTAGATGCACATCCAGATCACAACACGCCTCTTGCTATGAGAAAGAAGGAACAGTCTTCTCCATCTTCTGGCAAAACCCACAAAATCATTTCTCAGCTTTCTCTCCCCTCATCCCAAGCTGAAGAACCTCTGTCTGTCTACACAGTGTTAGCCAACTTGAAGAAACAAAGTAAAGTCCCAAGAATATTATTTTAAAGCTATTGTATCTGCCATTGTTTTCCATGGATAGTTACCTAACTAATATTTAACAACTGATCGATGAGCTGGAGATTAAAGAGCTCTGACTGCCCACCTGAATACTGCTGGCATTTCGTCTCATGCTTGTTTCACACACCCTGGACATGTTAGAGGTGAGTTACTTCAGTGCCAAGTAAATCAGTCCTCTGGACTCGGGGGAAAAAAAGCAGTTTAAACCTCCAAAATTCTCAGCCTTGATTCAAGTGATCTCCCACATTTGTTCTGCAAATGTGAAGGGATAATTAACTCTGAACTGGAGACAGTGAATTTTGCAGCCTTTGTCATCTGTTGGCACAGCCTTGCTCTTAGGAGGTTTCATTGATTCAATCCAGGTGAAGAGAAACATCTGAGAGTTTTGCAATTGGAAGTGTTTTCTGAAAACCATTTGAAAAACAACACCAAAACCACAACACAAAACAGAGTTTGCTTTCATTGCTTTTAGTATGTTAAGACCCGGAAGAAATCCTTTTATAAATGCCACCCCTTTCCCACAGAATTGTTTTTTCAAACCTGAAAACTGTGCTTGTTTCGGGTTTAAAACATTCTTCAATTCTGGTTTCTAACATGGTACATAAATCTTTTTCCTTAACTTGGAGTTATAGAAATTGTTGCATCACTACTGATGAGGCCAGATGTTCACAGTTACTTGGGATAAAGTGGCTTTTTAATAGCCTGCATCATTAACTACAGACATTTCAAAACTATAGAAGAGAGCTGTAATAATAATAAATTGTTCAAGAAAAAAGAGGAAGTGATATAACTGCTTCCAAAGCAGCGAGGCAAAAGAAAATAGGTTTTCAGAGAAATGAATGAGTCACAGTACATCATCTACAGTCTTAGAAAAACACTGGATTTAGTCACTGGTAGGTAACACATAGTTATAAAGGAGCAAGTACAAAAGGACTCCTCTCCACTCACCTTCAGGCTTTAGCAGCGGGAAGGCTCCGTGGTGGTGGTGTGGTCTGCTTACACAGCCCCAGGCACTGGGCCTCCCCTTCTTTCCTTCCCAGATGGGAAGAGGTCTGTCAGCAGAAGCAGAGTTAAGCCCACGCTGTACCATTCTCCCCACCAAAAACCCAAAACCCAACCGCACACGGTGCCCTGTCAGCTCAGAGGGGGATGCTCCACCCGCCCAGTACTCTCCGCTGGAAGTGGTACATGTCTTCCCTGGGTTTGTTCAGTTGCAGGTGAAGTCACCGAATGCTCTTATACCTTTATTTGTTTCTCTCAAGATCCATCTGTTACCAAATCACCATGTAAATACCTATTAGACAAGAAACTTTAATCTCTTTTGGTTAAAAAAAAAACAAAAACAAACCACAAAAAAAAAGCACCTTGAACTCCAAAAGCTTTTCTGTATAGCATGTTACAAAGACTTCCTTCATTCTTGGACCTTCATGTACAAACACCTCTGGTTACTGGATATGGGACTTGTTCTAGTGGTGGGTGTCCACAGCCTCTGTACAGGTAGCTTTTACCAGGCATCGCATTGTTCAAGTAATGCCAAATCACACTGGCACTTCTAATCACAATTTCACACTCGTGTTCAGATTGTAGCTGTGGAAAAATCCAGTTTGCAAGAGACTCAAANAAAAGGGTGAGATCATCTGGGACACGACTGAATTTTCCAACTTCTTCCAGAGATACTTAATCATAGCTTCTTTTTCCCCACACACATACTAGAAAAAAGGCAAAGATTAAGATGGTCTACTATCAAAACATCTAAGACAGCTGTACAAATAGCTCAATAG
>VWZL01001858.1:539669-557633 GCA_013396915.1 Stercorarius parasiticus
TAAGACAGCTGTACAAATAGCTCAATAGGAATATCCCAGATGAGTAGACAGCCTATTAAACTCTGTGTCTGTGGATTGGTCTATTGTAGATCAAGAAGATACTTATCAGCTGGTATTGTTCAGCAGCAGAGAAGTCATTTGTTTTCAATATGAACACAATGCTCCTATTGTTGCACATCAACTAGAGACCAGCTGGGATACTGTAGCATTGATTAGCTGGTTTTGAGAGGGCAGAGGAGTTTTAACTGTAATTGAAAATCAGGTAAGCGGATGGTGAGCAGAGAATATATATCATAAGAACAGCCTGTTAAAAGGAATTGTCTAAGATTTTTTTTTTTTTTACATAAAAAAAAAGTCAGCTCTACCGGTTGCAGAGACATCAAACCCTGCATCTTCTCCATGGATGTCACACAAATCCCTGTCAAGATCAAGGAAGATCAAGGCTGAAGTCTGCAGGCTGATCCCTGTACCTCCACATGCACCAGTGCCTGGGTCAGTGTCAAAGCACTTCTGGAAGAAGAAGAGATCCCACCAGCAAGTGCACTTTGGTGTTTCAGCAGCAGAGGCTGAGCGCTGCTTGATCTGCTGTGTCCCACCTCTCACCTGAGAGCACGACACCATGGAGGCAGGTCCTCCTGATCTCCTGGCTGTGGGGGTCACAGACCTCCCCTGCAGCAGCCAGACCTCAGGAATTTCTCAAGCCAGTGCTTTTCCAGATCCTGTAACCAGATGTTGGAACCTCACCAGGAAGCTGTGAATAGTCCCCAAGAATAGTTTCTTCCAGCAATCTTACCCATGAAGCTTCCAGCCTCAGAAATGTAAATAGGAGCTGCCACTTTCATTTAATCTTTCCTTGGGAAAAGGTGAAAAACTCACAAAGTATCACTGAAGAAACAGTGACAGAGAATCCTGATTCATGGGTCTCACTCTACTTCCTAATTTGTTGTTTTGAAAGAGATCAATGCTGTTGATGTCTGTCAAAGTTATAGATGTGCTACTATTTGTAGATCAGTTCAGTGCATTTACAATCCCAGGAGAGATCTCAATGCCAAATTTACTCACTTTCTCACTGATACTGACAACATAAGAACTCCTTTCCAATATCTGCTTCTCAGGCTAAAGGTCGCAGTGAAATTCTGCATCTGAAAAAGCAACACCAGCAGAAATAGCATTGTGCCATTAGGTGAGCTAATCAAGCCTCAGCTTTGCCCCCTCTTTTTTTCTCCACCCTACAAAGGAATGAGCAAATGCAATAGTCTTCTCCGGGTATTTCTAGAACAGTGCCCCAGATACAGATGCAAAGCATTAGTCATGCAATGCACTTGGCTTCCTGAGACGGATACCTCATTAGATCTAGGAAGGAAAATGGAAAGTTCACTATCACTGCTTTGAAAATAGATGGACTCTGTTGCTGATAACATTTAGCCGTTATAAGCGTAACACTAGAACTCCTCAGTTTTTGCCCCAGACACGTAGAACCACCAAAGGGAAGGAGCCTCATGGCAGCTCACGCGACCCTGCCGAGCAGCACAGGGAGGATCCCCAGTATGTATGCGACAGACAGGGAAAACCCTAGAACCTGTTGCTTCCAAAATTCAGTGCAACCTTAGCTTAACTCATGTTTATTATTGTAATATCTTGGTCAAAAAAAAAAGATCAAAATAAGTACATCTATTCCCAATACTACAGCAGCAACACCCCAGGTCCACCACCCTGCTTAGGAACCTTCCTCCCTACAGCTGCTGTCCCCCAGAGGCTTCCCAAAGTTCCCAAGTCATGCTAGAGGGGCGGTGCCTCTGACACACAACCTCCACTAAGTGGAGATTAAGACCGGCTGCCCCTAAACCAGAAGAACCTGGGGGTGAGAGATGTGGTCATACTCATACCTTTCATTGCAAAGCCTGCTCTGAGTCCAGCCTTCTTGCCCACCTTGTTTCAACCGTCTGTGTACACCCATCATTTCGTACATAAGTGGACATGGTCAGGTTGGACAGGACTTTGAGCAACCTGATCTAGTGGAAGATGTCCCTGCCTACGTCAGGTGGGTTAGACTAGATGGCCTTTAAAAGGTCCCTTCCAACCCAAACCATTCTGTGATCGCTCTTTGGGTAGCTGACTTCCATAATATTTCTGTCATCACAATTCTTCTGCCACAATGCAAACTGTGCTTAAAGCTAGGAAATCTCATGATTTTCTGACTGCTGCGGGGACTTTTTTTCCCCCACAAAGAAATAACATCCTCTTCCTCTCACACACTCTCCTCTTTGTTTGCAGGCGTGACCTACAAATAGCAGCTAGGGATTAAACTAGGGAAAGGTAAAACAGATGACAAAGTCACCAGAAATCCTTCTTTGTCAGCTTGACTTTGTGGCTTTCAGCTAGTTTTCCTCACTCTGTCTGAACTCCTCAGCTGCAGAGCAAACTGAAAAAGGGCAGAGTTTCTTTGCAGGAAGAGATGTCAGTGGTCTTTGAGAAAACATCATCTCATTTCATATTTCTCCTGGGACTTCGAATCCATGTTCTTTCCAGACTTGACCTCTCCCACTTTGTAAGAAATCAGGAGTCTGAATATATTCTCGCCTGCAAGCGCCGCACCTGAGATTGCAGAACTTGTCCTGAGCACCCTGAGGTGCAGAATGGTTCCAGCATCTCCAGTCTCTCAGCATCTCAACTGTGTAAGCAGGTATAGAAGAAACTCAGGGCACTACCAACACCCAGAGCACCCATAGGAGGGCACGTGGGTGAGACAAAGAGCATGTTTACCATGAAGTAACTCCAACCTTAGAGGCTCCAGAAGCAGGCAGGGAAAAAAAAAACAAACAAAAACCCAAAAAACCAAACACAAACCCAAAAGAGTTGTGCTGATAGGTTGTCTCCCAAATAATACACACTTGGGTATGGTGGGACAATTTTATTTCTTGGCTAAAAGCATCTAAATCCACTCATCTGTGTTCCAGAAACACGATGACTGAGTTGCATATGTTAGTTCCTCTGTCTCACTTTCAGATGTATTTTTATCATTCAAATTCCAGGGCTATATAGTTCGGTTTTGCACCGGGGTCCTGTGCATGGTGTAGCCCAAGTCCAACAGGTCTCTACAGATGACAGTTTTAATCTCAACATGTTCAGGCCAAGGAGAAGGCAGAGCTGGGTGAAGAGAGTAAGTCTTCAGATGGTGAGCTATCTAATAAGTTACTGAGAGAGATTAAACCACTCAGAACATTTCATTTGCTATGAACTCAGAAATTACATGACTCTAGGACCAGAGAGTCTTTTTATTAGGTAAATTTTATAAGATCCTACAGCTGCAATTAGTGTTAAACTGACAGAGTCTTCCTGAAGACTCCTCCAAAGCCTCTCTCTAGAGCTGTCTTTGCTACTCATTTATATCCCATACTTATGCCTGCCTACAGGCGGAGCTATTTCAAATTCAAGAGAACCATATAAACTAGATATTTATATCAACAAATATGCAGGTGAGTATTGCCTTCCACACCACTAGTTGATGTACAAATCGGCACTAGAAGCCTCTTCTCTGCAAGAAGAATTATTTTCTTTTAGCACAAAGAAAGACGGTCAACTGAACATGAAGTATAAGCTTTATCCTCCCGTTACATAGCTCATTCAGCTAAAGACAGCCTAAAATATTTTTACATAACATGACATCTAGATTGCCTTTGGTTAGAGGAATATTTGATTTTTGACACACATATAAGGCTTGCATTGAAAGCAACCGCATACGCAACAGTGAACAATACTAACTTTGCTGAGCAAATTGTCTACCTGGCCTTAAAATCCCCAATCTGACCAGAAAACGTACACACCACATCGATCTAAGAGCATTCTATAGGGAGGCACTGGAGTTATCTTAAGGACAGAAGCTCAAGCCTGGCTTAAAACAAATATTTAAGAAAATAATAATTCCAAGAATTCTTGTAGCTTATTATTCTCTTTCTCATTAAATCTGGGCTGGGAACACATTGCTTTAGTTTCCAGGCCCTGGATCCTGTAGCTGCTCAGAGAAGGGGGAGCGCTCCCCGCCTGATGCCACCCCCCATCCTTTCCCAGGGCTGCCCGAACGGATGGTCTCTCTCACTCCCGCTGTGCAGCAGCTTTCCAGACCTCAGGTCAGTTTGGCATGACTATTTCTTTCCTTTCAAAAACCTTGCTGAAAGACAGGCGCCAGAAGAGAAACGTGTTTCCCGCAGTGGTCTCAGTGATGCCGTAACCGAGCCATGTCCAGGGCAGAGCTGCTGCCGCCAACATGTTTTTCCCTGTGCATCTTTTCCACTTTCAGTGATTTCAGTGCCAGGCTGAGAAGTGAGTGCCTTCAGAATGTGAATGAAATCTTCACTACCTTTTACCGCGTCAAGGAAGAGCCCCAACACCTCTCCCCAAGCACAGTTCAGTTCTGTCCCAGCCCCATGCAGTATATCCATGCCCGCAGCTTCCGAGCTAAGCCCAGGACAAATTGTGCCCAACCCTTCCTCCTCCAAGATGATCGTTTCTCTTTGCTGCCTCTGTAAGTGCTGCACAACAGTTTCATCTGGTGTGTAGCACAGCTTTAGGACATGGTGAACCTCTTAGTCAGAGCAGCAAATATAATTATGTTTCTCCTCTGACATGCAAAACCTTTCACATACTAACAAGCGAAAGTTAAATGCACATAAGCAAAAAGCTTATACTTCCAGACCAATCACCTGCCATGTTGGTGAGATTTGCTTACCTGGATTTTTCTACTGATACACAGATAAAAGCTTTTAAATCTGCAACACCCAGACAACAAGGCTCCTGCCTGAATAATGCTTTTGTATTATTAAGAAGCGGAACGCAGCCTCACAGCCTATGCAAAGCCTGTGGGTCACAGTCTGCAGGATCTTTTGAGTTACTGTTTTCCAAAGAACACTTTTCCCCATTAACCCCAATGGGAGTGCAGCTTTTTATCCCTATCAAGCCATGGGGCTGAAGGAAATGTTATCATTTTACCACGCAATTCAGTTCACCCCCTACACGTAACCTGCCGTCATCCATTATTTCACAGCCTGGGATTTGTATTCACCACCTCAACACACAACACCAGGACACATAACAAAACAGACTGGCAGGGGAGGAAGAAAATATCCCTGCGGGACCCCACTAAGAACCACTTTCATTAAATCATTCCTCCTTACCTACCACTTCTTTTTTAGACCGGTTAACGAAATAAATTTTCTGATACATTTAGCATAAGCTGGCTTGATTCTGCAGAGAACTAGTCTCACCAGAACCCCACGCAGTCTCAAGCCCACAGCCATGGAAACAGTCCTGGGGGCTGGGGACTCCTTCCCTGCATCCCACTCCATCTCTTCCCAGCAGCATCCTTCACCACCAAAAACAGCCTCTCAAGACACGGGTTTCACAGCCTCACCTGGCAGTTTGTTACTCATGCCTTTACTGTCAGAAAGCTTTCCTCAAAGTTCAGAATGGATTTTCCCTTTCTAGTGGGTTGATCTCGGCTGACTGAGAGGTGCCCACCTAGCCACTCCATCGCTCATCCTCTACCAACAGGACAAGGGGAGAAAAATATGATGAAAAAGCTCATGGGTCAAGACAAGGACGGGGACAACACTCAGTGGTTATTGTCATGGGCAAAACAGACTCAACATGGGGAAAAATAATTTAACTTATTGCCAATTAAATGTAATAGAGTAGGATGGTGAGAAATAAGAACAAAACTAAACCCCCCTTTCCCCACCCCTCCCTTCTTCCCAGGCTCAGCTTTACTCCTCACTCTTCTACCTCCTCCCTTGAGTGGCACGGGGGTAGGGGGCCATTGTCAGTTCCCAATGCTTCATCTCTGCCGCTCCTTCATCCTCATGCTCTTATCCTGCTCCAATGTGGGGTCCCTCCCATGGTAAACAAACTGCTCCAGCATGGGCGCAGTCCTCCACGATGGGCACATCCACCCACCCTGGCATAGGGTCCTCCACAGGCTGCAGGTGGATATCTGCTCCGCCATGGTCCTCTATGGGCTGCAGGGGAATCTCTGCTCTGGTGCCTGGAGCACCTCCTCTTCCCTGACCTTGAAGCACCACCAATGTAGTTGGGCACAGCTTTAGCCAGCAGCAGGTCCATCTGTCCAGCACGGGAACAGCTTCTAGTGTCTTCTCACAGAAGCCACCCCTGCACCCCCCTCAATATCAAAACCTTACCACATAAACCCAATACACCCAGAATTTAAGCCAGTTACTTCCCCTCTTGCCTTTTACCCACCTAGAGAAGAAACAATATGGCTCAACTTAAAGTGGCCTTGGGCACAAACTTTTTCAGCCTTTCTGGAGGCCTGCAGAGGGTGACCCACCCTTCATACCTCTCCTTGAGGCCGTCTAAGGGCTTTTATGGCTCTCCTCTGGATTGCCTCCATCTGGCCCCAGGCTCTGGGGAAGAGGGAGCCCAGAGTGAGTGAACCAGGCCAGCTGAGGCCTCGTTAGCAGAATAAAAGTGTTACAACCTATTTCCTGCAGGGCTGGAAATGTCTGTGCCTCCTCAATCATAAGACACTATTTTTTCCATAAGAGTGGGACATGCCTAGTGTGCATTTAGCTTAGGATGGCCACTAATGCCGAATCCTCTGGTGAAGGGCTGGCTTCTGTTTCCCATCCCACATTAGTAAGCTCAGCCTTGCTGAGTGCGTTAGCTTATACTTACCCTTGTCGCCCAGAGCAGGTTTCCAGTCTGCCAGTACAGCATGGACTGGAACCAGACACAGGGTCTGATAAACACCCAGTCCACACCCTACCAAGCCAGCAATCAAACATTTGTGACTCTACATTTTTGCACCCGCTTTACGGCAGTATATTAACACACCCTTCACCTGGTTTTCTTAAACTTGTGTGAGACGGTGATTGAGTTACAATAATGAATTTCTGGTCAGCAAACTACAGCTCAGAAATTCAGTAAATTACCCTCTTACATTGCCCTTAGCCCATAAAAATGCAAGGGAAAAAGCATGAGGTCCCAGTCCAGTGAGCGTCCAGCAACGTGGTGGCCCTGCGTGGAGTTTCAGCCGAGCTGAGCAGGGAGCGGCCCGGCTGCCACGGGCACTTGCCTGGAGAGCCACTGCCTGAGGACCTGCAGATTGCTAGCTGGGCTAGCGAGTGCTTGCTCTGCTTTGCTCTGCTCTGCTCTGCTTAGCAAGCACTGCCACTAGCTGCCCACCCACTGTGAAGCTCGTCCAACAGCTTTAAATTGCAGGGGTTGGTGGAAAACAGACTTTTTCAGAGGCAGAAAGGAGCAGCAGTGCCTTCCAGAAAACTTCGCTGGGTTGCGGCTGAACCTCTGCCAGACCCCGGCTGAGCCCCAGCCCTGCCCACGCACACCTGGGGCAGCCGAGGCACATTTTCTGGGTGCCCTGTGCCCTGCCCAAGCCCGGGCGCTGCCTCGGTGGGGTGGCTCCGCTCGGCCCTCGCGGTGGCTGCGCATTCTGCCGGGAATATTTTTGTATTTCTGTTTCCCTTCAGGACTCATAACTGGAATACCCTAAATGAAAATCTGAAAGTTAGAAAGTCCAAAAGTACATCGTAGCTGATTTGGGTTTTCTCAGGCAGGCAGTGCTGTTTCTCTTGGAAATGCTTAAAAAAAGGCTGAGCTCACACTGAAAGTAATATTTGCACTAAAGGACTGCTTCTTGCTACAATGCAACGCCGATTCTGTTACTGATATTTGCAAAGCTGAAGTTCATAACAAACTCTCTTGGAAATGAAAATATTTTCAAGTTATCAGTTTCATTTTGCTTTCATGCTTGTTTCTTTCTAATGGTATGATGTGGCGGCAGGTAAAGGAAAACCGGACCCGGATAACCTGGAAAGTTTGTTTACTCAGGAGGAAGCTGCAAATGTTCTTTCTTCTTGTTTTACTTTCTGAATGTAAATATTTGCTTTCTGCTGTTTGCTGACGCCCCTGTATTAGCCGTGAGGCCGGAGAGCATTGCCCCGAATGAATCGCGAATGCCCTGGGTGGCTCCCGCGGCCCTGGGCTGGTCGCACACCGCGGGCTCTCATCCCAGAAGGAGCCCACGGCGCGGGGACCCGCGGGGACACACTGCTGGCTCCTTTCACAGTGGGGACCAGGGTGTGCTTTTGCTGATAGAGGGGTTTTGGGCACTATTGTATCAGGGAGCAGACCCATGGTCCTCCCCGCCGGGGCTCCCCCGCTGGCAGCAGCAGCCTGCGCTCTGTTGCAAAATCCGATTTTGCCTCCCCTGGTACCTCGCACAGGAGAAGTTGACTCTGCCAGAAGCATTTTTATTGCTTTCCAGGTGCAGAAGGCTTAATTTTGTGTTGAACGGTAATAGGGAAAAACTGAATTATTTTTGAAATGAAAATACCTGCAAGATGTACCTTAGAAATGTAAGCAGAGTTTGTTTATTAGTGGGGTAGGGGAATGATATGAAGAGAAAGTGCCACAGCAGCATCAGAGAAAATAAAAGTCAAACACCATTTGCATTTTGTGGAAAAAAACAAAGAGAGAGATCTGTTTAGGGCAGCTGCTGTGCTCCAAAGCGTTCCTTACCCGGCCTCACACAGTCCTGCTCCTGCTTTATAATGCCTAAAAGCCGGCAGAGCAGGTGGCACCAAACAGGCAATATCGCACAGCACACAGACGGCGCAGAGCTGGCGTGTGGCTCATAGCCCTGCTGCTCGTCCACGGCACGAGCACATTCCGACCACTGACCGGGGAGAAATTTTGCCCAAAAGCACATCGGAGAGCGCGGGGCGGTGGGACACACATGGCACCGCCGTCGGGCTTCCCTCTTCCCAGGAGTCCTGCACGCTCGGTCTGAAAAATACACTGCGTGCACTATTATAATTTATCAGTGTCCAGCTGTAAGAGTTAGAAGACAGTTTAAAAATCAAGCAGCAAAGGTAACTTTGATCCTGGGGACCTTTTGTGTTGCCGCTCAGTGCCGGCAGTCGAATCACAACAAGCATCCAGGCAAATGGGGCTGGAAGAGCCTCAGAAAGCTCTAATAAGGCGATGAAAATGCATGCGTAACTCAGAAAGGTAACAGGAATAGCAGGCAGAAGTCCTGGAGTTCAGGCTGCTTGTCATCACCGTTAAGTAGGAGGCATTTGAAGGGACCGCAAAATGGATGGGAGCTTGTAGAGATGATCTAAACTCCGCCATCACCCTCTGTCAGGACCCAGGTCTCCAAACACCTTCACTAGAAGTAATGAAAACTGAGTTATTTTTACCATTTATTCCAAAGCTTCAGGTAAGGACGCCGTGTGCTGCCAGCCCAGCCGTGGCTCCCGGCAGCAGGAGCACTGGGAGCCCACGTGGGGCAAACACCGGAGCTGCCGGCAGAGAACCAGTGACCCCAGCGTCCCTCTGCGCCGGCAGAGACGTGCTGGGGCTGCAGTGCGACCACCGCGGAGGGAGGCATGGTTATACCTACTGCAGGTTATTTTATACTGTATTACATGCCTTGTTTATATAGACACAGATGGATTTGATCCGTTTGTAAGAATTTTAAACACTTACATTGAAGTTTGCTTAAAAAAAACCAACAATCAACTCCTCCCGCCCTCCATACCCCCCTCAAAAATAAATAATTATGCTTATTACTTGGTGGTATGTACTTTGTTTTTTATTTCACATGGAATCATTTTTTACATGGAAAACATTTGTTTCCATCAAATCCTGTATACCTTCATCCAGGAATATGCATACTGGATGGATAAATACTTCTTCACAGCACGTGGTACTCAAAATGTTACGTGTCAGAGACCTGCTGCACGCCCATGAGAAAATGAGCTGGCAAACCTGTATGTAAGCGTTCAGAAAACTTAGAGACGAAGCCAGGAAAAATTAGGTTGAGACAATGAGTGATGATATGACAGTGTGAAAGAAAGAAGCTTTTTCTGAATATGACAAACTTATTTGGAGAAGCTAGTTCACTTTATTACAGTAACGCATGATCGACATAAAGCAAATTTTCACCTGTTTTGTGTTTTTTTTCTTATTTATACTCGGCATACTCAGTATAAAAGCTGAGAGATCAAAGGGTCAGGTCTCTTTCTTCAATGGCTGGTGTCCAAGGAGAACCCTGTCTGTTCCTCTGCCTTCAATCCCGATCTGTGGATTCCGGAATCCAGATCCGGAATCCAGTTCCCACCCATCACTGAGTCCAGTCTGGGACTTCCCCAGTGCCTGTTGGTGACGTGATTGTCATCCTGGGAGCTCAATATGGCTTTGTATATATTCTATATATTTTGTTATTTCCTTTTTATTTTTTTATTATTAATATTTTCATTAAAGTAGTTAGTTCCTCCTAAACTCATAAATCTCTTTCTCCCTCCTCTCCTCGGAGAGAGAGGAGGGGGAGAGCATCTGCTGTTCATCTCAGTGGCCAGTCTGGCCCAAACCATGACAACAATGTCCTAAAAAGCATGAAGACTTAGATCTACAGCTCTCAGTGAACTTTCTGGTTTTTTTTCCTTTATGCGATTAAATCTTATTTCTGTGCTTAAACTGAAAATCCCGCGGGGAGGAGGATGGAGTGGGCGATGCTGCAGTTCACGGCAGGCTTTGGGAGATGATGCAGGGTGAGGGCAGGGTGCTGGGGCGGTGGGTACCCCCACGCTGTCTGCTGCATGGCAGCCCTGCGGCATGTGCCATGGCCGGGATCCCTGCTGCCACCCCAGGATCCCCGCTGCCGCCCTGGGATCCCCGCTGCCGCCCTGGCTCTTCCGCCACCAAGGAGCTGGGGAGAGCAGCAGCGTCCTCCCCGCAAAGCCTGGCTCCTCGCACCACGGTCCAGGCTCACCATCCCCGTGAGAGACACCCACCTCTGCACAAACACGCTCTGGCCGAGCGCAGGGTTGGTGCTCATTTGGGGCATTTTCAAGTATTTCCCTCCTGTATTGCCACTAAAGCTCTATAGCTACACATGTCATTTACATGGACGGAATGAGCTAATTATCCTTACTTATACATTTCTAAACAATCCATCCATTTTAATTCGGTTGTATAAGTAATTGGACAGCAACATGCTAAGCAGAGAGAACAGCAGATGAAAACGCTGGCTCTTACACAGAGTTCAACCGCTATACAGAAACATATCATAATATATAATAAGAGGAACTCACTACAAACCATCACTGCCAAGGAATTATTTCCAATCTTCTAAGTAATTCTCTGTTTTCATTACCCACTCTCCATAACTTTCATATTCGTGGTTTTACAAGCAGTGTATTTTGGGGTACATTGCTGACTGCATTTTTGCCCATTATCATACAAGAGTTTCTTGATTTTCCTCAATCTCTGCATTGGGATTTTTCCCCCTGCTTTGAGTTTTTCCCTTTCTAATTTGTTTATGAAACGATTTGCTCATTGTTTCATCACTGTCATGCACACGCCAGCTTTTTGGACCTCTTCGTCACCTGTGGGTTTTTATCCTGGACTTTCTCCGCTTGCAAGAGCTTTTGCGGCTTCTGGGGCTTGCCTAAGGCACCGCGATGTTTCTGCCAGGACTCTGCTTGCCTCCTGGTGAAAACACCAGGACAGCTGTCCCTTTCAGCGTACACCTTTCACAGATTCCCGCTCCTTTGCAATATTTCCTCTTCCTAATTTAGAATAGAATAGTTCCAGCTGGAAGGGACCCGCAATGATCATCTAATCCAACTGCCTGACCACTTCGATGTTAAAACACGTTATTAAGGGCATTATTTAAACGCTGACAGGTTTGGGCCATCAACCACCTCTCTAGGAAGCCCGTTCTAGTGTTTGACCACCCTCAGAACGACCCATTTGCTTTCTGCATATCTGCAAAATAAACGTTTTATAGAGAAAATAACTGCTGTGAAAAACCCGCTGCACTGTTAGGTTGGGGACGGGAGACAGAAATGCCTTGTTTTGCCTCAGTCTGCATGGGCCAGTCTCCCAGGCCGTGGTTTGTTTTCTCTGTCTTTTACTACGCCCCTCACGAGGTGCTTTAAAATGCATTCCTGGTTCGAAGTCATGCCCTGAGAAAAGATATCCCTGTGTCTATTTTAAAACCTCCTCCCGCCTGCTGCAGCGGCCTGGCAGGTACAGCGCTGCCTTCCCAGGGTGCTAAGTGTGCTGGTCAGTAGCTGTAATAATTTGGTGATATATTAAAATGTCTTGTAAACCAATTTGCAGCAGGTGAATGACTGCTCTGCTTGAAAGACTTCAATTTTCGTTTCTTATTTTTCGACGCAGATACTTATTATAATACAGGTTATTAAACATCAAAGGTTTACCTTGTCTTGAGACAATTTAGCTTCTTTTAGAGGCTCATAAATGCTTTATTGTGCATGGTTGTGAATAAATATTTGATTCTATATGAGATCAGTATTCATCCACTGGAAGTTAGAGAGCTGCTGAGAGCCTGGCTGGCTGGCCAGCCTCAGAGCCCGTGTGAGTTTTGATGGAGCTGTCACCCACCTCTCCTCACCACTTGTCACTTAGGGCCACCTTCCAAAGCGACCTGTCCGTCTGAATTAGGTGTCGGGTGCTGCAGAATCAAAATCAGCTCATACCGCTTGCATCTGCCCAGGTGCTGGGTAGAGAAGTGGAAATGCCTCAGAGATGGGGCTGGGTGAAGGTCGGATCCCCCTCGGTGCCTGGGGGGTGCTCGGGCTCCTGGGGTGAAGGGTGAAGGCGGTGAGCCCGGCTGCCAGCTCCGGAGGGGTTTAAGTGTAGCCACGCTTCCACGTTAGCGGGGAGGTGTCCCAGCAGGGGTTTTCTTCTTTTCTGCTTTGACTGCGTGTGTCCCCCGTGCTTCTCCCTGTGCCGGCCTCCCTATGCACCGATGTCCAGCATCATGTCCTGGCAGAGAGCTGCCGGCGGTGCCCACCCGCAGGGCTCCTGGCTAATCATATACCCGCGCACCCAAGGGCATCCCCGGCTCAGCCGGACCCCGCTCCTCCCCCAGATCCACGGCGCAGACAGCCTGGCTCCGAGGGTTGGTCACAGCAAGGAATAGGACAGATTGTGAATGGTATTTGAGACCTTCAAAGGAGAGTTTCACCCACGCGTGTGTACACACACAGAGCTGTGCACAGTTCAGAAATCCACCACTTCTCCGTCACGCTGGTCCTCGACTCACAGCAGAGACGATGCAGATTTCCTGCTACAAGGAGTGTTTTGCTTTATTGCCTCAAAAACTCAGGTGAATGCAGGTCCCAGGAGAAGAAGCATCATTCAGACCCCAGGTTGATCAATAAAAACTTAAATATTCCTCTTTCTCAGGATCACTACTCACAAACAAACACCAACAGAAGGACCCTGTAAGCATCACAGCTCCTCTGCCAGTAAGACAATTCCCGTTCTTCTGGATTGATTAGGTACTTTTTCATGGGCTCAGCTTTTGGCAGGGAAGCAGAGATGCAGACGAAGTTTTTTTCCTCTACTGGAGGAACTGCCAAAACTTCATGATGTCTATAGTTTTCCAGTTTCTCCTTCAACACATTGCATTGGAGTGAATCACAGGGAAAAGGCTCAATGTGGCACATGATATAGGGATAGAAAGAGAGTAAATTTTCCCCTCAGACAATAATTAAGGTAAAGATGAATCAAGAGACTCACTTTAGTTTAAATTAATGATTTTCAAATTGATTTTCTATAGCTCTGGATTTTCAAATGGATTTTTTAATGACTGGACTCTTTGCAAGGTACGATCTTCAGAAGAGACATATATTCAAGCCTCCAGGAAAATGCCAGGAGTCGTGTCTCACAGAGTTACTGCATGTTCCTGGGGAAGAGCCAAGGAGGGGTCGGCAGGAGCCATTTCTTGTTTGCACAGAGGAATCTGTCTTCCTTTGAGATGACCATGTCTATTTTCCCAGGGAAATTCTATTTCTTTGGTGTTAAAGAAATTTACTTGACAGCATATATGATGTGAAAAGGCACCAGGGGAGTGCTGCCTGGTTGCCTCCGCCTTCCCTCCCTCGGGAGAGCAGAATATTGTATAGAATAAAACACCTGGGAGACACCGTGACCAGGCGGAGGGGAGAGCGACAGCCCAGCCTAACGCAGTGAGAACGGCACAATTTGGGGATCTACACAGGGAGAGGAGTGAGAACAGGCCTGTGGCAGCCCCGCGTGTTTCGGTCCCTCCGTGTTGGGATTTCCTATTTAAAAAGAGAACATTTTAACCACGATATTAATTCCATTTGCAGTTCCCACTGGGAATTTTTAGATGCAGTAAATGGGGTAGCTGTTGTGCTGGGATGCTCAGCCAGCTGGCAGATGTCACAGCATGGCCACCTCTCCGCGAGGCCATGGAGGTTTGGAAGATCCCGACACAGGGAGAAAGGCAAAGCTTGGGCCCTTCCTGGGGAAAGACCAAGGCTGCGGTGCTCCTTCCCCGGCTGTGCTGTCAGCGATGGGCAGCATCGCCTGCAGGGCTCCCGGTGTCCTTACCGAGGGAACCGTGCTCCTCGGTGAGAGCCTCGCCAGTGTCGTGTCCCCGCGCTGCGCTCACCGCTACAGGGCTTATGCTAACAGCCCGCTTTGTGGCCTTCTTGGTGAGAGAAGGTCCAACTGAAAAGCAGAGAAAGAAACTTGGCTGGTGTTGGTCGGAGCCATCACGTTTTATTCTTCTCCGAAGACGTGCATCCGTAAAAACAGTAATGTCTTTCCTGCATGCTGAGGATCATCTTCCATTTTCACTGCCGCCTCCAGCATTAGCCAAATGTTTGGGGAGTAATTTTGTTCCAAATGCACCCTCATTATTATTCAGACAATTTATGCCCTCCCGTTCACAAGGACTGTAATAACAAGAGCAGATGATAAGAAACCATTCTTCCGATAATGATTTAAATGGGAGCGTGTGGGATACCGGCCCTCTCTGCATCGTAATCCACCAATTGTTCTGATACACGCAGTGCTTGCAGTCACCTGGCACGGGCTTCTCAAACTATTTTAAAAAATATTAAGGAAATACACCCATTTTTTCCTCAAGGTGTTTTTCTTGGGAATGATCAACACTTGGTAATTTCCTTCGTTTAAGGAAATGTGCAACACACCCATGTCCAGCATGCCTCTCTGCAAATAGGAAGGTCCTTACGTATTAATTTGGTAGTTTTGATTTGTCTTAGTGAGTGGAAGAAATTACACGTGAGAAAGGAATTTAATTCAAGAGAGGAAAGGTTCAGTTAATTGTCGACCAGCTGGAGCTGAGAAAGCTGAAGAGCTCTTGTCCGCATCACGTTGATCATCCCCGCAAGAGTCCATCCCCGGCTGTGAGACTCCGGGCAGGAGCTGATGCCCCTCATCTGGGGACTGCATGTGGGACCGCTCCCCGCACAGGGTGACGGGGACAAGGGGGTCCTTGTCCTGACCAGAGCCTACAGGGAAGGAGAGGGAAGAGCCTCCCACCCCTCTTGCTTTTCCATGCCTACCTACACACAAGCCAAGTGACCGTAAGAATTGCAGTCGCCCGCGGGGCTATGCAGGTGGAAATTGCCGTGTGGTTTTCCTCTCTGGGAAAGGTACTGCAGGTCTTCAGGAATCACTGTCACTCTCTCCCTTGTATTTTCTGGATTTCAAAATACAAAGGTAAAATGTGTACCTTTCAACGATCCATGTAGCTCATTTGCTCTACAGGGAACCCTGTAAACATGTCACAGCACTCATCAGGCTCCTGTGTTATTTCGTAAAAATGCTTATTTTCCATCCCCCAGCCTCCCCGCAGCCCGAAGGAGAGCGATGCCTCCAGTGCTTGCTGCTGCCATGGGGTAAGCGTCGTCTTCCCCTGCCCCTCCAACTGCTGCCTGCAGTTCACTCTGCCTATGGGTGAAACAAACATCAACCACAGTTTCTTTTACCATGGCATTTACAGAAAATATCTGAGTCATTTATCTAACGCTTGCTTATGAACCAATCTTTAGCTTTGGCTGAACCACGCTGCTGCAGAGCCAGCTTCTCCAGCCCTAAAGATGGCAACAGAGATGGGTGCTGGTATTGCCTCTTGGGACCCATCTCTTCTGCTGTCTTCTTTGTTTAAGCTAACCATGCTTCCAGATGCAAACAAATACAAAAGAAGTTGTTTTTTACCAGAGCATTGGTTAAAATGCTGTGTCCATCAGTGCTTACCTCCTGCTCTGAGCAATGGCAGATCTTGAACTTCTGACAATGCAGCATCCACCAAATCTGCAAAACGGTAACAGTGCTAAAACAGCCCCCGGCAAACAGTACAGTCAGGGTCTGCCTTGCAGTTCTCTGGGGTGGAGTAAAACCTTGGGGTGAAGCCCACCAAAGTGCAAAGAATTCTTAAAAAAAGACAGTTTGGAAGGTTTGAGCATGGGCCTCCTGTGAAGGGACACAATTTCTCCGTGGTGTATAAGGGCAGACAGGAAAACATGCATTTCTTTTTCAAATACAAACTTCTGACACTGCGCTGCCGCTGGGGAGAGCGCATTTTTATTCAGCTGCTGGAAGGAGCAGCCGTCTCCGGCTCGCCCTGCTCCTGATGGGTGACAGCATTCCATGCAATCTAAAAGTTGTTTTGTAAATCTGGCACCACAGAACCATCATATCAACAGCCAGGAGAACAGGAGCAGGCCGTGGGATGGTGCCACGACAGCTCCCCACAACACGGCTCTGTGAATCCCAGCCCCGGCTTGTTTGGAACCAGGAGGGGACGATTTTTTCTCTTTGCCGTTTGACCTGAGGCTCTCTTGAAAGCCCCGGGGGCCGGGCTCACCTCCCCGTGATGAGCACTGATGGATGGGGAGGGCGGTGGTGGCGGGGGCTTGCTAAAGAGAACGCAGGGAAAAATTTGCTCCTTTCCAACTTTAAGGACTAATTTAGCCCCGGTATTTTGTAACTGTCTTCTGACGTTTAACTCACACCCTGTTGCTGAACTGAATCCATTAAATGCCTTTTTCAGGGCTTTGCTGGTCGTGGCTGCTGTTCTGCTCCTTCTCCGAGCCATCAAAGCTCTCTCTGCAGCTGTCGTTCAACGGGGCTTGGCTGGAACACCACCAGGAAGGTGTCCAGTCCTCCCCTGAATTCAGCGACCAGATACCGACAAGTCATGAACCTCGCACAACGTGGCACAAGCGCCGTGCGTGTCTCGCTCTGTGCCCTGCAGGTGCGCGGTCCCCAGGCTGGCAGCAGGGAGGGCAGGACCTGGGCTACCTGGGGCTACCGGCTTCAGCCCAGACGAGCATGAGGTCTCAGGGCTGTGGGGGGTTCAGGTTCAGGTTCACGGCAGTTTCACTGCAGCATCCTGGTCTAGATCAGCGATAGCTGCCGCCCAGCTGTAGCTTCAAGCATGAAAATCTGTGTCTGCGGGGTCCTCCATCCCCATTCTCTGCAGCCTCTGAAACGGGTGTGCTGTAGGTAACCGGGAAAATACGTCACTCGGTTGCTTCAGAAACTTGTGTTTGAAAACACAGCCAGTCAAGCAGATTAAAAGAGAAAAACAGGGAGGAAGGAGGGAGATTAGACCAGTACAGTGAGGCACCATGAGCACCTTATTAACTGGTAAATTTCTCTATTTTTTTGTCTCTGGATAAACTTCACCACAATGATACTTGCAGCACAGGTCTACCCTTGTCCATGTGAGCTTGCGTGCACAGACCACCAGCTAAATAAAAACGGAGGAAATCTAAAAGGCGGTAACTGCTTTGCCATGGCCGGGGTATTTCCTCCAAATGGGAGATTCATCAGAGATTTGCGGAGCTCACTGTGGCCATGGCTGTTTTGGGGATTTTAGGAGGAGTTCAGACACAGAAGTGACTGGCAATTGAACAGACCCCTAAGTCCAGGCAATATATTCTTTTAATCATACGAGTACCTAATACAAGATGGACATCAATAAATGTCCAAGGTTCCTCCTGGGCCTCAGGTGTTGCAGGAAAAGCAATTTGCTGTATAATCAGCTGAGGTGATGAAGCCCGGCCTCCCGCAGGTTTGGTCCCCCCCGGCCGCCAGGAGCTAACGGTCCCCCAG
>VWZL01001859.1:0-46240 GCA_013396915.1 Stercorarius parasiticus
TCTTCCTGCAGGGTGGCTCTCTGTTCCCAAGTATCCACTTCTCCACTCAGTTTGGTATCATNTTTGGTATCATCAGAAAACTTCAATCAGGGTACACTTGATCCCATCATCCAAATCTCTTATGAAGATATTAAACAGTGTTGGGTCCAGTATCTATCCTTGGGGGACTCAACTTGTGACAGGCTGCCAGTTTGAAAAGGAGTTATTTACCACCACCCTCTGAGTGCGGCCTGTCAGCCAGTTCCCACCCACCTCACAGGCCACTTATCTAGACGGTAATGCATCAGTTTCTCTAGGAGGAGCCTGGCGGGAACTTTATCAAAAGCCTTAGAGAAACCCAGGTAGACAGTGTCCACCGCTCACCCCATATCAACCAAGTATGTCACTTTGTCACAGAAGGTGATCAGGTTTGTCAAGCACAATTTGCCCTTGGAGAATCCATGCTGGCTTTTCCCAATCATGTTCTTCATTGGACTTGTGATAGCCCCCAGGAGGATTCATTCCATAACTTTCCCAGGGACTGATGTGCCTATAATTTCCTGGATCCTCCTTTAAGCCCTTCTTGTAGGTGGGGGTGACACTAGCCTTCTTCAGTCTTCTGGGACATCCCCCGATCTTCACAACTTCTCAAAGATTATGGAGAGCTGGCAATGAAATCAGTCAGCTCTCCGAACACTCTCGGGTGTATACTGTCAGAGCCCATCGATTTGTAGGGGTCAAGCTCCTGTAACAGTTCGCATACCAACTCTTCCTTCACTGGCAGTGCATCTGTGTTTGCATCAATGTGGATTGTTGTTCCCAAGGCCTGGGGCCCAACAGTGCTGGTAAAGGCGGAGGTGAAGAAAGTGCTGAGAACCTCTGCCTCTTCAGTGGTGTTGATGACTAATTCACCTCTCCTGTTTAACAGCAGGTCAGTATTTTCCTTCTGTTTCTGCTTGTTTATGTACCTGAAGAACCCTTTCTTGTATTTTTTTGACATCGCTGGCCAATTTCAATTTGAGCGGAGCTTTTGCTTTTCTAACTGCATCTTTGCATGCCCTGGCAATGCTGTTTTAGTTCTCAACAGGTATTTGTCTGCTTTTCCAGCTCTGGTACACTAGCAGTTAAGCCAAGGTGGTCTCTTGCACCACCTACTTCCCTTACCTTTAAAGGGGATGAACTGTTTTTGTGCTTCCAGGAGAGCATTCTTGAAAAACTCCCAGCACTTGCTAGCTCCTTTATTCTCCATGGAAGCTTCCCATGGAATCTCTCCCAGTTGAGCTCTGAGCGAGCAGAAGTTTGCTCTTCTAAAATCTAAAACCTTTGTCCTAGTACTAACCTTCAGCATGCTCAGCAGGATCCCAAACTCCACGATATTGTGATCACTGCAACCAAAGCTATTGCTAACTGTGAAGTTACAAAGCAGGTTTTCTTGGCTTGTGAGTAGCAAGTCCAGCAGTGCCTTGTTACTGATTGGCACGTCTAACGTTTGTATGAGGAAGCGGTCCTCTACGCGTTCAAGGAACTTGATGGATGACATGTGAGCTGCTGTATTTTCTTCCAACAAATGTCTGGGTAGCTGAAGTCACCCATAAGAACCAGGGTCTGTTGACCCGAAGCTTGCTTAAGTGACCCAAATATTGATTCATTGGCCTTTTCGTCTTGGTTTGGAGGTCGGTAGCAGATGCCTACTGTAGGGATCCCCCTTGGAGATGACCCCTCTGATCTTGACACAGGGGCATTTGATAGGGCTTCCACAATTGCTGAAGCTGAATTCTACACAATCAAGATTCTCCTTAACATAGAGTGTGACGATGATGACTCTTCTTCCCTGCCTGTCTTACGAAACAGCCTATGGCCATCCATCGTGATCCTCCAGTCACGTAAGTTGTCCCACCATGTTTCAGTTATTCCTCTGATATTGTAACTTTCTGACTGGGGACGAAACTCCAGTTCCTCCTGTTTGTTCCCCAAGCTGCATGTATTGGTATACATGCACCTGAGATGGTTGGTCTTCCAGTTCTCATCTTGGGAGGCAGCTAAAGAACATTGGTTGCTCCTCTGCTTGGCCTGGTTTGTTCCCCAGTTGGTTGCAATGGCGTGAGCGTTGCCACTTTGGACCCCGCCTGGTTCCTCAGAAAAACTTCAGAGGGAGCAGTATTTGTCTCTGTATAACAGTCAGGCAGATGTTTTAATGTGCTGTATATTGTTTTTCCTGTCTGTAGATATTTGCCCAGTGTTTTCAAGAAGTGGGAATGGCCTCTTGGCAATAAATCAAATCTGGAGTTGTGCTGCAGATATTTTATTTACTCTTTTTGCTTATTAAATAACTTCTTACTGCAGCAGAAATGGCATTACTAAATAAGTGCCTAAAATACAGTCTGAATCACTTTTTTTTTTTTATGAAAAGGAAGACCTAGCTTCTTCATCTTGTTAGAAATAACAGTTCAGCACCCATGACTTCCATGTTGTCTTCTTCACTCTTTACTTTGTCGTCCACAATGGTCACATGTGGACCACAGCAACGAGGCCATTTGGTCTCTTCTTCATTATTCAGTCCCATTGTTATCTGTACCCATTTATGCTTTAGGCCTCTAAAATCTCCTGTGACAACATAGTGGTTTTGCATGTGATATAAGCCCTTCGGGGTTCTCAACCTTTATTGAGGGGGATTTAGTTTATAGCTTTGACACCTTAATTAGGTTTCCTTGTGTGTTGTGCGAAAGCTCTTCTAGTCAGTGCAGGTTGTGGACACCAGAGAGCAGTTCAGTTACCAGACATAGGTGTCCACTTTAGGGTGAGACACAGAGCTCCCCACAGATAGCTGACTGTAATTCATTTGGGTATTCTCATGAGTTGAGTTGTCAAGATGACCAGATTAGTGCAGAGACTACGGAAGAGGAGAACTGAGAATGGAAGGAATCTACAGGGCCAATGCCATGCTTGGTCCCCAGTCCCACTCATAGCTACAGCCTGCTCAGACATCCCTGCCTTCGGAGTAGCTTGTTGGATGTCTGAAAATAGTATGAGGGAAAAGCCTTCAAAACGCAGGTCAAAATAACACTGATTTCCATTCCAGTTTCATCATGTGCCCCGTGGTTTTTCGTGTCTTTACTTAAAGCTCCATCTTCTAGACCTGCAAGATGACTTTTCTCTTTATTTGATGCTATGCCCTTTGTGATAGCACAGAAGGACTTGCAAATCTAAACCCTAAAAAGCAAAACAAAAATAAAAAACCCCAAACAACCAACCAGACAAATATATTAATAGTTGCTTTCCCAAAAGACCTCAAACCACTAGTTAAACTAATATTGTGTTTATGGAAGCTGCTACAATTACTCAGGGCATCAGATTGGTTGTGCTAGTGAATAAGTAGATTTTTAAAACAGATACAGAAGAAAAATAGTACCACCTGCCACAAATAAGGTTGGTTGTGCCTTGTTAAACCTTGGTGCCATCTTCAGTAGAAAGATAAGGTCATTAGTCTGTAGATCAGATCTGTTGGTTTGCTGTTGGCTGCAGATAGCTGCTTGGCAAAGGCCAACTGTGCAAAGCGTGTGCGCTCCTGCGCTATGTACGTGTTCCAATTATTTTGAAGTTTAATGCATCAAGTACTTAACAATGTGTCCTATAACTCACCAGCATATTAAAGTTTACTTGTAAATAGCACTTAAATAGCTTCCAATTCATCAAAATAATTTGGGATGTGTTTCTAGTAATCATTGCAGTGTTTTCTGAAATTATTAAGTGACCTATATATATTAAAGTGTATTAGTATTGAAGCTGCTGTATATTTTGGCATTTAGAACTGCTGTTTTTTACTAGCAATTCTGCTGCTGATAAACATTGTAGAAGAGTTTAATAGTTGAGCCCTAATATGCCAGATGGATTTTCTTCTGTCCTCGTGAGAATGCATCGTATCAAAGTGCTGATGAAGTTTTCCAGCCATTTAAAAATGAAAGTGTACTTGTTTGAAGAGCTTTAAGGATACCTGGAGTGGAGAGAATACCCTCTCTGCTATGAACAGGAGTTTAGACTACAGAGAAGTACCACCAGACAGGGTGTTTAGGTTCAGATTGGTGTGTCAGGGTGGGAATACCCTGTGGTATAAAGAGCGCTGAAGGCTTATCAACTAATGATTAATGCGTGTGTTGAGGCCAACTGAGGGGAGATTACTTATAACCATGTTCCTCATTTATCGTACTTAAATAATCTAATAAATAATTCAGAATTACTTAATTAAGCTATTTATGAAATAGAATATTGTCCATAAAATGTAAATGTAATTTCTCCCTGTATTGCAATATTTGTGCTGCATAAGCTTTTGTAACTTGTGTAGGCTAATGAAAGCTGCATTTGGTAGAACATGACCCAAATGAGGAGTCATGTTCGGATTTCCCTCGTATGAAAAAGTCTTCGGGGGTATTAGATGTCTCTAAATCGGTCTTTTTCCTTCCAGTCTGGTTTCACATCTGAGTTTTCTGGTTTCCTCTTTTTCTGTTGGAACAATTGAATTGTTCTCAAACTGGACTCATCACTGGCCTTAGAAAAATGGAAATCTAAGAGCTGATGGTTCAGGAACAGCTACTGGATGTGCTGCTTCACCTGGACATGACATTTGCAGGACTGCATACAGATCGCACTGGGACATTACAAGCCCAAGAACATTTTTGTCCCCTTTACCTTCTTTTCAGAGAGATGAGTGAGAAGCACTGTTTGAGATGAGAGGTGTAGAGAGAAGACTTGAATGAACACTGGATTTCAGGGATGAAGGAGGCTCTTGGTAGACTATTATTTTTGGAGGAGAAAGAAACAGAAGGAGAAGGTAAAGCAAGTACTGCAGCAAAAGTTTATTTTTAAAGCCATTTGGAAACGGGTGGATATTTGTAGCTGGCAGAGAGATCACTGAGGCTGTTCAGGAGAAAGCAGGGCAGAGCACAGTGTTTGACTAGGACTCTGCCAACCATAGACTTTCACTCCAAATCGTTTTCCAACACGGCTCTTGTTCCATGCAGCTGTTTCTTTCTGCTGCTTCCATATTTACACAGTTGCTTTCCAAGAGAAGGTATGGAAAAAAAATCTTTAAATCTACTGACGTGAAGACAGGCCTTTTAAACTTATTTCAGGATGCTTCAGGCTGAGTAAACCCAGCAGATAGATCTTGACTGCACTCTTCCCCCGGGGCTTTTCCAGCAGGTGATGGACTGCAGCCCAGCAAGCAGGCACTGCCTTTTATTCCTCCCCAAGTGCTGTCAAAGGGAGGGAGGGTAGTGCAAGGGGGAAAATATATTTCCTTAGTGATTGTATAGCTTTTGTGGGTATTTGCTGCCTCCTTGTGATGGTACAAAGATGTATGGTGCTGTTCCTCTGAAATACAGGGTACTGTGGTGCTGGAAAGAGTTTTTATTAGTCTTTAATTGTTAGTTCCTCTCTGTGCTTTTCTTCAGAAAGTCTTGGTTGTGGTGCCAGAAGTGAGTCAGGAAAGAGAAACCTGTGAAAGACTCTGGCATGAACAATCTTGTGCAATGTTGCATTTTGGAAAGTGGATTTTAATATAAGGATAAAGGTGATCCTCTTAGTTCTCCTCTCTAGCTTTCTTCTCCAAGGGAGTAAATGAATATGTAAGAAGACGCCGTGTTCAAATCAACCAAAAATAAGAAGTCCATACCTGACACTTACAACTCACTGAGGTCACATTTTTCCCAAAAAGTAGCCATCCTCATAGGAGGTCAGCATGTTTTGATGTGTGTCTTCAGTTTGGTGTGTAATGTTCCTGGTGCTGTCTGAACGATGCTTGTGAATGGAGCGCATGTCTTTTAAGGGTCACCTACAGCAAGGTAGAAATCTCATTCACTTCGCTGGTTGTGCACAGCACAAAGCAGCAGCATCTTTATGCTTGACCTCTCGAGAAACTCCTCCTGAAGGTAGATCTCTCTGAAATGGGTCTTTATAACGCAGAGGTGCTAGAGATTGATGAAGCATCTGGCCTTTTTCTTCTGCCCTTAGAACTTCCACCTCCTTTCCCCAGAAAAAAGGGATATTGAGGAGGTAGACTCAGATAAGCCATGGCAGTAGCTGTTGCCCATAAGCTGCATCTAAAATGCTTTATCCAGAGATGAAACTTCTCACTGGAGTCATGACGTGAATGGGATCATCTGGCAGGGGTTTGCGCTTTGGCAGCCTGTCCTGAGGACTCCTGCAGATGTTTTGAATATTGTTGTTTTCATGGTCAAATTAAGTGTGGAGCCAGGAACACTTTCCCCCGCTGCCTTGAAGATTTTGTTTTATTTCCACCCTCCATTTGTACATTGATGTTAAAATGTTACTGAAAACAAAGCAGACCAAAGATTTAGCTCATGGTCTCAGCTGTGCTGGTTTTGTCTGGATACATTTTGGATTTTTGCTCTTCAGGGAGCACTGTCCTCTTTGGACCTCGGAGATGAAGCAAATGTTGCACTTTAGGAAAACTTTAGGTTTCTTTGAGGGAAAGGGAGCTTAAAAGAAGATAAAAGCATACCCAGGCCACTGACGAAGTGTGGTGGCATTCATGCTGTGGGGAGCTAACAGGAGTCCCAAGACAAATGTGGGCACTCAAAAATGTTGCTAGTCCGTCATTCACTTGTGCCTCTTGAGGTGTGGCAAAAGTGAGAATCCATGTAGTCCAAACATGACCTTGTTCAGGAGAGAAGTACTGTTTCCAGGTGGTATGGATAGTCGGGTATAACACTTAATAAACTGACGGGGAGCTTCAGGAAAGAAAGGGAAAGCTGAAGGTATGAAATTCTCAGTCATCAATAATGCATGTTAGCTTCTTTACCAAAATAACAATTAAAGATTTAATGTATATGTTAATGGGGGCACATTGTTTTTTACTGCAACAGTCAGTAATAATCCAGTACCTCTCAAAAAGGAAAATAAAATAGCTATTAAAAGTGCTTGTCTAAACTCCGTGTGTGCGCAGAAAAATGGGCAGGCTTTTACAGTGAAATAATGTCAGATTTTAATATTTAGAGAAAATGTGGGGGAAGTGATTTGGAATACATACCTCTTAAAGTGAAAAAGGCCAAACAAATCTCTCTGTGATCCTGCTTAAATTTATAAAGAAATAGGCACTGTAGGAGTCTTTAAAAGCCATACAGACATTTTAATGCTGAAGTCACACAAGTGCCAATTTTTTAATATCATATACTATATGATAGTAAAACATACTTCTGTGCATATCTAAGCCTGAAAAATATAATCATGTTGCCTGCTGGCTGCTCCTTGAGTGTTCGGTGCCTGATCATACATGGTTTTCGTAATACATAGGCTATGGATAGTGATGTGTAATCAGGAACAGGCCCTCCTCCTGTATCTCAGAGAATAGTTCCTGCTGTCTATCCTTTTTTTAATGATAAATGTTTCCGCGCCTTTGCATTGCTCTTTGCTAAAGAATTTGCTGTTGTAAAGCAGGACTCCCAGTTGCTGAAGTAGCGCTTGCAGGACAAAATGTGCGGTCCCTTGCAGCTCACATAAGGCAAACAGCATGGCATTTATGAAGAGAGGGGACAATAGGAAATGGGTGTGATGAGATGCCATCCATCATCATAAGCTGTGTTTTTTTGGTCAGCAGTGCAACCATGACTTCATCTCCAAGTAGTAGCTGTCATCATCGTCATCGGGGTCATGTACATTTGTATGAGTAGAGTGGGAGAGCACAGTGCAAACCACAGCGTTGTCTGGAAATGGGAGGTTTGAGGGTCTGCAAAAAGGATTGATTTTTGGAAGCAGAGCTGAGTTTATATTCAAAGGCAGGGAGTATTGAGCAGTGGTGGTCTTTCTCCCACCACAGTCTTTCCTGCGTGGCTGTGGATCTCCACTGGGAGGCCCAGAATGGCAAGAACCGAGCCATGCCCAGAGGCAGGGAGATGGGCACACCAGTTCCCCCCTTCAGCAGAAATCCCCACTCAAACACACAGAGCACAGCAGTTGGTGTAAATAGTGCGCTTTAGGAAATAAGTCATCTATTATGGTTAATTTTCCTTTAAGCACACTTTAAATATACACTAGAGTGTGGGGAAGGAGGTTTGAAGGCACTTTCTCTTACTCATCAGTGCAGTACTTGAGAAGAGAGGTGTTTACTGGGGTTCAGCTACACAAAAGGAAAAAATTCAATGTTAGAAAGCTTATGTGCCTTGAAGTTGCTCATTAAGTATTCAGAGTGATAAGATCATAACTGTCAATAAAGTTGGCTTTTATTCTTATTATTATAACTGCGTTTTGTTATATCTGCTTCTTTGCATTTTCCCTAGAAGATGATAAATCTGTTCATCCTTTTCTCCTCTTTAGATTTAAGAAAAGCAATATAGATTTGAGGAAATCAAGAAATGCCTATAGTTCTGCAATAGCCAGTTAAAAAGAATCCAACCACTGTACACTTTATCTTATTTTTGTAATTTGGAAAAGAAAAAATAATCAATTTTCTCTGCTTCTTTCAAGGCTTTTCTTTTTTGGGTTATCCTCTCACTTTAAATATCTCCAAATGTAGTCAATGCTGGCTTTTCCAATTCGATTAAATCTTTCTGCCTTATTGTTCTGATTTCCTGGTCAAAATTGGTGCATGTGGTATAAGGAGGTCAAATAGGTAACTTTGGAACAACAGTTTTCTCTGAAAATAGACGTACATCATTCCTCACCAGGTGTCGTGGGCACTGAACTGTGCAAAATACTTTGCGCTGTTGTATTATCTTTCATCAAAGTACCTCTAAGTATTATATGAACTTTTAGTCTATTTTTTTTGATTTGCTGGAGTTTTTCAGCTGCCGTTATGTTATGAACAAGGACAATAAGATACCTTTATTTTTTTTCCTTTACAGTTGTTTCCTGTCTTTGCTCCTGGTGGCAGCTGTGGTTTGGAAGATTAAACAAAGTTGCTGGGCATCGCGACGAAGAGAGGTTGAAATGACAAAATTGAATTCTATCTCTTAAATGACTTTTTTATAGTTTTTCTCTTTTGTATTTATTCACATATGCATAGCATTAACCTTCAGTTAAGGATAAGCTCCACTGATCTATCGATGCTTCTGTTTGGGGATTTATAATAGTGTACTTTCGACTACAGTTTCAGTGACAAATGGTGCTGTTTTAGTATCCTGGTGCTGCAGTTACTGCAAAGCACAAAAAAAATAGGGGTGAATGTTGCCAGAACTCGGGTTCTAGACAGCATAGATACAAAACCACCGCAAATTAGGAGGTTCTTTACATCTGCTTTGAAAGAGGAAGTTTCTGCACTGAAGCTCTGAACCACATTAGATGCCATTTTAATCTGTTAAAAAAAAGGCTAATCCCCAAAATTTATCTGAATGTTTTGGGGTTGTTCTGGCTTTTTTTTTTCCTGGAACATAGTAACATAAGAGAAAGGTGAGAGAAGCCGCCTGCTATTTAGAAAGCTGTAGTGTACTACTTAAAAAAGGAACTTTTAGTGCTAGAACTTTCTCTTCTTCACCTAGACATGGACCATACTAACTTCCCAACTTATTCTTGTTTGCAACATATAAAAAAAATTGTGCTCTAAACCCCCCAAAATACCGTTCCTCCTTGTTTATCCCTGATGCCTGTGTTTATTTTTTTTTTTCCTGCTTCTCAAATGAAGCTATAATTTCATGTTACACCCTAAGCACACAGGGTAACCGAGATAGGATGGCCAACATGTTCTCACTCAATAGCATAAAGAATGTGTCCTTATTTCTAATTTTTAAGCACAAATGCAGAAATGTGTAGTAGAGCTGTGTAGAGGAGCAAGTCCTGTGTGCTGTAAGGCAGAGAACTGCAGGTTCCTGGGGTTTTCTTGATGTGGTAAGCACTAAAACGGTGGAAGGTGCCCTGTCTAATATACAAATATAGCAGAGGTTAGTCCGGACTGTGCCTGAGATTATTTGTAGGAGCTTTTTCTTGTGCAATCTGTTTACTTGTACACAAAATGAGAGAAGCCAGACTTTATTCAAGTGAGTCCCTGTGCGCTTTCTGTATGTAGGTGTCCGTACATTGTCACCCAAGACCAGATATCCTTTCCTAAGGAGTGAGGTGTGTTTCTCTTCTGCTGTTGGATTTTAGGGTGAAATCTGCCCGTTCCTATAGATTTTCCTCCCAGCTGTCCTGCTGGTATGAAGCTTGTGGCAGCTCTAGGCACCCAGCCGTGTAACTGTTCTATTCAAAAGTGTTTTATTCATACATAGTAGTTGATCAAGAGTATTCTGGGGATTAATTTTTACAGTGACGAAATTCTGTGCAAGTGCCCATTTCTTGCATGTCTTCAAAGTAATCTGTATCTGGTTGTACTTTGCAGTGCAGTAGTGGGAATAGTAGAAATTTATTCAATCTGAGGATCTCCTTTCTTATAATAAAGCAGGATGATGTCTGATAACTCTTTTCCTCTTCTTCCTCTTTCTGCTTCAGATATTTTTGCTCTTACTAGTGAACTCAAATGCGTAATATAATCAGTGGTTTTCAAACAGATAACCCTTAATCTTTGAAATAATTTGTCTCTGAGCTTTTCTGTATTCTCTGAAGGTAGATAAATTTTGACTGTGGTGGCTGGTTTTTTCCTTCTCACTTTCTTGGCAAGAAGGTAAGCTGGAGTCAGCATAACATTCCCTGTTGGTTCCTGAGGTTAAATGTTATCTAGGAATGTATAGGGAATATAGACTGAGAAGTAAATACTGCACTTTGGAGCTCAGTTAAAATATTTTAGCAGTGCTCTAGACGAAAAATGTCTCTATAAATTACTTTCAGGCTGATGCATGTTTTAAGGAAAACAGCTGGACTACTAGCAACATATTGGCGTGTTTTAGTCTTAAATTCAGTTTACACATGTGGCTATTTGACGGGCAGTTCATCAGTGTGTTAGTTTCCTGGCAGATTCCTGTCTTTTGCTGTTATTTGTCTTGTTCCTTCTTTACATCTAGTGATTCTATCTTGCAGTTCATAGATCTCTGCTATTCCATTCCTCTTTTGTTAGAAATACTTGTAGAACTTGAGGAAACTGTTTTAAATCTTTGCCATGCCATTATTAAATATATTAATAAAGACTATCTCTCCAGAAACAAAAGGCTGCCCAAAAATTCTCGTGACTTTCTAGTATTATCTAAGATGATTTTATAGCTTGCCAGGATTTTTTTATATGGACTCTCAATAAATCCTAGCAAGGCTCTCTTTAAACATTAGTAGTTAAAATAATGATTAATAGCAATTTGCTATACTGGAAGTTTTAAGTGTACACAAGTTTACCCCTCTGTTCTGAGGATGTTTCTGAAGCGTGTGATTTTTAGATTTGCCATTCTTCCTTTCTTTGGAGGTGGACGTTCTCTTTGGTTTTTTCCATTACCCTTAACAGGAGTCTTGGATCACAGAGTTTGCAGGCTCGACTGGGAAAAACAGATTTTGTTTTACCCCTTTTTTTCTCCCTATAAACTGCGGACACAGTTGATGGAGACCATCTCCTCTACCTCCTTCCCCCATATTACAATTTAGAGGCTGGGTGAAAGGAAAGGTGATTAAGCAGCAGCGGCAGGACACCCGATTCAGACAGCATATTGTAAGCTTTAAGTTAATATATGCTGCAGCCCTGGAGGAATATATTTCTCTGGTTTGGGCTACGTTCGTAGAAGTAGTCAAGTTACAGTCGCCCGTCTCCCATGGGTTGTGCTGTGGTAATTCTGTGCTCGTTCTCTAATCTTAACCAAAAAGTAAGTAAAACATAATGCAATCTGCAGGTAATTCCCAGCTATCAATCACTTCTGCTTCCAGTATAAGCATTGCAAGTGCCTAACTTCTTATCACAGTGCAGAGTGAAAAGCAGATAGCTGAAGCTTAATCTGAGATATGTATAGGGCAGGAAAAGGAGTGTGTTGAAAGGTCTAGCAGTCAAAATTATTTAGACAATATTGCTTGGAAAATGTGCTGGGAGAAGTTGTGCGGCTGTGCTTGGTGTATCAGGTTAATGGAACAGAGAAGCATCGTTTGCTAAACTAAATTTGCATTACTCCATACAGAGAAAGCAGTGTACCACAAATCCAAAATCTACATCAGGATCTTGTAAAATATATAGGATTTTCCTGACTTCTTTTTGTTCCTTTCTGCAGCTAATCCTCTTTGACCAGCTGCTTGCACGTGTTGGTGCTCATGTTCTTCAGCCTTCTGACTAAAGGGTCTTTTGGGTGTGCAAACATGGCATATTAAATGTATAGTTGTTGGAAAATGAGTTTGGAGCACTGAGCAAAAGTTCAGGCCTTGCGAAGTATAAAACTTGACCTGAAGTAAAAATGGGAACGATTTGTGTCATATCAGGCATGGAGGAGATGGGATTGTAAATTGTGTGTTTATTCCCTCTCCAGTGAGCAGCAAGTTTAAGTATCTTCAGACATCTTAAAGAGGGAAAATGGAAATAAAAAGGCAGTTTTTATAGGAGGCTTAGGATGAGGTGAATGACATTAGGAAACAGGGATAGGAAACCTTTCTATCTTGGCTCTAGAAAATGACACGTTAAATGTATCAAGCTGGTAATAGAGAATAATGCACAAAATGTGAGAGTGGCATTAGAAATTTAATATGCCCATCTGCTGTCGTGAATTTTCTGTCCTATTGTTTCATTTTAGCATCCAGATCCTATTCTCTTCACCCTCAGTCTGCTGCTTTTCCTCCGCTTTGAGCAAGAAATAGCTCCTCTTAACATTTCCAGCAAATGGAGCGTGGATAGTGATTTGGCCAACCCAGAGTAACTGTCTGCGTGAGGGTCAGCTGGATTGCTCTCCATGCCCCACTGGGATGTGTTGGGAACATCAGCACCAAGTACATATGGAGATAACTAAGTTTGTGTGTCTAGAGCCCAGTTGCACCCTTAACATACATAAAATTGTCTACATTTCACCTCCTTTCTTGCCGAGACTGTCCAGGACTGAACTCTGTGTGCACTGCCCAACTTACTCAGGATGGGTTTTGTGTATTGATTTACTGCGGGGATTATCCCTCTCCTTCCCGACCTCATTGCTGAAACCTTTTTCCCCTCCCAGGTGTATTCAGAATGCAGCAGTGCTGCTTTTTTCACTGGCATCCTCCACTGTAACATCCATGAGCACTGAATACCATTTAGGCAGATGGATTTCTGTATTCACTTTTACAGCAGACTTTCCAAGGGATGTGTGCTATGTATTATTTATTGCCCTGCCTTCATTTTCTTCCCCTTCCTGCTCTCACCTGTTAGTATTTCATTCATCTCTTATATCTTCTCTCTTAGACTGTGATTTAGGGTATCCTTTGTCAAAGAAAGGGATTTAGGACTGGAGTGTTTTCAGACTGTAACTGTAGATCAGAATCTTCATTGCTGTGCAGAGTCTCCGGTGGTGTCTCGGAAGGATCTGGTATTGGCCTTATGCAAGAATACTAAAAGGTCAGGCTGCAAATGTCGCTAAATTTGGGCAGACATGGGTGCTCTGGAGGGCTTGTAAGAAATGAGATGTGCTGGTGCCGAATTTAGCTGCTGCATTCTCCAAGCTCCCAGCAGTTGTTTGGCATGTGGACCGTCTTGTTTGATAGCACCGTCAGTGCTATTCAGTCTCTGTAAGCTGAGAAGAAAATATTAACTTGTAGTTGGTTTAGTTTTTAGAGGAAACACAAATTGGAGGAGTGAGAAATCATGGCAAGCAGGTAACTTCTACGGAGGTCTAGATTATGTGGTCAGCACATAACCAAAACGTGGTTGGTTGTCTCGTCAGGGTGAAATGTAAACCCGTGTATGTATTTTTTTAAACAGTTAGGTAGGTTTACTTCCCAGAATACCTGTTCCCTGGAAAATAGACTGAAATGTTGGTGGCCATGGTGAATTATCTGTACGTGAACTCCCAGTTCCTATGTTTATAAGTGGAGTGATAAAATAAGAGCATAGTGTTAGTATTGTATTTAACCGGTTATTGGAGTACTGTGTCCACTCTGATCTCAGCAATGTCTTGGGTGTTGCAGATGGTACAGAGCAACGCTGCAAGATGAATTTGTTACCTGGAAGATAAGCAAGAAACTAAAGCATCACAAATTACTCATTTTATCCAAGGAAGAACATATTGAGATTTGATGATGTGAGTCTGTCTGTGAAAAGGAATCATAGAAGGTTCATGATGGGATGAGGGTCTTCTAAACAATCGGCCAAAGGCATAACACCCAGTGTCTGCATCTGGGGGTAAAAAAGTCAAAAGCTGTTTTGCTTTTCTCCTCTTTTTAATGGCGAGAGTAGCAATGCCAACAATTTGATAATTTTATTTTTTTTTTTAGAAATATGGCTCTCGGATCAGAATTTGAATGCTTTTGGAAGGATCTTTTCTAGGTCAATCTGAGTCACATCCTTGTGAAAATCACATGGTGCAGTTCGGTGGCTCGTACTATGCAGGAGATCAGATCAAATAATTGTAACTTTTTCCGCTACCCCTAAATTTAAAAATCTATGAATGGGAATCACCTCATAGTGCCTGTAGGCTTTTTCCAAAATACAAATGCTGCGTGCTCGCTGCAGTGATCTATGTGGCTTTGGTCAACAACTGAAGGAAATTACAGCAGAAATGAGATGCCCTGAAGAGGAAAAACATCCCAAAATATTAATGTTGACAAGAGATTCCAGCTCAGGGGGAAATTGATGGTCTGCTTTTGTTTGAACATGCTACTGTCACTTCTGTGCCTAATTGAGCTCCTCTCTGGTTGAACTTGCAGATGGCCAGTTACAGCTGACCATTTGTAGCTTTAATATTTCCAAGTAGGACACCATCATACCAGGTGTCGCTATCCAACCGAGCTCTTCTCATGTAGTCTTTAGTGGTGTTTCCACTAGAGAATTTAGTTGGTTTTAGAACATCCCAAAAAAGAAACGTTGGCCAGTATTTGCAATGATGAAGCTAGACTATCGAGTCAGCCTTGTTTAAAAAAAACACCACAACTGCAGGTATATTGAAGCTGTTGTCATTTCAGACTCCCAGCTCTCTCTCTCTGATGATAGGAATCAGTGGTACAGGTATCTAATTTAGTTATTTGGAAAAATCAGGGAGAGAAGCAGTGTTATGTAATTATGCTAGAAGAGCTCTAGTCAATCAAAGGTGCACTGTGCTATTGTGTAATTATCTGGTATTGGTATATATTTTAGTCTGCATGGACTATATACTTCTTGTCTTTTAAAAAGAAATGATATCTTATTCTTCTTATTAAAGGTCAGGTTTTCTGTGCCCTCCTACAGGGCATGATTATGATGAATAACTTACCTTAATCAGCCCTGAATTAAATATCTTCTGTCATTCCAGCATGAGGCGACTTCCCAGCAGCTTTGCTTTCTGGTTTGTTATAGTTTTGAAGTGTGGAAATGCCTGTTGAGAAGCATTTGAACATTAATTCTCTCCTCCTCTCTCTTTCAACATAGCCTGCAAAGTCAGTTACAAAACTAATTAGCTAACATGAATATGTGCACTGCTCTAGGGGCTTAAAAACTTAATTTTCAGTGATGATGGAAGTGTCAGAGAAAATTGTTTGTTTGTTGACTTACA
Source organism: Stercorarius parasiticus (assembly GCA_013396915.1). NCBI lineage: Eukaryota > Metazoa > Chordata > Aves > Charadriiformes > Stercorariidae > Stercorarius > Stercorarius parasiticus. The sequence goes on from VWZL01001859.1 coordinate 15,531, forward strand.
TGGTAGTTAACGTAATTGTAGCTAAATGCTTTAAATCGCTTATTTCTGAGACAATGTGGCTCATGTTCATGGAATATTTATATCTTATATGTTTGTTTCTTTGCTGATGCTCCTTTTTATTTTGGAGTAGGTAATTCCATTGACTTCTCCCCTTTCCCCCAAGGTTAACAAGTAACTATAAGATAAAGCAAAGGTTCCCACACCAAGATACATATGTTACTTCAAAGTAATGCACAATGATGCCTAGAGCACCCGTCATTGCTGGCCACGTAGACATGCAGCTCCATCTAGCTGCTGTTGCCACCACCTCTGGGAAGGACACCTTTTCCAAAGGCCCTTGGGAACCCCAGGAGAGTGGTGTCCCCTTCCCACGCTGGCTGGCAGCAACCTGTGAGTTGCAGTTTTGGCAGATGTCATTACAGGAGAGCTCTGGGACAAGTACTCAAGACAAGGTTTTCTAAGTTAGTCATACAGGGGTGCCTGGAAATAGGTGGTTGATAGTTTATGTGCATAAGCAAATATGTATCTGTGCACAAATGGGACAAGCCACCTTCTGAATTCACATCAAGCTCTTACAGCAATTCAAGATGTGCAGGAATAAGCTCCAAATGCCTGTCTACCGTGCAACCACTCTACCCAGTATGTTTTAGAAGGACAGGAGTGCTCTTCATCCTCTGACCTCAACAAAATCACTGTGACTTCAGTTAGCAAGTAGACAAGTTGGAGCTACTAAGCCTTGCTGGGGGAATTTTGTTACCCTTTGCAGCAAGACCTTTAGATACTTGATTAGATTGTGTGGTTTGTGTTGTGCGGAGCCTTGGAAGGAACACGTAAGAGAACTGACACACTTTAATAACTTTGCAAAACTTATGCTGTTTAAAAGACTGGTCAGGAAGAAGACGACAATTTTGGTCTGTTTCCTTATCACGTTCTGTTTAGCCTTGGTCCGAAGGGGGTGATCGGGGTTTCTGAATCCACATTGGACAATAGCATCTTTACACTCTGCATGGTAGAGCTGCATACTTCAGCTTCATACAGGAAAATTCCAAATATTCTGTTCTGTCACAAAATCTTTTTTTTCCTAAATGTCTTAAGAAGAGTACAAATCAGTTTGTTCCCTTAGCTTCTTTATCTTTCTTCTCTTTCCATGACACTGGAACTATTACTTTCTTTAAGCTCGCTGCTGTTCGTGAGGTCTCTGCGTTTTGGCCCATTGGACCAGTTAATCTTTGCAAAAAGGCAGGGTAGTGGTTCAAAACACACAACCGATTTCAGAGTATTTTGGTTTTTAAAGTTGGCTGTGGATGGCATGGAGAACACAGCACAGCTGCTGATTTTGCTTGTTTGTAACAGAGTGGGGCTTGATTTTTTTCACGGTGGTACAGAAACATGGCAGTAGAGACCCGGTTCAGCAGGAGCCTTATCGTAGCCTCAGCTTTAGAGCACCATCCCAAATTCATTGCTGACTCAAAGGTTGTGATATGAATCCTCAAAGGATGACCCTTAATTGTACCTTTGTCATCGAAGTAAAGGAACATGTAGCTTGTTCTGTTGAAGTATCTTCAGCAAAAGTTCCTCTAAAACCAAAATGTTATCTCCTAAGGATAAAACAACAAGATATAGGTCCAGAAGGATCTGAATTTCAGAAATACTTTGAGGGATTAGATTTACAGATTTGCTGGGGGAAAACCCAACAACTGTTGGTAAGACTATTGCTCTTTTCTGGCTCCCCTTTTTAAAGTTCACCTCGTTCAACTGTAGACTGGTGTAATGGTAGCAGATGTTCCTGCTGATACCCTCCCTGAATATGTCCTGTCTGCTGGAAATGACTTTGCTCCCTTTCCTGCTTGCTTCTCTTTTACTCTTCCTTAAAATGAAAGCTCATCCATGCCTGTTGTTCACTTAGTGTACCCATGGTTGTTTTCCTCCTTGAGTTTCTGCTCTTTTCCTTTTCACCTCTGTTGAAAATTGTGATGAAATACTCATGTAAAAACTTGAGTTTATTACAAGTTACAGATAGCTCTTTTTGCTTAGCTTTTTTTTAAAGCCAGTCTTTATAAGGAGCAAGTAAGATCCAAAACGTGTGGCTTTCTTCTGGAAAAACTGACATCCTTTCATGGTTGAAAATATCAGAGTCCGATCCCAAAAGGTACTGTAGCCCTGTGCTCATAAAAGAGACTCTGCAGGGGGCAATTGCTGAGATGGATGGTAGCAGGGTGGTTATACAGAGACCTGTGACTGCTTTATTATCGTGAATAAAATGTTCAGGCTTTTCTTGTCAGAAAACACAGCGTAGGTTATATTAGTCAATTAACCTGGTAACCTGAATAGCTGTTTTTCTTCTGTGTGAGAGCCTGTGCTACTGCATGAAAAGGTTTTCCTCCGTTCCTCTGGCGTTTTTTCTGCCATCAGTAACACACTCTTCATTTTAGATTATCCATTACTCAACATGTATGACTTTCAAGAATCACTGGTATGAAACACTACATTTCTGCACCGTTCACTCCTGGATCTGCACCTCTAGTCCTGGGCACTATGAGATGAGCAACCTTGGTGGTCCCCTGTCCTCCCTGCTGTTTTTCTCCTCCACCGCAGACCGTCTGTTGAGCTTGTTTATTGTCAGGTTCTCTTAGTGCCTGGTTGCACCAAAACCTTCAGGCATTGTTTCAACACTGCCCATTCTGCAATTGCTTTAATTTCTGATTTTTTTTTTGAAGGAGTTTTTCAACTGATAGTGGAAAGAAACCCCAAACCAATGCAAATGAAAGTTGTGCAGGTTCTCACAGTTTGCAGTCACTTAAATATTAAATGCCAATGGTGTGTTCCAACACACACTTTTTGATGTGTTTTTATTGTAAGCCTGTCAAACATTTTGCCTTTAAAATCCTCTTCAGACCTAAGTGATTTAAAATATTCCCAGGTTGCCCTATTAATTGTGTGATCTAGAAACCAAAGGTTTACTTGAAAGAGTACTGAGGTTCATTATTTTAAATGTCAGAAAGCCAATCGTTGGGAGTGAGGGTAAGCCAAGTTCTGGGGTATCCTGATGTTAACTGCTGCTGATTTCTAATGACATGCCCAACATCTTGGCTAGGGAAATGCCACAATTTCTCCCTTACAACATAATAAAATCTTTTAATTAAAATTTTGACACACAAAACAAATATCGAAGGATATATACGTGCACAGGTTAAACATGCACAGTGCATGCCCTGGGGGAGAGAGTGACGTTCTGGTTACAGAGCAATTATTTCTCAAATTTATTCTTAATTTGAGGTGAGAATTGGTTTTATAGCGTGACTTGTGCTACACCAGAAGCTGGTGTTAGGAAAAGGATGTTCTCCCTTAGGCATTTCCTGCTTTGGTTGCAGCTTGGACCTTTGGTTTTACCTGGTTTGGCCACCATTATACTGAGAGTCAGATGGCTTTGGGGCAACCCCGAAAGCGATGGCTTTGCTTGGCCAGTTCAGCAAATGAAGGCAGCAATATCGTTGTCAGCATTGCTTTTCCCATTGCTCGTGTTGTAGCACTCAGAGGCATCTCTGCCTTCACAGCGCTGCTCAGGGGTTTATTTCTTGAAGCTACTATTGACTTCAGTAGGAGTCATGTTGTCAAATTGCACATTTTCTTGAGTAAACTAAACTTCCTTCACAGAGCTAATAGCTTTTAGTTTGTAAGTCTCTTGGACATCTTCATCAGGACAGCTTGTTCTTTGATTTTATAGCCATTAAACAAAGCACTTTATGATAGCTGAAGGGGACAATTGCAGGAACAACAACCCAGCAATCTGTTTCACACTTGCTTTAGTCTGCAATCTGCTGGTGTGCTTTAAATATTCGAAAACTCCTCGTGTTCTTTTACCCAAGTGTGAGTTACACACAAGTTTGCTTGCAAATTCTTAGTACAGCTCCATTTGTGTGAATTTGTTGGGGTTTTTTGCTTTGTGACAGTATCTACAATCTGCTCCGAAATGCCTTTTTTTTTAACCTTTTTTTTTTTTTCTTTCAGAAAGTAAGCAAAATTTTGCCACTTGCCTTCTATGGCAGTGAAATTTTGGTTTTTTTTTTATGAGACTGAGAACCATACAAGCTTATATACCACCCCCCCAAGCTTAGTTGCATCACCCATCATGCCTTCCTGCCACCTTGCCTGAACCCCAAGCTTACAGAGACAGCCTTCCAGTTTTCTGCACCAAAAAAAAACCCAAAAAACCAACCACAAAGATACCTTCGCAAAGAAAAAACCATAGAAATTTTATGACTTGAAGAAAATGGTAATGTAGTTAGTTTTGTCCAAACGAATTGCACGCTGGATAGCAGCATCTTCCTTTCACCTGTGTGCTGTGTCCCCCGCTGCTGGGCTGGATGGGGGTTATTCAGGGCACAATGCGTTTTGTGGTGTTTTCTTCAGCACTTTTTGAGTGCTGTGAATGATCAGTTAGGGCTTGGACTGTCAAATTGTCCAGAATTAATGGGGAAATGTGGGGGTTGGTGGTGGTGGGAAGTATAGAGTGGATTTGGTGGTGCCTCAATCTAGTTTAAAAGTAGAGTATAACTACTATTGCTGCACCTGAGTAGTAATGCTGAATGTGTAAAGCCATGTACTTTAGGTTTAGGCAGTTGCTGCACTTAAAGGCAAGACTGCTGTTTTTTTACGTGCTATACAAAGCTATACAAAGCATATGCCTCTTCCCTTATTAAATAGGGTCAGCGAGTCACATTAGACCCATTGCTTCTGGGAATTAGGGTTATGGCTTCTGCATCCACTTACAGGTGGTCTAGCTTGCTGTTAGTATTTGAGATTAGCCGCTGAAGCCAAAAAGAAGCATGTCCACAGCTCAGCTAAAATTGAAATGCTGTTTCCAGCCCAGCCATATAGGAAGTGTCTCTTTTTTTGTGCTAAAAAAAGGGAGCTGCATCATAATGCTTATAAGTGCTTAAGAGTACAATAAAAAGATGTCTTGTGTCATGAAGGCTTGCAGAGATTTACTTGGGAAAAGGTTTTCTATTTTAATAAAACATATTGCAACAAGGACATGCTTGCCGTTTGATACATTTGCTGCATTCAGAAAGGAAACAATAAAAAAAGATGATTATTCAATAGACGCCTGACAGCCTTTTGCTAGTGCTGTTATAAAAAAATCAAATTCTTTCTTACAGTAGTTACATACTGCTGCTAGTTTAATTTTAAAATGGTTACTACAAATCCTATGGAGTCCACTCATGTCCCAGACAGGTGATGACAAACAACTAGGATATCACAGCTTAAAAATGAAATAACTGCTTTATGCAGACTGAAGCAGATGTGTTTCCCCTCACAAACAAGTCAGGCTGAGACTGTGCATGTAGCTTTACTTGCAATAACCTGTTAAGTTGTAGTAATGTGAATACTGATAATTATCTGTCTGTACCCTTAAGCGTGTTAAAACACCAGGAGGTTATTTCTCTGTATTCATTGATATCCCTTCATATTGGGTAAAACCTCCTAGATACATGTGTTTTTCATCTTTGTATTGGAACAATGTGATAATAATATTTTTCTGTTTATTAAATTAGCAACTACTCCGTGAGATGCAACAGATGGCAAGTCGCCCCTTCGCCTCCATCAACGTTGCCTTAGAAACAGATGAAGAGCCGCCAGATCTCATTGGGGGAAGCATAAAGGTGAGAGCTGATGCTTTAGGATGGTCCTCACTATAATTAATCATGGATGTTTGTTTGAAACAGTGGTTAATGCAATAATCCCAAATCCTCTATTTGTTATATACCTGCGAGAAACTGTAAGTCTGGGAGGTCCAGCACAGATACTGTTTTTATTTGCTTTTATCCCTTCAGGTATGCATTTACAACTTTTGGGCTGGTTTAGATAAAAGTTATACTATTTGCAGGGTATGAGATTTTGTGTTTGCCTTGTTAGTTTTTATGCCTTGTAATAGAGAAGAATGCAGCTTTACACAGTAGAACATTTGGCTAGAAATAGCTATAGGTGCTGCAAATAGAAATCATTTTTCTGTGATATCTCAAAGCAAACAGGAATATAATAATGTCTGTGTACTGTAATAACGTTAACATATTTCTGATTATAAATATATGTTCAAATACATCTTGTGATGCGCAAATAGGAGCATGGAGAAAGGCTGGCACCAGGCTAGCATGTTCTTAGACACAACACATTGTATTTTTAGGAAAATCATATTTTAAAGGAGACTAATGAATTGCAAGATCTTTTTAATGTGATGCTTTGACTAGCAGACTTGCATACAAAAAAAAAAAATTAAGAACCTAAGAACATTGAGTATTTTCCTTTCCTGTCTAAGGTGGCTGTTTTCCTTTATTTAGACTTCAGTTTTTTTTAAATCTGCCTCATTAGTCCAGGCACAAAGTTTCTCACATTCTATTACTGTGACAAGAAAGCAGGTTCTGCTTTTCTATAAAAAATGTGTGTATTTTAGTTATTGTAAAGCACATGAAAACAATCTAATCCAAGAATTTTGGTTTGGTCAGTAATAATATTGAAGTCTTGGCCACAATTAAGGTTGCCTGTGTAGCTTAAGCTCTTCCTTATTTACATGCGAATATAGTCTTTTATGGCAAATTGTACCACTTTTTTCACCTGATCGGTGTCCTGTGGCATGTTCTGGGTGGACACTGTGTAGAAGAAACTTTTCAATATATTGTCTTAGTCTGATGATTTGTTCTGGTTATTTACTGTGTTCCATCCAGGCCTTTGGTCACAAGCTTGAATTATTTCTATGATTGCCCCACATTTGAGTGCTTCATGAATTAATCTGTAACTTTCTCTGAATTCAGGGATTGTCATTGCTGTTTTGCAGAGATGAACCTTGGAGTGTAGTGAAAATAAAGTAAAATTTGCAAAAGCACTCAGTAATTTGTGGTAATTGAGTGACTGGACAGCTAAGCTGACCTGTCTCTGGGACCTCTCCTTGGAGGCTCTGAGTGGTTCTGCTCCCCATTAACTTTCATTTGACTCCAGATCATTCAGTTTTTCTGAGTTTCTACAATTTCTGTACTTGTGTTACGAGGACAGTAGGCATTGGAAGTCATTAACAGCTAATAACTCACCAAGACTCTGAATTACATGCTTGTAGAATCGGATTGTCACTCAACAAATTAGAATGAGCCTTTTTTTCATCGCTTCAACGAAGAAACCATGGCATGTGTATGGATGTTCCCTCTGGGCTGAGCACAGTTTGTGAGGCTGTAGGCTGGCTGCTGATGGTTCTGGGGGCATCTGTCCCATCTGTCTGGGGGCAATTCCCTTCCCCTCTTTCCATTTTCTGGAAATAAGTTAACTAAAAGCACCTCTCCTTTAGGATCAGGCTAGAACAAAGCTACCCCAAACTTTTTGATCTCTGACAAGTTTGTCTGCACTCAACTACAGAGAAGATAGTAAACTTTGGATCTCTTATGTTCTCATTAGTGTGTTATTTCTCCTCTTGTTCAGCTGGCAGTGCTTTTACGTTTTTGATTTGGGCTTTGTTGTTCACTTTCTCCTCCATACCTCTCTGCTTTTTCTTCTCTTCTCAGTTTCTTCTTAGATTATAGGAATGTTGAACTCTTCTCTTTTGAAGTGCTTCCATGGACAGCACTGCAGACAGGATTTCATTTTTCGCTCACTTGCAGCTACGCCTCCTTGCTTTCCCATGTGTGCCGTCATCTTCCGTATCTCACTTGTCTGACCTCCTTGGGTTACTCAAGAACGGATGGAAAAGCCGATTTTAAGCATAATAAGTAAGACTGTGGACAGATGTCCCTTTTCAGACCCAGAAACTGTTACCAACTGCTAATTGCACTCCATGCTGATAACTCATACAAATGTTTCTAAATCCACTTCAAGTATAAATGAGTTGGTCTGATTCAGGCAAATAGCACAAACCTTCTACAGTAACCTGAATCCAAGTAGGGAACATGGACGTGGGCTGTTGTGCCAGCAGGTAACTTCATCTGCTGAAAGATCTGGGTGCAGAACAGGGATGCTTTTCCATGACAAGGAGAGTCACTAAATTTTGGAGGATTTTGTATAGTTTTTTATCATCTTGGAGAATTTGAGTGAGGGAGAAAAGTATGTATAAAAGTCTGGAATGTTTCAGCAAAGTTGAAATCATACAGAGAGGAGGCTCAAGAAGCTTGCGGGTTGTGAGAAACTTGAGGAATGACGCTTCTGACATAGTCCGGGCTGTTGGATGCTGCATATAAATGAATTTAAATAGAAGTGAAAAAGCAGTCTCAATGGGCTCAACTTTGGGTTTTCTCCTCATCCCTTTTGCACCTGCAATGGGGAAAAAAAGCTCTTAGCAGGAAAGAGCTGCAGGAAGATAGGCTGGGATGACACAGGATTGTAGAACTGCATTTGTCTTTTGTGTTTTGTCTGTTCTTTAATTATTAGCCAAGAAAAAAGTGAAGAGAAATGTTGCCACGTTGTTGGACTGTGAGCCATTCTCCAGTTGCACTGCTTTTCGCTGTGTCAAAATTTGAGTGCCTTCGTTTTAATGCAAGAATTCCAGACTTGCGTTATCATAAATGCATTGATGTTTTTCTTTCCCCATGTGAATCAAAGCCTTTGGTTAATAATGAGTTTATTTGAGGGTTACAAAGGAGAAGTGGAAAATGGGACGTCTTGTCTGCAAGAGATTAATTTCCTTTTCCGTTGTGCATAGCCAATTGGCAGCCAGCGTCAAGCTAGTTCCATCCCAAGCTAATGTTTTCCAGCTGGACAGTATTAGAACCATGTTTTCAATTAGTATTTTTCCTGGGGTACTTAGAAGTAATAGGAAGTGATTTACCTGCAGGGCAACTATTCACATAACAGTCTGCAGCTAGGCAACACATAACTAGCTGCTTTGGTTTATTTCCCACTCAACGGATACCCAGTGGATCGCAAGTCTACCACTAAATTTGCTTAGTTATTACAAAACCCATTGACTTTTCTCTGCAGCTTTTTGTGTGTTCTGAGGTGCTGCCTATTGCAGTTTTTTTTCTAAGAGTATTTAACATCCCTGGATATCTAGGACTCATCCAAGTGCCTGAACTGGTATTACTGCAACTGAGGCTTTTTTAGGTCTTGTTATCTAATTAATCTAAGTCTTGTAGTCCTCTGCAATGATTTTTAGAAGAAGCTTTCCTGAAAGAATTTGGAATTTTGACATTGATTTCCAAGTATCTTGAAGTTGGTAATGGCATGAAACTAAGGCTTGTTGATTCTTGGGAAAAACACATACACAGCATATCAAGCAAATGCTTAGCTTGAGCAGAATACTTACAGCATCACCAAGAAAATTGTTGCATTAGAAAAAATTATCCTTCAGTTGGAAAAAAAATTGTCTTGGAAGCTTTTAGAGGATTTGAAAAACACTCTTGTAAACCGGAGCATTTGCCTGGTAGAGCTGGTCTGTAGAGCAGCCTTTGCTGTGCTCTGTTTAGGGATCCAATGTGCAAAGCCAGTGCTAAGAGGTGATTATTTTTGCATCCGTGATAGACAGGCTGTCCACATCTATATTTGCCTAAATGGAGTGAGAGAAGTATTTGGTGAGCAAAATCCTTCTGAAGTTCATTTAGCATGTTCTGTACCTTCATGCCGACGTGCATTTAATTGTGCTGTGTTAAGCTTCTGAGGGCAAAATAGTTGCACTGCAAATCCTTAATCAGAGATCAGCTCACCAAGCTGGCTGATGCCTTAAAAATAGCAGAAAAACTGATGGAAAATAGCATCTTACCCTAGTAATTAGTTTGCTTTGTTTTGGGAGAAAGTGCCGTTGAGTGGTTTAAAGGCTGCCAGAAGGTTCCATCTGTTCAAGAAGTACAAAGATGAAGTGGCGGACTGACTTAGGAGTGGGTAGGGGATACCACAGATTTATATTTTCAGTCTACTTGTGTTTCGCATCTGAGTGGTGCCCTTGTGAAATTCCTTTTACACCGCGATGAAGTTGCAACCATCACTAATGAGCAGAGAAGTGAGAAGTCCTGTGCCGCAGAGCGATGGGTTTGGAGAAGCTGCATGGGTACCACTGCGGTGAGGAATGATTTGAAATGAAGCTCCAGCACTTCTACATCTTAATTTTTACATGTAGCTCTGAGCCCTGCTATGTTGGGCTGTTTCGTGCAATGAAATAAGTTCAGTGAAGAACAGCTAAGGGCCAAGGAACTGATTGTTTTTAGAGCTGTTATCCTGCTATGGTTGTCACTCGTGGTGACTCATTTCCCCTTTAGTTCACTTTGCTGACCTATTATTTGTCTGTCAAATTTGCTGATGGACCAGCTTCTGTGATCCCCTCCCAACCCACTTCACTTAAAATGAGCCGGGTTTAGCATAAGCACGGCAAGCACGAAGTCTCCCGCTTTGCTGTGCCACCAAGCTGAGACTGGGGGGTCCTTGTGAAAGCAGGCAGATCTGGAAGGGCAGCAGGCTTGAGCTGTGATGTACGAAAGTAGTCTTTAAGTAGAAATGATCAGGCTATCAAGATGCATTGGAGGGGGACAAAGCAGGTTAGGGTTTTTCAGAGGTGGTATAAATAAGCCGAATGGACAAGTCATTCATTATTTTCAAAAGAATAGAGGAAGGTTGGAGGAAGGGGATGAAATTGTGGGGGGATAATAAACTGAATAATCTTAATCTGATGTGGCAGTTATTGGAGATGGTTCATGCACAGCCTTCGAGGCCAGAAATGCTGGTTTTATTCGCCTGACCTGTCTAATGCAGGCTGCTCAGGCTTGTTAGCTTGCCTTTTGAAATGCAATTTAATTTCTAATGTATTATTTCTGGGGTTTCTAGCATTTGCTGGTTCTAGGAGCTTTTCCTTGCATTAATGCTAAGGCATTCAAAGCATGTTGGTGTGTAGCCGTCTCCTTGTCTTTATCAAAAACACTTCTTCCACTCATTAGACTTGGTCCGTGTGTGGGAGCAGATGACAGGAGCCCTCCTGGTGCATCAGGGTGATGGGGGATATAAACCAAGGAGCAACATCCCAGCTCGTACTTCATATTTGGTGTTAATTCTGCTTATGCTGGCCCACTTTCTAATTCATGAAAAAGTGTATGATCCGCTTTGAAGGAGTGCTGTGCTGGATGGAGTTGCCAGTGGTAAGAAGGGAGCGTTATCTGGGCAGCTGAGGTGTGTAAAACGGATTAGCTGCACTAGAATTGCATATAGTCTGGCTGTGATTTGTATTGCAAAAGCAACAACAAAAATACCTGATAAAACCTTCACCTAATGAATTATTTCCAGTTAACTAGTGCCAGGTATCTTGTTTTGATTTCTGTTGCAAAATTAAGAGACTTGGGGGGAGACTTTTGCCACTTCAATTGTGTAATATGGAATATAAACATTTGGAAGGGAGCTATCATGAGATCAACAGAGACATCTGTTAAGTCTGCCTTGTATTTAGGGAATATTTGGCTGATAATTGGGATTTAACTAGTTTGAAGACTGTAAATTTTTCAGCAGGATGGATCATGATTTTAGCTGATAAGGAGGAATTTGCTGGAAGGAGAGGAAGGAGTGCGAAGCTTCCCACAGGAGAGGTTTTTCTAAGCTCTTTTTTCCCTTTAGTGCAAACGAGTGACTCTTCTGATTGAAGTACTAATAACACCAGCAGCTTCTCAAAAACATTATTGGGGACCTATTTGCATTCCTTTATGCCAAGTAGTTATTTTGTGTGTCTTGTGTTTGCATTCTTCACCCAACTGTCCTATTTCGTTGGGTTTTTTACTTATACTTTCTCAAGTGCAAAAACCAGCCAAGTGGTCAAAAAGAACCAGAACAATCCTGCCTCTTCACACGTACAAAATCAAAATAAATATCCACCGTTGACCATATATATTTTGCCCAGATTTGTTACCCATGGCCTTGTCAATCCCGTCCCCTCCCCGGGGCGTCAGCAGAGAATTGAAAAAGGGTGAATGTTGGCTTACGTGAGTGACAACGCTCAAAGCTGTGACATGAGATTTTGTCATTTCAGGGTGACTGCTTTTGAAATACAACCTTGCCTAGCGAATTCCTTTCCTTCACCGAGAGCTTGTGTCTGTTTTGCTGGATTGACAATGTGCGCTTTAAAATAGAAGGCGGTTGTTAAATGCAGTGGGAGCGAACTCGGTGCCCCACGAGGCTGGTTTGCTCCCAGTTATTGGTAACTGAGGGTGCTCAGATCTGTATTTTCAATTTAGACTGTTAGCATTCTTCTGAGGGTTTGAATATGTTTTTTATTTAGCTCCTCACATGCAGGAACCCAGTGTTGGGGCTGAGTTGTGGGCAATTCATTCCCCAGCACCTGTGTCGCTTCCAAGGTAGATATCAGGGACAAGGTAAATGTAAATTTTTAATCTAGACTCATTTACTGCAACTTATTGCTGGAATTTCATTCATCTCTATTATGGAGGACATACATATTACCCTGAGAATATGATTTTTAAAACTTAATACTCTATTTTTTATAGAAAATTGCTTGTAACTTATTTTACAAACGTTCAGTCAGCTTTTAATGGCACAATTTAAAAACTTGCAAATGGAATTTGACCCTTTTTCTACAGAGTGAAATCATCTGAAGAAGTGGAATCAAATCATAAAGTTGAACTGTTTCAGTAATGTTCCTGTGCTCTTCCCCCACCATAAGATTTTTCCTTTATTTTAATTTCCTTACTGGAAATTGAAAACCATGTAAGAGTTATTTGATCAAACCACAGAAATAAGTTTTCTTGTTAAGGAAAAAAAAATCTCAACAGTATTTTTTTTATACATTTTGAAAAGCAATATGCTGGCAGTGTATTACAGAACCTAAATAAAATTGATGCTGTATTTTTTTAAATTACACAGAATATTTATTGTTCTAGCCATTAGTTTTATGTGACACGTTATTAACCTTTAGAATTTGTCGAATATAAGCAGCGTAAATAGAAATAATGAGACAAAATAAAAAAGAAATGTTAAGGTTGAACATCGTGCCATGCAGCTGGATTGTGGAAAGCGTTTGGCTGTGAAATTGCCTCCCAAGGGAACTGGTGGTGTACTCTGCACCTGGGTCACCTAGAAACAGTCCAAAGTCCCGGGAAATGCCCTGTTGGTGTAGAAAATCCTGCTGGAGAAGCTAGACTAATTAGGTGACCTAATAGGTCTCTTACTGCTTTTAACTACTGTAATTGTTTAAGCTTTACACATATTAAGTACATATCAAAACTCATAAAGAGCTGAAATTGCTTGGCTTTTTAGTGCTGGTTTTGCCAGTAAAACCGTCTATGGAAAATAGCTGAGAACAGATTTCTCTGCCTCTAGGAACAATGGGGCCATGTCACCACTTAGTAAAATGCCATTAACTTCATATTTTCATCCAAAAAAGGGCCGTCACTGTTTCCAGGCACTGCCTAATGCGAAATGCATGATAGCACTTTCCTGACAGTGCACCTTGCCCAGTAAAGCGTGTTTAAATCTGTGCGCCAGGCTGAGAGGTCTTTGCTGGTTTGTTGGTCTTTGTTTAACGTTTGCACTATTCTGATTCCTAGTTGTGGGGGTTTTTTCCCCCCATTTTCATTGGTTGTAGCTTTGCCAGTGTGGATGAGCAGTCAAAAAACATTGCAGAAGAAAGGTTTGTGCTATCAGCTGCATGAAACTGTCACTCCAGCTCTCTCACAGTGTTTCTTTGAGGACACGGAGTAGCTTTAGGGAAGGATGCCTGATGGGTAGACCAGCTGCAGTTGTCTGTTTGTAGCACAGATACAGCACAGCATCCCCTTCACTGACCTCCACCCTTGGTTGCAACCAGAAGGGAGATAGTCTTCTGGTTTTCTTACTGCTGCTGTGCATGCTGGCTGGATGCAATCGTGCTCCGTGTTTCATGAGTCAAGGGCACAGCTCCTTTCTAATGAGCTGCTGGTTGGCTCGTAGGGATTGAACCAGTCCACCAAAGGTCAGATCCTCTTACTCTATTAACCGTGGTCTTTGCTCACCCACTCCAGCAGCTGGGCTCTGCTCCCCACTCTGTGCCCCTCTCCCAGCGTGGGACTTTGCTGTTCAGGCACTGCACAAAGCAGTCACCATGTGCCAAGTGTCTGAGGGATGCACCTTATTTGCATAGATTTGAATAATGTCTACTTTATTGTGCTATTAAGTCTTCAATAAAAAAGAATTGCTTCTATAATTCAGCAGCGGGTTTATCAAAACACTCTAAATGAAAGTCTTTGGCAGAGGCTGGTTTTAACCATCTGATGAAAGGTGTTACGAAGTTTGGAGATCTACGTATTTTTTATTTTTTATTTTTTTTTTAAGCGGGCCATTAAAAACCACCTGTCAGACTGAAGCACAAGCATTTATAATGACCTGGTCTCTAGTTCCCAAGTCCTCTCCAAACCTTCTTGCAGAAAAGCAGCTTGGATCTGCAGCAAGAGCATTCAAAAACCACGCAGGAGGCAGATGTGCTGCGGAGGTGGGGAAGGAAAGGAGAAGTGAACTCTTCTTAGGTCTCCCCACAAAAATTCAATTTGATGAAGCCAGCCGGCTTCTCCTTAGCTGCTTTGCACCATGGCAGCACCTACACAGGTCACGTCAAAACATGAGCAGGCTCATGGCAAGGCCAGCCGTAGGTGAGATCCACAGTCAAGATAGCCGTTAAGTCGCTGGTTGAATTACCCACCTTTTTTCCTCCGTGTCTGCAAAATACAGTCCCCGGGCTCCACCGCCGGGTTGTCTATATCTCGCAGAGGGCACAGTATGCCCTTCACTCCCGGCTGACCTCTTGCTTGCATCAAATTCATCATTCCCATCACTCAGCATGTGAGTCATTTCATGAGGCTGCGCTTTGTCTCTTGGTCTGGCGAGCGCACGCTTGGAGATGGGGTGTGGTATGAGTCACAGTTCAAAAAGCAGGTGCCTGAACTGGTGCTGTCAAAAATAAATTTGCAGGACTTGATTCTTTATGCTGTTTTTTTGCTGTTATTAACTGCAGCTTGTGTCAGGAAAACGGCTGTTTTTGATGGACACTAGACCATTTTTTCCCCTTTTAGATTTAAGATCGGGATTAGCTGCAGCAAGATGATCTCGCGCTTGGTTTGTTCCTTCCAAATTAGCTTGCGACCGCCTGACAGATTTTGGATGCATCATTGTAGAAAGTATACTTCCTTGCTTTGCATGATTAATAGAAACAAAGTTCCACATGTGGTGAAATATTAACAATTTTTTAATAATGCTCAGCTTTTCTGAGCAGGTTGAAAAGGGAAGGAAGGAGGCTCAGAGGTATGTCCTCTGCCCCTCAACTATCTGCGGTACATCAGATATAGATTAAAAAAATTCACTGCAGCATGAGGGTCAGACTCATCCCTGTGAAATAACACTGAATTTTAGGTACCTGCATGCCTGGGGTCTGCTGTCACTCGCTGAGGGACAGTGCTGGCTCCTGTTTGGGGCTCTTTCAGCACCAGTGACACCCATGTGGGAGCTCCTTACGGTTCAGAGTGGGATCAGGAGAGCAGAGAAGAGGATGATGTGTGACGTTCAGGAAAGAAAAAAAAAATCACATGGAAAGGAAAAGATTGTGCCCACAGGGACTCATAATGAGAGTTTCTGCTGCACGCTCAGGGTTCATTAGTTGGAAAGGGCAGAGGAGGAGAAAGGGTCCTGCTTGGGGCTGAGAGATGAGCTAAATTACCCTCAAAGTCCCTTCAGCTCTGTCACTGAGAGCTCTATAATGAACTTTTTCTCTTCCTTAACTTTTTAGGATGTGTGGGAGAATCAAGGTGGTTTTGATAGCATTAACAGGCATCCTGTCAAATCCTGAAACGCCTCTCAGGTCACCCAAGGTCCGCAGCAGCAGACAAAGTGCAGAGAAGGGACTGTTAGGAGTGCTGGAGAAGGGAGTTTTTGCGTTCAGAGAAGAAATTCGGAGTGTTGATGTTCGTATTAGCCAAACAAAGGCCGAGATGTACACTAGGGTAAAGCCTGGGAGAGAGTAAAGTCACAGAAGAACATCAGATGGATGAATAAATTTATGTGGGAAAGAATTGAGGTTAGAAGAAAGTTTCTGGTGTCAGACTAGTGAGATCCAGGAGCGGGGAGCCTCTGGAAAGGTCTCACAGAGTTGACGGCACAGGCTGAAAGTGTAACTACTTTTAAAGCAGAGCACTGGACTTTTATGTGCAGCCACCTGCACTAGTGAAGGGCTGGATTCGGTGACTGTGAGAAGTATTTGCCAGCCTCCTACATATTGGCTAGAGGATGATGAGCGTGCTGCTGAGCATCCCCATGACATTACAAAGCATATTGGAGTAGAGTTGCACTGAACAATTTATGTTGGGGAAGAAAAAGAATTGCAGAAGCGTTTTGATTAGAATCATAGAATCATAGCATGGGTTGGAAGGGACCTTTAAAGGTCATCTAGTCCAAGCCCCCTGCCATGGGCAAGGACATCTTCAACTAGATCAGGTTGCTCAGAGCCCTGTCCGACCTGACCTTGAATGTTTCCAGGGATGGGGCATCTACAGCCTCTCTGGGCAACCCGGTCTAGTGTCTCAACACCCTCATTGTAAAAAATTTCTTCCTTTTATCTAGTCTGAATTCACCCTCCTTTAGTTTAAAGCCATTACTCCTTGTCCTATTGCTACAGGCCCTGCTAAAAAGTCTGTGCCCGTCTTTCTTATAAGCCCCTTTTAAGTATTGAAAGGTCACAATAAGCTCTCCCTGGGTCTTCTCTTCTCCAGGCTGAACAACCCCAACTCTCTCAGCCTTCCCTCACCTCTTCGTCAGCAGAGGTGTTCCAACCCTCAGATAATTTTTGTGGCCATTGATCCATTGGGAGTTAAAAGCCAATACATTAAAAAGGTATTAGAAACGATAATCTCTTCTTGACTCCTTCATTGTTCTCTTTTCCCCACTACTTCTTCTCTGCTTGGTCTTTGCTGCTCACTCTGCTCAGTGCTGAGGATGAGCGTGAGTGCTCTCTCTAACACCCAGGCACCATGCTCCAACCTCTGGGATTCAATATTATTAACAGAGGAATAAGTAAGGTACTTGGATCTCTGCAAAAGAATATGAACTTTGTGCTCAGTGCATGTTCCACCCATACGCCAGAAGTCCGTGGGCTGTATTTCTGCAGTTGCCTTCTCTCTGTGC
This sequence comes from Stercorarius parasiticus, assembly GCA_013396915.1. Taxonomy (NCBI): domain Eukaryota; kingdom Metazoa; phylum Chordata; class Aves; order Charadriiformes; family Stercorariidae; genus Stercorarius; species Stercorarius parasiticus. Next base: position 32,637 of record VWZL01001859.1, read on the forward strand.
GCTCTCCATTACCTCTGGTAATTGAGTTGCCTGTGGGATATAGCACCAGGGAATGCTTGGTTGCTTTGTGGGAAAAGCGTTATTTTGAGTTTGATCCCTTTGTTGGGGATGGGGAGAAGATGAAGAAATCTGCAGTCATAAATCGGGCAGACGGCAGCTTACGTCGTTAAAGCCTGTAGAACACGTATTTATCTACCTTGCACAGACTAACAAATTGTTGTTGCAATCATTACAGTAAATATGAGATATGAAAACAGTTTTAAGTTTCATTTTGCTCGCTGTCATCTCTTTTTTCTTTTTTATTGAGCAGCAGTAATTTAATAGCATTGTTTGACTCCTGTTCGGTTTTTTCATTGTCTTGCATTGTATTGAGTTTCTGTTGAGCATTTAAGTACAGTAGTACAATTTTATGCCTAATGGAAAAAGCAATAATTATTTCATTAATACGAGGGTAGAATTCGTCCATACTAAACAAGAAATCAGAAAGCACTGAGTGTATGAGGTAAAGTAGGGTTTCTCAGCTTTTTTTTGTTTATGTGGGATAAAAGAAGGCACTCTCTTGTAGACTTGCATCCTCATCTTACTGTTGTGCCATCCCAGAGTAACACTGATTGTGTGTAATTGTGTGTGGCATCAGGGCCCAGCTTAGGTATGAACGGATTTTAGTTTCTGGGCTGTGCTGTTGCGTTTTGTCTTCCTAATGACATATTGAAATTAGCTGTTGATCGTTCAGATAAAACCTTTACAGGAGAACAGTGGGACGGTGATGTTCAAAGACACTGAGGATGAGCAAGGGATCCGGCCCCCTGCTTCTCTAGGGTGGGAGAAGGCTGGCTGCCCGTTATATCTGCATAGTTATCAATTCACATTTTATCTGAAAACTTTATTTCATGTCCATGTTTGTAATGTAAGTGTAAAATATTCATATTGAAAGTAAACAAGCTTCACTAAAGCACATTAAGAGTAGTCCATCGTAGGGTACGGCAGGTCACTAAAACCAGATCCAGAGCCAGGATCACAAACCATTTCTCTGAATTCTTTGCTTTTCAGATTAAAAAAGGACAGTACAATCCAGAAGACTTTCTAAAGCACTTTCAGCTCCCAGAGCAACCGGCTACCTAAGAACATAGTCCAGAGTGGTCTAGAAGACCGCTGGAAAATGAACACAACCCCTTGGGAAAGAACAGAAACGAAAGACAAAATTGGGGGAACACAGCTTAAAGTAAATAGTGTGTGGTTTGGGAGTAAATGTTCTTTGCCATGTTAATGCATACAGCGCTGTGAAGGTCTTAGGTGGAGTTAAACTCTGGAAACAGAAGTCGAACTGCCAAATTGCAGTCGTCAGACATGCCGATATTTGTGATACACTACTGATGGGTTCAAAGGAAATAAAACCTCAATCCTGTTGTTTAGCGTAAGCTGCTCCTTCATTACTGAATTTAGGGAGAAATACATGCCTTGTGCAGCGCTTGCCTTTTTAATAACTAGATTTTTATTAAGTAAATGTGTTTTTTTGCAATGACTAGGGTTTTGATTGTTACTAACGTTGGTTTTAGCTTTGCTAGCTATGTTCTGGAAATCTGCCAAGTGCAGAAACATGGTTCATGCCCTGAAGCTTGTACAATCTGAAAAAGACGATGCTGGGGGAAGAGGGAGGGTGTAACACACTGTGTAACACTTGTTTTCTCCTCTTCCTTCCCTCGCTGCAGACTGTACCAAAGCCAATAGCACTGGAGCCCTGTTTTGGGAACAAAGCAGCCGTTCTCTCTGTATTTGTGAGGTTGCCTCGAGGACTTGGAGGTATACCACCACCAGGACAGTCAGGTGAGGAGTATTGCTGTCTCTGCTGGCTTGGGATTAACTCTGTGCTCCTTCCCCAACCTTACAGATTCACCTTACAGTTTCAGACTTGATCCTCAGTAATTGCTGTACCCACTCCACAGCTGAGGATGTGCTTGGGTTATTTTTAGCTTGGTCACTCCTAGCTTCCATCCTGAGGTTTGATTCAATTTCTTGGGTCAGTTGATGGATGAACATTTGATATTTGGCTTACACTTTAATTTATGGCTGGAGAAAAAGGGGGATCTGGCACAGACAGGTTTGCAGTAGTTACTTATGAAACTAACTTGCCTCCCAGCCTGTTCCCCTTCATTCCCAGCTCTGTTTGTAGAGAGATATCAAGTGTGCGCCCTCCTCTTAGCAGCTCTGGGCAGAGAAGTTTTCTCCATCCAGCTTAAGGTTTCCTTGTTCCCAGCCTCTTCTCACTTAAACCTGCTTGCAGGGCACTGAGGCATAATCTGCTGGTCAGTTTGTGATTTAACTGGGATTTCTCCAGTGCCTAGTGAACATGGTGAAGCAGAGGATCTTAATAGAGTATTAGCTGGGTTTGAGATGGGATGGGTTGGTTGTGAGCTGTATTGAGCTAAATCCCAGGTGGCCAACAGTGGTTTGTCTGTGGATTTGCCAGGAGGAGGTTGCAGAGATGATGGATGTCCAGGAAGTGCAGTGAAACATCCGTGCACGGGCACTTTGGGGATTTATTCTAACACGTCTACTGGTGCAGAGAAAGGCACCTCCCTTCAATATTAGGGGTTTCACATCCACTAATACCCACACTTCATATTCCCAGCTTTTTCTACTGCAGTTGCTTTCAATAAAACATGCAATATTTAAAAGCTTACTTCAGAATAGCAGCTAGAGTTTAATCTCTTAAGCCAAAATGCTTTTCTAGTTTGCCTTTTTTAAGAAGAACTCAAAACATGATATTCATTTTGTGGCTTGAAGGGTTTTTCTCAGCAGTGGTGGAAGGATTTGTTTCTGTGGCTGTTTTGTTCCATGACTATTTTGTTTCGTTGCCTCAGGTCTTGCAGTGGCCAGTGCACTGGTGGACATTTCACAACAGATGCCAATTGCCTACAAAGAGAAATCGGGTGCAATACGGAATCGGAAACAGCAGCCCCCTGCACAGCCAGGAACCTGTATTTGATGCATGGACATCAGAAACTGTATAGGGTTTTAAACAAAACGGAAAAGTAAGACTGAGGAGGAGGAGGATGAGGAGAAGGATTTCCAAGTTGTGTCACAAGAGACTAGAAGCACTCAGAAAAACACAACTTCCTTGAACCCAACTTTTTCTCTCATCTGCGTGATAGTTGGCTTTATTTGACAACTGCTCCACTTAAGTTTTACTGACACATGACTTCAGATTGCTCCTTTGTTTTCTTCAAGTTTAAAGTAAAATAATTTTGTTGCAGGTCCAGTAACATCCAATCGCCACCATTCATGGTCAGTGTAAATAGAACAGTAGTCCAATATGAATGACACTCAGGTTTATACATGGGAAGTGCTTTGTAGTTCATGTATTTATCAAACTGTACAAAAAGAAAAAGATGCAGTGTTTACAGGTGTCAGCTCTCAACACATAAACACTACTATTAATCTTCAAAGCATCTTCATCCTTTGTTTTCATTTAATATTATATGTTTATTCCCTCGTTATTTAAGTGGAACTCTCTTCCAGATACAGCGTTTTTGTGGTCATCGTGTTCCAGAACATCAGGAACGCAAAAGCTGGGATGGTTTAAAAGCTGATGTCGCGTGTTGCTCAAACCACATGCAATGCCTGGAAAATCTGAATGTTGGTTTTGAAGGACTCACTGTTTACATAGTCTTAACCTGCTTGGAGTACACCACACACAAGTGCCTAGACTTGAACAGATCTAGGGAGTGAGGAGACTGCTACACACATCTCCTGTTAACATAATTATATTCCTTTTAAATATGTGTATACACACACATATATATAGTCACTCAACGCAATCTGTGTTCTTCGTAATACATCACATGCAGTCAGGGGAAAATGGCATTTTCCTGACCAACAAACTACTCAACTAAATGGAAATATCTGGAGGGAAAACAGAGTTTCAGTATCTTATAAGAAAACTCCTGGTTTCACCAGCGCTTTTAATAGAAGCAGTTTGTGTTCCAGGTCAGATACATTACAGTTTTCTGATTTTCGCTGCCCGTTTGGCCTCTTTCCCTCCCCCTTCCCTCCTGCCATTCTTCTGGATGAGAGCTGAGCTGTGCCAGGGTTCAGAGACATCACTCCTCAGCAGTAAGATTTGCTCCATCTCCTTACAGGATGTAAAAAGCAACACTCCGGGTGCCAGATCGTTTCAGGATGAAATAAAAAAGAACTTTAAATAAAAAGCAAGCAGAGCAGCTTCGTTTGGCCACAGGTTTGAGTTCTACATGATCATTTACTGATATTTTCCATTGGAGTTGAACTCTCTTAGATGTGGAAGAAGGTGGCTTGTTGGTGAAAGGAAGGGACTTGCAAACAGCAACGAGAAGGCTTGGCTTGCGGGGGATGTATCAGACCATCTGAAGTACTCTGACTAGTTGGGATTATGTTTTGAGGTTCAAGGTTGAACTTAACCCATCAGTCTGTGCGTGCTGGTGCCCAGTGTCTCCCTTGATTCTGGAATGTGGCGCAGTGCCGGGGCCACGCAAAGTTGTGATGTTGAAGCTGGTAGGAAGATGTTACGTGAAGGTGCCAAACGAGGCGTGTAATTGTTGCCTAATCATCACAGTAAGTGTGGTTTCATTCAGGTTGCGGAGTCGCTGGTTTCTGATGAGGACACCTAGTATGTATGAAACAGAGAAGTAACAAATTGAGGGGAGTGAAGGAAAGCGCTCTTGAATCTTCTGGCCAGATGGCACCCTTTTCTAAAATGAAACCCAAGTCACTGCATCTTCTTTTATGCACATTTTGGTGATCCATCGCATATCAGCACTCATTTTGGGGTGTTTTTTTAGTTGTCTTTTTTTTAACCCATGTATTTTGAAGAAGCTCTTTGGAGCGTGGCAGCATCGCTATAAAGATGTGAATTGCTGTGCGTGTCCAGACAGCAGTGATGGGGGCCAGCCTGCTGGTCTAAAGACCATGGTGTATGATAATTCTGATTTAATGTGTCATTTAACAAATACAACAGGACTACAGAAAAAATATTCTGGAAAAAATGCATTTTTATGTATATATATATATCTGTGTGTATATATATATAAAAAGCATATTTTTCTATACTAGAAATTTAAATGTCTTCTGGGGAAAAGAAGTTATGAGAGGGAAAGGGGTGAGCTTTGTCTTTTAGAATGAAGGGGTTTAGGCAATTTAAGTTTTAACTGATGCACAGATTACCTCAGACAGATTCATCTCCTGAAAATACTTTCTAACTTCCTCTGTGTATAGGGATAACCTGAACTAGAGAAATAATACTGGACTAAAATCCCTCCCCTGTTACTACTTCACGTCTTTTCAGTCATGATGCACATCCTAATGTTCAGAGATGTCTTCTTCTTGCTTCTCTGACACTTCTTCGGGAGGAGAACTGCCAACCCAAATTGAGAAAGCTCTTGTGCTTAAGTCTCCATATTCAGGACAGCACTTAAGCAGGTGCTTAAAGTCGTTGCTTAGGTTTCCTGAACAGAAACTGCTTTCAGAACAATAGGCCTGGAGGGGTGATATATTTTTACATTAACAAAAAGACATAAATATGTTTTGTTTTCCCCTCCGCCCCTGGAGAGCTTGGTTGTCTGATCTCAAAAGCTTATGGTGGAGTGTGCCTGGAAGCATAGCCACAAAGTTAGGTGTCAGATATTGGAAAGATGAGCAAAAACGATCAAACTTTGAGGTTTAGCAGAACCAAAAAATGTAAATAGAGGAACAAGACTTATTTATATAAATAAAATGAAACAGCTCCTGTAGGATGTAGCTCTGCTCTGCATCTTATCTCCATACTGATGAGGGAAAGAGAGAACTCTCATACATATCTCTGCTGCAAACAGTTTCATCCCGACTTAAAGGTAAAATAGAGACAAAGGTGGGAATGGATGGGGGGACAAAGAGTTGCTGGTGGTTTATCACCAGGCCAATATCAAAAGTGAAGGATTTGTGGGTTTATTTCTTTTGGAGGTGGCGGGGGGGTGGTGGTGGTGTAAAGAGCAACCTTATTTCATGGGAGAATCTGTAAATAACTGAAAAATAACACACCAATTTTGCACTTGTACATAAACTATACAGTAGCGTGCAGAACATTGAAAGATTTAAAGTGTATATAAACCAGAAAAAATATTGAATGTATTTTTGATGCATTTTAAATGATGTATGAGTTTTGTCTTAATAACTTCTTCATATGATGAGTAGTAGATAACTTTCCAGAGCTTTAAAGAAACATCAAATTATCTTTGTGATATCTTGCAGTATCAAGCAGGGAGGCATAACTTGACTTTTATGTATTCAAATGTGTTTCACTTAAATGTATAGGCGAAGTAAAATATGGCTCTTCCATTTGAAAGGGGGAAAAACCAACACTTGAAGACAGCTAATAAATGTACTTAAAGTAGTCATTGCTCGGAGGATTAAGTCATCAGTTTAAGCCTCTACCATTAAGATTGTGGCAGTGATTTCCAAAACCACTATTTTCAAAACTTTATAACTGGCTGAAATTCAGCATTCAAGATCTCAACCCTCAGAACATTTTTATTCTTTGAGAGTAGCCTTTAAAAGAATTTAATCAGAAGTCAGAAATGTAGCCCTTTTATTCTAGAAAGCACCAGTGCCACGGGATCTCCAAATAACCTACATTTTTTTGGTTCACCATTTTCCATTCTTTTTAGCCCAAGATTTTCCCTGGGCTGTTGTAGCATGAGTGAAGGGAGACCCTGCCGTGGTATGGGTCAATATGTTGGATACAAGATGATTTATGGGATACAACTTTGAGTTATTGCCACTCTCCCTGGGCTTAAAATGCGCTGTATTGAAATCGCCAAAATAAAGCTATACACAAGGGGGTAATGCCTGTGATTAATATAAAGTCATAGCATATAATGTACCAAAATGTGATGGTATGGTATCCTAAAAGCATGACAGCCCCTGTTGGCAGATACACGCTTCCTTAGGGGTAGTTTCTATACTATATATTGCTCAGAAACAACATTTTCTCTGCGGTAAAGGTTTACAAAATACTACATAGTCACTGGGTTTATAGTATAGTTTTAAAATGGCAGCTCAGCTTGTTTGGCCCTAAATTACCTGAAACGAACTTTTGGTGAAATAACCTCCTCACTCAAGAGCCTGAAATAAAACTTGAGGCTTTTCCCATAACCCGCTGCAAGGCCAGCGCCACAAAGATGAGGCTGATTCTCCATCCTTGACTGCTCCCGATGTTAGGAGCTGCTTTTCCTTTTCTGCGAGACCCCGAGTTAGGGACAGAGCATCAGCTGCATCTCTGAACCCGTAAAACCCTTCTCCCTGCAAACGGGGATTTGCCGGCCCTCCCTGAGCTTGCGAGAACACAAAGAACGGACCCTACGTGCCGGGAGCGACTTCTAAATTCATCCATCCATCCATCCAACTCACAGTAAGCTGCGGATGCCACTCTTGTGCCGTTTCCTTTTTATCTTCATTTGGGAATACTCCAGGGGAAGGGGAGGGAGTTTGGGTCTTTGGAGCCTCCTGAGCTAAGCTGCAAGAACGGTTTGGGAGAGGGAGTTGTGCGTGTTTCAAACAGAAAGGTGCGACTGGAAGATGCGTGCCCGAGCGCCTGGGGACGCAGGAGCGAAGGGAAGGGAGGGGTAGGTGTGCGTTTCTCATTTTCAGATGTGTTGCCAGTTTTAGTCAAATTCATGCTTTTTCTGTTGATGGCTGCTTAAATTAGATGAGTTTCCCATGCTAGGAATACTTCAGTAATGTGTATATGCTGGTTTTTTCTGCTTCTGCATCAGGGCAGGTTTTGTTCAGTTTATCACTTTGTTCTAACACTACACATGGACTATTTTTGTGTGTCTTCCAGGTACTATAGTTCTTTAGACATTTCTTCTACATTTATCATTGACTCCACAAACCTCACCAGAATACAGAAGAAAAAAATAATTGTGGAGGAGTGTAACATATGTCAGTCCATTATTTTTTTTAAAAAAAAAAAAAAGGCAAAAAAAAAGAGAGTTTTATATTACTCTGAAATTTGTGCACAATAAATGTTCTTTACACTAGGATCCTTGACTTAATTGTCTTCTGGATTTTTTTTCTTTGTTCTGTAATTATTTACGATTCTTATCTGTGTTCGGACTTGAGCTTAGTTTGTTAATATGTATAATTTAGCATTTATTGCATTCATATGTAAATACGAGCAAGTATTGTAAACTATTTCATGGCTGGGGATTGTGGGTGTTATACATACACACATTTAGGACTGCAGTTTTTGGTATAATTTTTTGTATTGTAAAATAACAGCTAATTTAAAGCAGGAACGAGAAAATTATTGGGAGATCTGTGCATTTTAAATACAAATGTGAAGTACATGTATATAAATAAAAGTAAATAATGCAAATCTTTCCTCTGAAATAAAAAGTAGATGATCTGGTTAAAATATTTTTCCAGTGCTTTTTCGTCTTCCTTTTTTCCCCTCTTTTCTTAAAATAGGGAGAAGAAATAACTCCTGACTGGGGTGAAGGTGAGTTTCTACCGCGGTGGTGGTGGATCTCAAGGTGCTTATGTCTCCCTGAGCAGGCTGCGTTTGCCCTGTGTGAGATACCAAATTTGGGAGGAGGAATGAGGGACAAGTCCTCCTCCAAAGCACGGGGGTGGGCTGCTGTGTCCACACACTGCCTTGCCATCTCTCAAAACCATCACCCTCACCTTACATCTTCCCTAAGGTGCTTTAGGGAAGCTCTTGTCCCTGATTTTCTCCATGGCTGTCTCTGAAGGATGGTGGGAAGGAGTAGCATCCTAAAGAGATGTCAGTCTTCACTGTAGAGAAAAAGGGGCTCATCCTCCATGCAGGTCACCTGGGATGGTCAGGGCTGAAGAGAGAATTTATTTGCTCCAACCTCCTTGGTGCTGGGGTCATGAGTCCTTGCTGGTCGTGATAGAGCGGGTCTGCTGTCCCAAAGCTCAGGGCTTCTGCATTTGGGTTTAAAGAAGCCCAACAGAAATGGAAAATCTCAGCCTCTTCCCTTTCTTACTCTCACTGCTTATTTCTCCGCTAAACCGCTCCTTCCTTTGAATCAGAAGTGGAAAACCTGACATCCCTGGAGACTGTATCATCCAAAGAGTTTAGCTAGTAATTTTGTAACCTTAGCAAATGTTGGCGTCAGCTGGTGTTTCAGATGCACACAAATGCTGGGAGAGCAAAGTCAGAGGTGACCTCTCCTCTCCCACCCCTTGGAAGCCCACGTGCGGCACACCCGGCATCCAGAAACAGATTCCTGCTGAGACGCAATCCGTTGTTCTCCATTTATTTTTATGTCGCTCTTCAGCTTTGAAATTAAGCACTGCTGAGATGAAGCAGAGTTGAACCTGACATTTATGAGCCATGAAGGTTTCAGTCACCGCCATCTCCTAAGACCATTGTGCTACTTCGTCCCATGGCATTAAACTTGGATGCAGAAGCCCAATTCTCAGAAATTGCTGCTGAGCTGAGTGGAGCATGCCAGTCTGAAAGCACAGCATGGTGTGTCCAGACTTGAAATGAACTGGGCAGGGGGTAGGGGTTTTAAAGGTAGTTTAAGCTCATTTTGGACAGCAGGACAAAATGTAGAGGTATGGGGCCACGTTTCATCCCTGCTCTGATTTTTCTTCTTGTGTTGCAGCAAAGAAAAGAGGTTTGCAGGGAAGGAGTGGAAGAGAGCGTGGATGTTCTCCAAGGCTCTGCGTAGGTCCAGGACGATGCTCTTTGCTGTCATTAATGAATGCAGCTGGGTAAGGAGCCAGAGAGGTATTTGCTGTGCAGCTGTTCTTTCCACAAGACTTAAGTATCAATCATCTACAGGGAGAGGAGAAGCAATTTTAAGTCTTTTTACGAAACAACCAATTTAACTCAACCAGCCCTACAGAAAGTCTGGACTTTGGGTTGGATGGGGTGTTGTTTCTCCTTACCCATGTAAAAAGTGGGGTTTGGGGCATCTCTTGGATGGGTTATACATCACTAGTTGGTAGGAAAATCATCAGTTGGTATGGTGGAAGCACAAACGCTTCCTTTTGTTCCCCATTAACGGGAAGGGGCGGGGGGTGGGGGTGGGAAGAGGTGTACAAATGAGCCAGAGCTCCACAGCCAGCACAACTTACCATTTTGGAAAAAAAGCATGAAGAAACACAAAGGTTTTTTGTTTCTCCTTGAGGTCTTTGGTTTCTGAACTAATCAAGTAGCAACAAAGCAGGGAGGGGATTGAGTGACAAAATGAAAACTCGGAGACGTTTTCAGAGGCATAAGGTAAAGTAGGACGGGGATCTTTTAATAAGATGACTGATGGGACCTGCTGATGAGTTTACGGGCTGGTGGTGGTGTTTCAGGACCCAGGTGTCACCATCAGTTAGAGGTGGGCTGAGCTCCCAGCGTTTCCCATTGCAGGGGTGTCTGGGAACAGCAACACCTCCCCAGACTGTGTCTGCAACGCAGGTAGCCCCAACACACCCAGTCATACGATTCTGGGACACTGATCATCACTCTGTGACCAACACTGAGGTCAGGTCCATGATGTCCTTGGAGGGCTGTTTTCTCCCCGTGACTTGAGACTCAATGACAAACTTGGGTTTAGGGATCTGCACTAGGGATGTCCTAGGGAAAGTAGGATCTGCCCCCAAACAGTTCAAACCACCTTGAGATGCTCAATCGGATCCTTCCTTCCCCTCTGCTTCCCTGTTTTCCTGGGTCCCCACTCAGATCTTTTCGTGCATCTCCCAGAAGCCACAGCTGCCCGGAATTTAGCCAAAAAATACTGCCAAAAGTGCCGCTGGCCACTCTGACTCTAACAGTGAGGATAACAGTTTGCTCCTCTTTATTGCCTTGACGCTAGCAAGAAGCCCGGGGTGCAGCTCTGCACGCACACAGCCTGCAGGACACGGGCTGTTTCCGATCTCACCCCCCCAGCGGTGACCAGCGATGACACGGCAGGGTGGGATTTAATCTTTCCTGGTCCTCACACTGATCCCCGAATTTAGTGTGGAAGCAGAGATTTAGCGAGGAGGTCTGGATTGTGACAGCTGCTCACGAAGCATCATCGTGATGGGGAACTGGAGCAGAGCATGGAGATAACTCTGGGGTCCGTGTTTCTCCATCCGTCCCACTGGCAGTTCACTGACTGGTTTATCAGCTCCGCTTTCCAGTCTGCAGCTAGAATGTGCCTCCGACAGCATGACTGGCAGTATTTCCATTGACACATTCCCTGGGATCCCTGCTCTCACCAGAAATCGTTTCCATTTCTCCTTAGGGGAAAAAAAAAAAAAAGGCACTTTGAACGTTTTTCATGTCAGAGCTAATTCTGCAGCGCTTCCCTTTGGCTAACATCCGCCGTCTCCACATTCAGCACGGAAAGACAACATTTTAATAACCGAAGCGAGATGCATCCACCCCTATCAGCACATTAGCGCCGTTTGTGTGGAGATTACGGATGGTAAATTGTTGTTTCTGCTTTAGACGTCCCCTCGCAGCGGTTGTACATCAGCAGGAGGGTTTCGCTTGTGCTGTGTCTGCAGTTGCAGCGTGGTGGGGGATCGTTGGTCTCCATCAGGTCCTGCCTGCGAGTCTCTCCAGAGATGAGCACGGCAGAGATGTCCCAGGCTCATCTCTGCCCTGGGGGCTACACAAGTTGTGGGACCTTTTCTCTGGGAATTGGGGAAAATCGCTTCACCTGCTCTTGCTTCAGCATTCGTCCCTGTCTGACATCCCCGTCTGGAGGACGGAACGGGGCTCAGCTTTGTTGTGGGCACAGCCAGTGCCCCCAAAAAACACATCCAGACATGTGATAGAAGTGAGGCTCAGGCAAAGCCCCCTCTAGCTATTAGTAGTGCTCCTGCTCCAAAATCTCATCACCCTAAATGTAGGGTGATTTCCAGGTTTGCCTGATGCCAGTTGCTATGACCCAGAGCAGGGATGTCCTAACCAGCCCTTCACTCTGTATCGATCAAACCAGCACACGCTACCCCGGTGTGTATCCCGCAGGAGCGAGGACAGACCCTGTGACCAGGGAGTGCTGAGGTCTCCTTCGAGGCCAGGTCCCCACCTGAAACCCAGCAGCTGCTGGCACCCCCCATCACCACCTGGCCCTGGACCGTCCCCCACCAGCTTTTCGGGTGCTGACCTTGGTCGAGCGGCTGCCTGCCAAGAAGCAGGGAAAATGCATCAGACCTGCAACGTTATCACAGCACGCTACGGGTTCAACCGGATGTAACTTTCCCACGAATTTTTCTTTGTGTCGGCAAAAGCCCAGCCGCCAAAACAGCTCACAGGTTGCAGGGAAGGAAATGACTTTGAAGAGAGCCCTGAGCCTGGCCCTAACCCTCAGGCTTTGCTCCCTCTCTGCATCCTCAGCTGCTTCGTGCATGCATGAAGACAAGCACGATTTTTGGGAAGAAAAGGTGCAACATTTCTGGGTTTGACCTTGAATTCACTTTGTGTTTAGGAACCGACTTGAATTTCACTTGGTATTTTTATATAAATTTTATATACATTTGTTTTCTAGAAACTTTTTCCCACCCAAAATTGGCAAGAAAACATTCAATTTGCCTCTAATCAATTTTCCTGTGGTCTCTTCTCTTTTTTTTTTTTTTTTTGAAGTTGCCAAAAATAACTCACAGATGTTTGCGGCATGAACAGAAGTCTCCCCGGCTGGCATGAACCGCTACCCTCCCTTCTCCTCCTCCATCTCTGCTCCTCCTGTGCCCTGCGGGATGGTGCAGCTCCAGCCACCCTCAGTTATTGCCACCCACCCACCCATGTTACGCAGTGGCATCTCAGCATGGGTGGCTCCATGTGCCACTGATTGCGGGTGCAATTATTCCCATCCCCGCTACATCTCGCAATGCCTCCCTCCTCCTGCGCTGGCACCAGTTTTGCGCTAAATCTTCCCCAAATTGTTCCCACAGCTTTGCATGCCTCACCCCCCGCGGGCAGCACACCCAGGACTCCCACGGGTGCGTGTCCCCTTCCTGGGTGGCACGGATGTCTCTCCATCTCAGTAGAGCGGTTTTTTCGCCTGCTGCCCCTCTTTGCTGGTAGGCAGCAGATCAGAGCTGGGTTTCCAACCAAGCATGGGGCATCCGAACCCCACCACTCTGCCAAACTCCCCCAAACATCCCTCCATTTATTTTCCAGCTGCTCTTACGGCGTGGGACCAGCGAGCTCAGCAGATGCACCAGACGGGACATGCGGGCACGGCCAACGCAGCATCGCAGACAGGAGCAAGTGGGTCAGGAAAATGCATGTGTGCTTTATTCATGGATATGTTTGAATATTGACATGTACAGAAGAGATAAGTACAGGTTATACCCCAGTAGCACAGGCAGGTATCAACCATCCTCCCCTACGTGCACGTGCGCACACAGGCACACACGCGCACCCAGCCTGTAGCATCACCATGGCTCCAGCACGGGCTCCCTGCCGCGGTGTCTCCCTCCCTGCTCGCGCTCTTGCTTTGACAACGATGTGGGATTTGTGCATACACAATATTTCACAGGCCAAACCACTGGGAACGGTGCTGAGCAGCCAGAAAAAATCATGTTCAGTGGCTGCAGAAAGCTTGGCTGTTCTTTTTTCTCCCCCCCCCCCC